>JAKJMR010018100.1:69468-101448 GCA_024449315.1 Daboia siamensis | reverse complement strand
CTCTTTCAGCTGCCCACCGTCACCGACCTAATGTGCCGGACACTCACGGTCACAACTAGGAACTGCGATGACTGAAGGCAGCCTCTGGAGCGGTCATGTCATGGTGCGGTTTTAATGGAGTCTCGTTCCCACCGACCCAAGGTACCGGATAATCACGGCTACCATTGGGAACTGCGGCAGTCACAGAGATCCTTTCAGCGATCACGTCGGGGTCACCACTTGTGGCGTGATGCCACCCTTCGCACCACGGTTCTCATGAAATACAAAGACACAGGGTTGTCTCGGGATGAGAACTCCAGACCGGAGTCCGAAGCCCCCTTTTATTGAGGGTCTTCCAGGGAATACAAAGGGCAAAAGTTCATTGGTTGTACAAAACATTTACCATATATGGTTACACACAATACATCCTGTTTATGCTATAGGTTCCTATCTCCTTAAAATGATGTCACCACTTTGGAAGGTCTTTGCCATGCCGGCAGAATGAAAAGTCCTTAAAGCAGTCTTTAATATAATGACAGAATGGCGATGATCAGGCTCATAACTTTATTCCCACAGCACATTTAATGTGTACATTCTGTGAGCATCAGTGTTTGGAACATAAAGATGGATAGCTATCCTATTAAAGGGTTGTCCACAAAATCTAACTGATATTATTCAGTCATTGACTGCACTATATTCAAGTACTATCTTTGCTGTATCTTCCCTGACTACAAATGTAATACTCTTTTATTGTGGCCTGAGAGTGAACTTCTGAAAGGGTCCAAGTCCATGACATTTCAGTTTACTGATACCTAAGATATCAATTTGTAGTTAATTCACTTCTTCTTACACTGTGTTGACTTTTTCTATGCTCATGCTTTTTACACCTTCCCACTGGAACTCTGTCATTGCAGCTTTGAATTTTCTTTTCTTGCATAGCAAAATCAGCAACTAGTAATCTAACCATGGCATAAAGACCATTAGTACGGTGAAAGACCTTCCGCTCTTCCTCACACTGAGTGCCAACTGACACTCATCATCCACACATGACACTTATCCAGTCACATGTGACTCTAGTGTGACTCTAGGGGGCGTGGTTCATCTCTGTTTCTTGGCCCAGGGAGCCAGCATTGTCTGAAAACGTTTCTGTGGTCATGTGGCCAGCATGACTATATGCCGAGGTGGTATGTATTAATCTACTCACATTTTCATGCTTTCAAACTGCTAGGTGGGCAGGAACTGGGGCAGGAATGGGAGCTTACACTGTTGTGTCACTCTTGGGTCTTGAATCCAGACCTCCAGCTTTCCAGATGACAAGATCAGCATCTTTTGTCACTGAGCCATTGCACCCCCTTAGCCAGCACTAAATGATACTAAATATAGCACTACATGACAGACAGTTTGGTCTAGTGGCTAAAATACCAGGTTAGAAATCAGGAAATTGTGAGTTCTAGTCCTATATCAATCATAAAAGCTGACTGGGTGACTTTGGGGCAGTCACTCTCTCTCAGCCCAGCTCACCTCATAGGGTTGTTGTTGTTGTGGGGAGAATAGAAGGAGGAGTATTAGATCTAGGTAACTAGAATGATCTTCATGCTTTGGGTGATTCTGGTAAAAATATATACCTTGGCTTATACTCCCGGGATTCTTTGCTCATCCCTTGCAGGAAATCCCACTAACCATGGTGGAGTGGCTTAATAGAATTTGAAGGGATTCCCATAGTATGCTAAACAAAATACCTGATTTACTTATCTTGAGATGAGTACGCCACTTTATCTTTTAGTCTCAACATAATTTTTGATCAGCTTTTTAAAAATAAATCAGTAAAGCATATATTGATAACAACTTAATATATAGATATGAATATAAAATAATTTCATCACAAATTCCTCTGAAGTTGATATGGGACTAAATGTGCCCCCTCCCCCAAAGTCCATGGGACCTAGAAGACTAGCCATAGGCGGTCTGGTCAGCATTCTCTTTAATTTAATAAATATACAAGGGAAGTTTCAAAGTTACCATCACTTTTTAAAAATGAACAAAAATATCCAAAGTTATCTAACAAAAATATCTAAGTTATCTTTAAAGAATCTGATGAACTTACAACAGCCCTGATGCGTTGAAGAGAGACTTCATGTTAGTGCAAACCCTATTCACTGGAATCTTTTTGCTGATTTTTTTTTTTAAATGGGCTTTTTAATTCCCTGGGGAGGAAAATGTGTCCTAGGAATACTGAAAGTCGGTAGCAAAATAACAGATTTATTGAGAATCCAAACATCCCTATTTGCAGATTGTGAAAAGTGGAGGGAAGACGATTTTCTGAAACTCAGTAAATTGCCATAAAGATTCAAATCCTATTTTGCCTTTGATGGCTCCTTTTATGTATTACTTTATTTTAAGGCTTTTTGTTATCCTTATCAACAGAAATCTCCAAGCTGTCACTTTCTGCCCCCATTCAAAGTGAACTTGCAATTATTTGCAATTTCTGAGAGATTTTCATTATATTTTTAAAATTTCCCTCTACTTTGAAAGCCATTTTTTTCTTTCATAAAACTTTTGACTCTCTGCTAGATAGCAGCTACAGGGCATAGTAACTTAAAACAAGCAATGTCAAACACAGGATGAAAAGAATTCAAAACTTATTTAAAGCCATTCATAGCATATAATCATGCTTTTATGGTAGAGACAAGAAAGGAAGTGCAAGTTGGAGGGAGGGGAATTAATTTGGCTATTAATATTAATTAATCTAGTATCTGCACTCCTGAAACCTATGAGAGAAATGGGATATGTTTATATTTTGATAAATATGCTCTGTTTATTCTTATCATCCAGACTACTGCAATTTTCCAAACAGAACAAGATGAGGTATAAATATCCATTTATTTTGGAAAAGTGGATCCAATATTGGCTGTATACATTAAACTTAAGTTCAAAATTAATTACACAAAGGGAAACAGAAAGACAATTTGGTGCAGGAGTTAAAGATTTAGGCACAAAGCCAGCTGGGTGACTTTGGGTCAGTCCCTCTCTGGAATATTTGGTACTCTCTGACCTAGAATCAGATGTTTCATTATACAACTAGGCAACAGCTGAAACATCTTTTGCTTTGGTTTTTTTAGTTCTTGTTTTATGGTTTTTATGATTTGTTGTTTTATTGTTGCTGTGATTTGCATTTTAGGATGAGAAATAATACAAATATTTTAATTAAATAAAAATAATCAAAGCTTTTTCAGCCCTACAAAGAAGACAAGAAAATGTTACCAATAAAACTGCACAGACTTGTCCAGGTAGTTTCCCAGAGTCAAGATGGATATTAAGACAGATATACACAAAAAAGAAAATAACCTACAAACTTCATTTGAGATGGCTTCTTCATAACAAGATCCAAATACTTGTTTCATATGGCAAGACTATTCTTCCCAGACTTCCACCATCCCACTTTGCTACACTAATAGCTTCATTCATCCAAGAAAGTTTGCAAGCTGTCACCTGTTCTTACCAACATATCTAAGGGGTTGCAACAAAGAAGAGGGAGTTAAGCTATTCTCCAAAGCACCTGAAGGCAGGACAAGAAGCAATGGATGAGGAGAGAAGCAACCTAGAACTAAGGAGAAATTTCCTGACAGTTATAATAATTAATCAGTGGAACAACCTGCCTCCAGAAGCTGTGAATGCTCCAACACTGGAAGTTTTTAAAAAGAAATGGTACACATTTTGCTGCTTGAGCAGGGGGTTGGACTAAAAGACCTCCAAGGTCCCTTCTGTGGGAAGTCAGCCCCCTCCCCAGAGAAGGAAATATTAAAAAGGCAGAATATTATATTTCCTCAAAGGATCTTAAAAAGGCAGAAAAGCATGCCCAGTTTTTCTTAATAGCCCCAAGTCTTCCTTCCCAACACAGAAACCAGCTTTGTAGAAATGCAGATATCATAATCCTTTCAGAAAGACTGGCATCTGGAAGCTTAGACCTGATGGGATTAGAAAGAGAAGGATCCCTAGAATCAACAATCCGTCACACCAAAAAATCTAACACAGGACATAGTCATCAGCCACACCCCCAGGGAAGCAGGATATGACCTTTGGGATGTAATAGAATTAACCCACCACTATCAAAATACCAGAAAGCACATTCAGACTTAGGTCAAAGTTCATGCCACAGGAACAACTCCAAACAAAAGCTCAAGAAGGTATAAAAACCCACCACTCCCTACTACATGTGGTTAGCTTTCCCAGAGCCATGCTTCTATCTGGCTTTGCTCTTCAATAAACTACAACCTTCTTTCTAAACAGTCTCCATTTTGTTTATTCCCAGCTTGGACTGGACTTTGATGAATATTTTTCTTTCAACACTTCCAACTCTGTTATTCTGTTAAGATTTTCATGATGCCTGGGCTGTGTCCATGATTTCCAAGGTTACAGTTTTCTTCAAGTGACCCTGGCAGTTACCTCTGCCAAACTGGCCATATAACTGAGAAGGACACTGAAATGACAAGAGACCTTAGCTTACTAATTTTCCATCTCCTGAGCTTTCATTGGCTGCTTGAACCCTTGGTCACAGTTGATAGGTCAAATCTGCACTTCTATTCCCACTCAAGGAGGAGTGATTCCATTTCATTGCCACAGCTGCTGTGAGTTAAGCAGCTGTACATTACAAATAAGCAATAAAAGGTAGTTACACACTTGGCAAACTAGACAATGCTTGTCTTCTTGGTGTCTTATTGCTTGCTAGTGATACAACCTCTCTGACTTTATTCCAGGGACTTCCATAATGCCCTTGATTTGCAGTCCCCCCAAATTTCATCTGTTAATAATGATACCATTATATTCACCTATAATGATACCATTATATTCACCTCCACACAAAGCGAAAAACCTTAATCCTTAGTTTTTCACACTTCTGTAGGAAGGCCTAGAACATGTTTTTAAACTATTGACCAAAATGCCCTCCAGAGGTGCCATCTGCTCTGGTATTGAAGGTCTGATGGCTAACTCTATAAGTTTCTATGGATAATAAATTCACATGGCGTGAGATTTAAGGAGTGCCGTCTGTTTAGTTGATTAAGCAGGCAGAAGTGTCTGATACACACTGATTGCTTGCACAGTTATGCACCAGGAGAGGCAGACACTGAAAGAATACTAAATGTCCAAGAAGGCCACAGCACTGAAATCAGACTCTAGGAAAGATCAAAGAGACAGCTGAAGATTAAAATCCAGGCAGCATCTAGATAAACATGCTGACAATAAGTAACCAGTTCAAAGTTTTTGTCAAAAGACAGTTTCCCCTGACTTGGTGTCCTTAGGGTTACTCACTGAATTTCAGAGCATGGTCCACCAACACAGGTGGCCCTGAAGTCATTTTCTGTGATACTCCAGATGTTATGCATTTCTTTTGCTTATAGATTTTACAGCATGGACTGCTAGTTCCTTTGCTGGGACACTTGAAAAATATCAAGATTAGACTGTTGAAATCTGGTACCAAACCTGCAGGCAATGATGGAACAATTTCTCCATCAATTTTGAGCAAAAAGTAAAGAATATGTAGGGATGCGGTGGCTCAGTGGGTTAGGATGCTGAGCTTGTCGATCAGAAGATCGGCAGTCTGGCGGGTCAAATCCCGAGGGCCGCATAACAGAGTGAGCGCCTGTTACTCATCCCAGCTTCTGCCAACCTAGCAGTTTGAAAACATGTAAAAAATGCAAGTAGAAAAATAGGGACCACTACGGTGGGAAGGTAACAGCGTTCCGTGCGCCTTTGGCATCCAGTCATGCTGGCCATATGACCACGGAGACGTCCTCAGACAAGTGCTGGCTCTTTGGATTTGAAACGGAGATGAGCACCGGCCCCTAGAGTCGGAAACGACTAGCACGCATGTGCGGGGGAACCTTTACCTTTACCTTTAAAGAATATGTGTTTTGAGCATCCAAACTAGCTGCTGTATTACTATCAAGTTGCACTGGCTTCCAGTAAGCCTCCAGGTGCAATTCAAGGTCCGATCTTGACCCTATCCCCATTTCACAGGTAAAAGGTTGTGGGGGAGTAACCCTCATCTTTCTTTCAGAAAAATGCACTATTCAAATTGTGCCAGGGAATAGAGAGGACTTTTACAGAACTCATGATTTCATCTTTAATATTTGATAAAAAAAATATTTCCTGTCATTTCAAATTTGCACCAATTTTACAAGATGGGCTTTGATTGTTAAAATCCAGCAAAATGTGAAGATCATAACACTGGATGATTCAGACATCAAATCTAATTCTCTTCTCAGTACAGCAATCTAAGTTAAAAGAACTCTGGCAGATGGCTGTCCAGTCATTTTCTCAAACTAATTCAGCTCAGAAGAGCTCACATCTGCCTTAATTTCATTCATTTATTGTTTATTTGTTTACAGAGGTTATAGTCTTTCCCAATCTGAAGATTCTGAGTGGTGTCTACCAGAATTAAAACATGAAATAAGTTAGACAGAAGACCACCTTCTTTGAGAAAAATGCAACAAAATAATCAACTAAGCCAAAAGATTTAGTGCAATAAAAACCTCTGGAAGTGGACAATTGCAGAGCAAGGACGTCACACAGGACCATGCATCTGGTCCATGTCCTCCTGACCTTACAAGAGTAAGGTAGGAAATTCTAAATAGGCCCTCTTGAGATAAGTATATTCTTTACAAGATAGACAGAATGAGTCCTGGCAATTGATTCCCTGATCAGATTGTTCTTGTTGTTAGGAACTTTATCCTGGCATTCAGTCAGCTGTATTTTCAAACAATCATTAAAGGTAAAGGTAAAATTTCCCCCACACATGCATGCTAGTCGTTTCTGACTCTAGGGGCCGGTGCTCATCTCCGTTTCAAAGCCGAAGAGCCAGCGCTTGTCCGAGGACGTCTCCGTGGTCATGTGGCCGGCATGACTAGACGCCAAAGGCGCACGGAACGCTGTTACCTTCCCACCGTAATGGTCCCTATTTTTCTACTTGCATTTTTACATGCTTTCGAACTGCTAGGTTGGCAGAAGCTGGGACGAGTAACAGGCGCTCACTCTGCTACGCGGCACTCGGGATTCGACCCGCCAAACTGCCGACCTTCTGATCGACAAGCTCAGCATCTTAACCCACTGAGCCACCGCGTCCCTAAACAATCATTATATTTCCTATATTCTAGGTGAAAGGGAAATGCTCTTGGCCTTGTTTTGTTGGACATACCTTAAGTTACTTGAATAGTGCTATTGTATCTCCCCTCATTGTCCTCCTTCAAAGTTAAACATCATAGTATTTCTGTTTTAGTTCATTCTTCTTGCCGTTTGAACTTGTTTCTCTTTTTCTAAAATTTTCTTAGAGGTGGGTTGGACATGATTCAGACCAAAGGAGAATAGAGTGGAATTACAACTTCACATGATTTAGAACTTAGACGTATTCTTGATGGCTCCTACTTTTCTTTTTTAGACAGCCTATGATCAGGTAGAATTTTAAGATGTCAACGCTTCTAACATCGGATGTTCTTGCTTTGACAACAGTTGAAAATGCAGCCATTTTCTATATGCTTTTAGAATCAGTTAGTGCTGGGAGGGGGGATTGGGATGAGAGTTCAGTTAGCCATAATAATAATAATAACTCTGCCCTGGGAATCCAAGGACAAACTGGGTCCAGAGCTGACAACGTTTGGGGGGCTGGGGAGAAAGCCCATGCTTCAAGCTAATTGGGGAATGTGATTTATGACTGTTTATTGGGGGTGGGTATTATACTTTGTTACTTTGTATCCAGGGGAGGGGAATTTAATTTTTGGCTTCAACTATATAATGCTGATGCTTCGTTTCCTGAATAAAAGATTCTTTAAGGTAAACAAGGCCTTAAAGTTCTTTTGAAGGGTTTCATCTGTCAGAACCATAACATAAGATCCTTTTCACACATATTTTGTCCTCCTGCCTAGTAGAGTCTGCAGGATGCTTCCAAAATCAGAAGAGATTATATATATATATATTCAAAAAGGATGCCATGATGCTCTATCTACCACCTTGGCATTTCTGATCCCCCAGCAATGATGCTGCCCCTGCTCTATGACTGATTAATTATGTGCCATCAGGTTGTTGTCAACCCTTAGCAATCATATTATCTTGCATGATGACTTATCCCTAACCTGGCCTTTCAGGTCTTCCAGCAGTGAGTGTGCTCATCACTTGAATCCAACTACCTTACTGCTTGGCCATCCTTTTCTTCTCTTTTCTCCAGTACCACATTTAATTTGTATCTATCCCTATGTGATTCTATTCTTTCAACTCATTAGCCAATTAAAATAATTCTGAATACTGTCTCCTAGTTATCATTTGCAACTCTGATAAGCTTTCACTTTCTGCTGATTCACTCAAGGTGCTAATAAAACTATTATTTAACTAATAGGCTCTTTCCAACTCAAACATTGGTGAGCAATCTTTGAGTATGTTTTTCATGCCAGTTGTGGATTTGCCTAATAGATATGTCACCCATGTGGTATCTGAATACTGAATAGGCTAAATGCCTGAAGAAATGTAGAGTTTCTCCCATCACAACCAATTCACATGACCAATAGAAAGTAAACCCTGAGAATTAAAAGCCCAAACATCTGGAGGTACCAGGTTGTCCATAGGAGGCTTTCAAGAGAGAAACTGATAATTAAAATTCTCATTGATTTCAAGATTAGAGATAAGATTTTTTTTCCCTTATGGATGCACTATTATGCCCATTACAGAACTAAATAGCATGGGAATCATTTCATCAAAATGGGGAGTGAAAAAATGTATATAGTGGCTCCCAGGGGGAGGTCCTTCTCTGTGGGCGCCCAGGATTTATGGAATCGGTTGCCGGTTGAGCTCCGGATGGGGCCCGACCTTCGCTCCTTCCGATGTGATCTGAAGACTTATTTGTTTGAACAATCCGGCCTGATGGGGGATGGGTTGGGATTTTATTGTTGTTTTAAATATATTTACTTATTGTTTTAGCTTGGGCATTTCATTTAATTCTTTTTAACCTTTGTATCTTTGTATTTTTATATGTTGCCCTGTTCACTGCCCTGAGTCCTTCGGGAGAAGGGCGGTATACGAATAAAATTATTATTATTATTATTATTATTATTATTATTATTATTATTATTATTATTATTATTATTATTATTATTATTTGCATGTGTATGTTGTGGTATGCAATGATAATTAGTTACAATACAAAAGATGCTGGTTGTGTCCACAAAGTCACTAGGTATCAATTTTAATTGAAAAAATGTTTTTTCTTTAAAATATATACTTTTAAAGTGGTTGAGAAAAGCATTTAGATGAACAAAGTTGGAAAAATCTTTAATTCTATGAAGCTGTCCTCTTCAGTCACTTTGAGAAAAACAACAAAATGACTTTTTTGGTGACATCAGGTTGACTCTACTGATTATTTGCCATTACCAGTTTTAAATATGTGGAGATCATAAGATGGATTTGCTCCCTATGTGGTGGAAACACCAATCAACACAATAGGAAATGTTAGAAATGTAATCTTGCAAACAGTAGGAGTTTTCTTGATAACAAAATGCATTAAACATTATTGATATGTGCTAAATGTGCTAAATTTGACAAAAACTGGGCACAGAATGAGAAACAACCCCCGATTCAACAACAGCTTTTGAAATAACTTCACTAACTTTTCACACTGTGGATGCCCTCAAGCTGTTTTGGCCTGAATTTCCATACCACCCTCTTCACCTTGTTGACTTTGGACTATAAATGTTGTGAGACACATTTGGAAGACTCCAGATTAGTGGAAACTGGTCTCTGATGGTTGTTAGCTGCGAAGTGGTGTCTGACCCATCACGACCTTATGGACAACATTCCTCCAGGCCTTCCTGTCCTCTACCATCTTCTGGAGTCCATTTAAGCTCACACCTACTGCTTCAGTGACTCCATCTAGCCACCTCATTCTCTGTCGTCCCCTTCTTCTCTTGACTTCAATCTTTCCCAGCATTAGGCTCTTCTCCAGTGAGTCCTTCCTTCTCATTAGGTGGCCAGAGTATTTGAGTTTTAGCTTCAGGATCTGGCCTTCTAAAGAGCAGTCAGGGTTGATCTCCTCTAGGACTGACCGGTTTGATCGCCTTGCAGTCCAAGGGACTCATAGGAGTCTTCTCCAGCACCATGATCTTGGTTTTCTTAATGTTAAGTTTCAACCCAGGTTTTGCACTCTCCTTCTTCACCCGCAACAAGAGGCTCTTTAGTTCTTCTTCACTTTCTGCCATTAGAGTGGTATCATCTGCATATCTTAGGTTGTTGATATTTCTCCCGGCAATCTCAATTCCAACTTTTGATTCATTTAACCCTGCCTTTCTCATGATGTGCTCTGCATATAAGTTAAATAGGCAGGGTGACAGTATACAGCCTTGCTGGACTCCTTTCCCAATTTTGAACCAATCAGTGGTTACATCTCCAGTTCTCACTGTTTCTTCTTGGCCCACATATAGGTTTCTCAAGAGACAAATAAGATGGTCTGGTACACCCATCTCTTTAAGGACTTGCCACAGTTTGTTATGATCCACACAATCAAAGGCTTTAGCATAGTCAATGAAGCAGAAGTAGATGTTTTTCTGGAACTCTCTAGCTTTTTCCATGATCCAGCGTATGTTGGCAATTTGATCTCTAGTTCCTCTGCCTCTTCGAAATCCTGACTGTACTTCTGGTAGTTCTCGATCTACATACTGCTGGAATCTAGCTTGTAGGATTTTAAGCATAACTTTACTAGCATGAGAAATGAGTGCAATGGTGCGATAGTTTGAACATTCTTTGACACTGCCTTTCTTTGGAATTGGAATGTAAACTGATCTTTTCCAATCCTGTGGCCAATGTTGTGTTTTCCAAATTTGCTGGCAAATTGAGTGTAGCACATTTACTGCATCGTATTTTAAGATTTTGAATAGCTCAGCTGGAATACTGTCACCTCCACTAGCTTTGTTGCTGCTCAAACTTTCTAAGGCCCACTTCACTTCACATTCTAGGATGTCTGGCTCGAGGTCAGTGACCACCTCATTGTGATTATCAGGGGCGTTAAGCTCATTCTTGTATAGTTCTTCTGTGTAATTTTGCCACCTCTTCTTAATCTCTTCTGGCTCTGTTAGGTCCCTGCCATTTTGGTCCTTTATCATGCCCATTTTTGCATTAAACGTTTCCTTCATCTCTCCAATTTTCTTGAAAAAATCTCTGGTCCTCCCTATTCTATTGTTTTCTTCTATTTCTTTGCACTGTTCATTTAAGAAGGCATTCTTATCTCTTCTAGCTATTCTCTGGAATGCTGCATTCAATTGGGCATATCTTTCTTTTTCTCCCTTGCCTTTCACTTCCCTCCTTTCCTCAGCTATTTGCAAAGCTTCCTCAGACAGCCATTTTGCTTTCTTGCATTTCTTTTTCCTTGGGATGGTTTTGGTTGCTACCTCTTCTACAATGTTGCGAACCTCCATCCATAGTTCTTTAGGCACTCTGTCTATCAGATCTAATTCCTTAAATCTATTTGTCACCTCTACTGTATATTCAACAGGAATATGATTTAATTCATACCTGATTGGCCTAGTGCTTTCCCCTACTTTCTTCAGTTTAAGCCTAAACTTTGTAATGAGAAGCTCATGGTCTGAGTCACAGTCAGCTCCTGGTCTTGTTTTTACTGACTGTATAGAGCTTCTCCATCTTTGGCTGCAGAGCATATAGTCAATCTGATTTCTGTCCTGACCATCTGGTGATGTCCATGTGTAGAGCCGTCTCTTGGGTTGTTGGAAAAGAGTGTTTGCTATCACCATTGTATTCTCTTGACAAAATTCTATCAGCCTGTGCCCTGCTTCATTTTGTACGCCAAGGCCAAACTTTCCTGTTATTCCGCTTATCTTTTGACTTCCTACTTTAGCATTCCAATCCCCCATGATGATAAGGACATCATTTTTGGGTGTTAGTTCTATAAGGTGCTGTAGGGCTTCATAGAACTGGTCAATTTCATCCTCTTCATCACTGGTGGTTGGGGCATAGACTTGTACTACTGTGATATTGAATGGTTTGTCTTGGATTCAAACTGAGATCATTCTGTCATTTTGAGGGTTGTATCCCAGTATTGCTTTTCCTACTCTTTTATTGACTATGAAGGTTACTCCATTTCTTCTGAGGGATTCTTGCCCGCAGTAGTATACCTGATGGTCATCTGAATTAAATTCACCCATTCGTGTCCATTTTAGTTTGCTGATACCTAAGATGTTGATGTTCACTCTTGTCATCTCTTGTTTGACCACGTCCAGCTTTCCTTGATTCATGGATCTTACATTCCAGGTTCCTATGGAGAAAAAAATCTTTACAGCATCGGACTTTCCTTTCACCACCAGACACATCCACAGCTGAGTGTCCTTTCAGCTTTGGCCCAGTCGCTTCATTCTTTCTGGGGTTACTAGTACTAGCCCTCTGCTCTTCCCCAGTAGCATATTGGACGCCTTCCAACCTGAGGGGCTCATCTTCCAGCGTCATATCGTTTTGCCTTTTGGTACTGTCTATCGGGTTTTCATGGAAAAGATACTGGAGTGGGTTGCCATTTCTTTCTTCAGTGGATCACGTTTTGTCAGAACTCTCTGCTATGACCTGTCTGTCTTGGGTGGCCCTGCATGGCATAGTTCATAGTTTCATTGAATTAAGCAAGCCACTTCGCCACGACAAGGCAGTAATCCATGAAGGGGCTCAGTTTGTAGAAATGGTTAAATTTGCATATGCACAGAAAGATTGGATGTCATCTGTCTTCTTTGGCAGGTAAATACACACTGGAATTTAAATTGCAGATATAGGTAGTTCTCATTTTGTAACCATTTATTTAACAACCATTTATTTAACAACCATTTTGTAACCATTTATTTATTTAACAACCATTCAAAGTTGCATGGGAACAGGAAAAAAAATGGCCTGTCCTTGCACTTGTGACCATTACAGCATTCCCTCCAGTCATGTGATCAAAATTTGGGTGCTTGGCAACTGGTATGTATTTACAATGGTTGCAGGATCAGAGGATCATATAATTGCTATCTGAGACCTTCCTGGCTGGCTTCTGATTAGCAAAGTCAATGGAGGGAGCCATATTTCCTTAATGACTTTGTATTTCACTTAACAATGGCAAGGATTCACTTCACAGCCATGGGAAACATGTGGCACTCACTTAGCAGCCAGCTTGCTTAGCAACAGAAATTCTAGTCCTATTTCTGGTTGTAAATCGAGGACTATCTCTAAACACTCAGATTAAAATTGTGCTTATCTACTAATGGGCCTTAAACTGAGTAGTATAAATTCTTTTGTATTCATGCTGTTGAAAAAAAGAGTTTTAAATCCATGTATAAGTTTTCATTGGGTTCATCAAACATTCTAAACCCTAATCTCAGGATTTAACAAAGTACCCCAAATGCAGTGCTCAAAAACAAACTATGATTGTTATGTTTGTGTTCCCTGAATCCAAGCATGCCTGGATATATACAACAGATAAAGCTTTTAGCAGTTCCATTTACATAAGTTACGGTTTTCAGCTCTTCACCTCTCTGTGAAAACTCATCAAGAGTTTTCTTATGATTTTTCTGTACTGGACTATAGAAACTATAGGGAAAGCTCAGCTAGAAGGGCTGCTTAGAGCAGGGGTTCTCAACCTTGGCAACTTTAAGACTTGTGGACTTCAATTCCCAAAATTCCTCAGCCAGCAAATCTGACTGAGGAATTCTGGGAGTTGAAGTCCACAAGTCTTAAAGTTGTCAAGGTTGAGAACCCCTGGCTTAGAGTATCCTCGTTAGGCCCATTAAAGTTTTTTCTCGGGCTGCAGACAGCAATGTCCAGAGAAACTTTTCTGAAATAAATGGAACACTTAGCAAATGGTCAAAGCCTTTTATGTCTAAGATAATTCTCATTTTAGTAATAACTGTAGTGCAGGGGTGTCAAACTCAATTTCATTGAGGGCCACATCAGCATTATGGTTGCCCTTGGGGGGCCGGGTGGGTGTGACCAAGTGGGCGTGGCCGGGTGGGCATGGCCAGCTCAATGCTGCTCACTCAGCACAGCTTACTCGAAATGCCTGGGTCAGGAGAGAACAAGTTGCACCAGCTAATTTCATGTGGGGAAATCTCATTGCCCCACAAGCTCTTCACCTCCCCAAACATCTGCAGCCAAGCATGTGCAGAGGATGGAAAGGGCCTTCTTCCCAAGCCTAGGCATGATTGGTAGTTTGTTAGCTCAGATGTAGATAGCCTCCTAGTCTCCAAGCTGAGAGAGAGAGGGGGGGGGAGGGAGAGAGAGAACCTTCTTCTGCCTTGACAGATCTCTGGAGAGCAAGAGGAGGCAGGGAGCAGCACTTCCCAGTCCTGCATGAGGGAGGCTGGCCCTTCTTGAAAGGGAATCCCCATTTCCACTCATCCATGGATGGAGGAAAAAATCAGCAATCCACCATCACTCAGAAGCTGGTCTAGCAGCCACAAGGACTACTCAGCCTCCATTTCTGATCAGATTCTGATATTTTCAGAGCTGCCTTCCAGTCTCTCATTGCAAGGAGGGGGGGAGAAATCAAGCTTTCCCAAATAGGAAACAAGGAACCACTTGCTCCATTTTTTCCCAACAACTCTCCTATGTCCATGAAGCCCAGAAATAGAGTTCAAAATCCCTGAAATATCCATCCAAAATTTAGCTTTTGCAAGCAATGCTGGTTAGTTCTTTCAAGGTCTGTCAGTCTGTCCTTTGGGGGAGACCCAAAACATCCCTCCATTGATTTCAACATATTTTCCACCAAGAATCAGACTGAGCATAATGTGGTTTGGGGACCTAGGGGGCAAGGGGATGGGGCTCATGGGGGCACTGGCAGGGATGGCCCGTGGAAAAGGAGGCCAGCGGCATGTGATCCAGGCTGGGAACATGTGGGGGGGAGCAACTCCAGGACAGAGGGATGGAGCCAGTCTGGGCACTGCCCAAAATTGCAGGAGCGTGGCTGCTGCCTCACTCTTGTGGCTCCAAAGGGCTGCCCAGCATTCTGCCTCACCCTCCCAACTCTCCGCAGCCCCAGGCCTGCTTGCACTGAAGGGCACAAGGAGACTTTGAAACTGACAGCACATTTTCTCCTCCACACAAATCTGGAGACATTCCCAGGCCACCAAGGCCCAGGGCTGTGGTGTTCACAGAGCCAAGGGTGGCACCTACTCTGGAACAGTTGAGGCGCAAAGGAGCATCTGGGTATGCCCCAGCATGACTCCTGCTGAAAGAAACTTGGCAGTAGTGTTCCTGAGGGGCAGGCAGGGTGGCAAAAACAGTTTTTAGTGCTCAGCTCTACTATACCACCCAGACCCAGCCTGTAAAATATCCGGCTGCAGCTTCTCCAATTGGTCCCGCTTTCCCTGCACAGATCAAATGGGAGATCCGCTCCAGGTTTTCCAGCCAGCCTGAGCATTTCCCGAGTCAAATGCATCCTTAGAGCTAAGGAGCTGCTCTGGCTACTGCGTTCCCCGCCTGCCTTTCAAGTTGGGATAGATTGCTCTTCAACTTTAGAAGGAAAGACACCCAGACCCCAGCCTGTAAAAAATCACACTCTACCTCCGGCTGGAGCTTCTCCTCCAGTTGGTCCTGCTTTCCCTGTGCAGACCAAATGGGAGATCCGTTCCAGCTTTTCCAGCCAGCCCGGCAAAGGAGCCATCTGCGGCTCTTTCTCTGGCTGCCTCAAGTCTGTCTTCCTGCCTGGGCACTTCTCCCCCTCACCGGCTGGGTGTTGCTCCCTTCCCCCCTATCCTACCTCACTCCCTCCTACCTACCTGGAGACTAACAGCTGCAAATGGTGCTGGGCTCCACCAGCCCACGTGCACTTGCCTCCTACTGAGCAAGTGCTCAGCCGGGCCGGCACCAAGGTGGTGGGGGCCGGACCTTTGTAATTTCCAGGAGAGTTGTGCGGGCCGGATTCAATCATGTGGCGGGCCGTTTGTGGCCCGCGGGCC
This sequence comes from Daboia siamensis, assembly GCA_024449315.1. Classification (NCBI taxonomy): domain Eukaryota; kingdom Metazoa; phylum Chordata; class Lepidosauria; order Squamata; family Viperidae; genus Daboia; species Daboia siamensis. Next base: position 85,510 of record JAKJMR010018100.1, on the reverse strand, counting down.
TTGTGTTTGACATGTCTGCTGTAGTGTATGCAGCATAGCATACACGTGGGACAGCTACTGAAGGAAGCGCGGAGCTGGACAGCTCCGGGCAGGAACAGCGTTTGGCGGGAAAGCAGGATTTAAAGGGACAGCGTTTGGTGGGAGAGCCGGATTTAAAGAGATTGGCTGACCCGCCAGCAGGAAGCAGGGTTTTAACTGTATTGGCCAGGTATTCACCTGGCCAGGTATAAAGGTGGACTGGTACCCTTTGTTCCCCCATTCTGGACCACGTTTTCCTCCTAATAAAGTCATGGCATGCTAGAAGTCTGAGTCTCTTTGATCCTCAAACCCGAGGCAGCAATAACCTTCTGTATTGGGGGTTCTTACCCAGCCAAAGAACTGAAGAGATTCAACCAAGATTGCCTGCAACTTGATCATTGTTTGGTTTTGGATGGGACAGACAAAATCAGGACAACAAACTGGTCTGGGTTTACACTTGCAGGGATTTTTTTTATTGCTGAAGAGTAACAAAAACACAACTTTAGTTTTGCTAATTTAAAATTTTAATCCCCACTGTTTTCTTCCCTTCTGCTGATTCTTTCCTACTTTCTATGCACAAGGCTTATCCTTATTGACTTATTTATTTACAGAAGTGTTCCAATCTTTTTTTTTTAGCTTTATGTCTCTTTTTCAAACTTTCACTTTGAGGGATATAAACAGCTGCCTATAGATCAAGCGAATCCCCAGTCTTTGCTGAAACTGTGACTGGTTCTTTGATTGCTTCTATATTCACTGCAGTCACCCTCTTCTTTTCAGCTACAGTCCTTTTGCCCACCAGTGTCTTAGGTTACCAGCTCCTTCTGTCCTTGATCTTCTTCACTTGTGGAAGATCTTTTGCTGGCTAGCTGCTGGGACAGTCACTTAATAGTGAGCCTCAACTCTTTGTCAAGCTGTTGTTGTTCCTTTTCTCAATGCTTTATTGGTGGCCAGTTTTACTTTTGCTCCAGGCTACCTGGAGTTGCCTCTACTTATCATTTTTGCTGCTGACACTCCAGCTATTCTTCTTCACCGTCCCATGTCATCTTCTCCCTTGGATTCTTGTTTTCTGTTTCCTTTCCAGGGAAATTTATAAAGACAACGAGACAAGTAGGCACCAGCTCCAGCAGGAAATCTCTCCCTGACCACCTCCTTTTGATTTTCTCTCATTTCCATTGGAGCTCTTGATCAATTAGCTGGCTGGCATGGGGGCCAAGAAAATACAGAATCCTGTCATTTCTACATTTTGAAGGTCAACACATTCTATTTGTGCAAGGAAGCATTCCTGAAAGCAGAAATCTGTCTTGTGTGCAATAATTACTAAAGCAGGTTTATGACTATAGCAGAAAGGGGATTTATTTACAGGAAATACATTAGAGGTTTAAAAAGCCTAGCACTTAGTTAGTTACATCCAATCGGGTTGAAGAACCTGTATCATATCTGTGTGTACCTGGGAAGATGGGATGGGAGATGTAGTAATCTAATAGATGAAGGGCAGGAACAGTGATAGATAAAGAGGGGATAAAGAGGAGTTGACAAGTCACTGCCATTGGATTTGGATCTTCAGTACTAGAATGGCCATGGATCTACTACAGAGAAGGAAGAGCTGCTGTCTTCATGAAGCCTATGTGAAGACAGAGTTCCAGGCCTTTTTTGAATGATTTTCCTTTCACAAGGATCTTGATCATGGCCATCACAGGGGAAAGAGTTATGGAGGGCTGCTGACATGACATCATTGCATAAAGGATACAAATTATGTAAAATGTCCTGCAGAAAAATACCATGTCATGTGAATGAGTTACTCAGGATATGGGAAAAACACAGACTTGAAGCACAGAATCCTATCCAAAGGGCTGAGAGCAGAGAGAAAGAGTATGTAAGATTAAAAAAAGGTGAGGGAGTCAGCAGGCACAGCAGAGAAAGAGGAAAGACCAAGGGGAGAAAATGTCAGAAGAGAAGAAAGTTGGGCCATTTTCAACTCGACAAGAGGAAAATAAAACAGTGCTGAAGAAGATTCAGGTGAGAAAAGAACAAGGATGAGGTAACAGAGGAGGTAACAGTTCTATTCCAAAATACAAAGGAATAAAATCATGCATGAGAGCGGGACAAAACAGTTTAGTCCTCCAGTATATAATACAATTTCTCTAAGAGAAATCTGCATGAATTTTGTAACCCTGTAAAGCAAGAGGAATAAAACTAGCATGGACAGTGCTGAGGGATTTGGGGAAGGATCTGTTCAGTCTAGGACAATAGAGAAGAGCAACAAAGATGATCAGTGGACTGGAGGCTAAAATATATAAGGAACAGATGCTGAAATTGGGCAAGTCTACTTTAATGAAGAGAAGGACTGGGGGTGACATGATAGCAGTGTTCCAGTGTCTCAGGGATTGCTACAAAGAGGGAGCCAAGCTATTCTCCAAAGCATCTGAAAGCAGGACAAGAAGTAATGGATGGAAACTAATCAAAGAGAGAAGCAACTTAGAATTGAGGAGAAATTTCCTGATAGTTAGAACAATTAACCAGTGGAACAACCTGCCTCCAGAAATTGTGAATGATCCAACACTGGAAGTTTTTAAGAAGAGACTGGACAACCATTTGTCTGAAATGATATAGGGTTTCTTGCCTGAACAGGGGGTTGGACTAGAAGACCGCCAAAGTCCCTTCCTACTACTATTACTTCTACTACTACTACTACTACTACTACTACTACTACTACTACTACTACTGTTGTTGTTGTTGTTGTTGTTGTTGTTGTTATTATTATTATTATTATTATTATTATTATTATTATCCTCCTTTAGGAAATTTAAGATCTGTGGACTTCAATATCCAAAAATCAAAGCTGGCTGGAGAATTCTGGGAGTTGAAGTCTACACATTTTAAGGTTGCCAAGACTGAGAAACACTGGTCTATGAGCTCAAGTTCTGGGTTCCCCTTCCAGATAGGTTAAAAGGAGATGACTCCAGGTTAGCAGGCCTTGGCTCTAGATATCCCATTCCTGTGAAATATGCTGCCTCTGGAAATCTGTAAAGCCTCAATGCTCCTGTTGTTTCATACAGTAACTGAAACCTGGATCTTTAGGAGAGGATTTAGGGATCAAAAGAGATACACAAGATAGTTTTAATCCTTATTTATGATCTGTTAATTTTGATACAATGATGACTTTAATACTATTGTTATTGCTAGTGTTCTGTTTTTGTTACTTGATATTAAGCACTCAGAGTCTTTGGAACAGAGTGGAATACAAAGGTTAGGATCCAAGTATTGAAAACAAGACAGAAGGATAGAACAGGGATAAATTCAATCTATCAGTAGCATTAACATTGCCTGTTTAATTATCCAGATCAATTTTGCATGCCACTAGTGTGACAAGTTTGACTAATTTATGGTTCAATGAATTATGCAATACTGAAAAAATATATTTATTCCACAACAAAGGTAAGTCTGGTAAATAGCAAACAATATTAAGTTAGGTGTTTCAGCTACATGAATCAATGTTTTAAGAAATGCTTGGTAGCAGAACATATATTTTACATGTAGATATTCCTCGATCAAAGCTCTGAACTAGAGACTTCCGGGTGGCGCTTCAGCATCGTGGACGGTCGGGATCGACCGCCAGCCTTTCGATTTCATTAAAGCCGCAGAGCAGCCGATGATCAGCTGTTCTGCGGCTTAAAATCCCTTCCCCTCGGGCGAAGAGGGGAAGGGGAGTCTCTGGGTAGGGATAGAGCTCTCCTAGAGCCCCAGAATGTTTATTCTGGGGCTTGAACGGTGAGAGCTCCCCCGAAGCCCGGAAACACTCCGGATCGGAGGACTTTTCTGCTTTTAAGCAGAACAAGATGCTGAATCCACTCCTGCTGGATTTGTTTGTTTTCTTGAGTAATTGATGCAGGTGGAGCGGATGTGGGAGCAATATAAACAGCAAGTATAAGACTTTAACTCTGGAACTTCAACTTTTTTCCTGTTTCAACGATTGTTTTAAAAAAGAAGGGGAAGATGGCACCTGAGTGATTCTTTGTAACAAGAATTGAAAGTGTCTGGCTGGTGGGTTGTTTTTTTCCTCAAAGTGAAAGTGATTGTTTGGATACTGAGGAGGAATATGCAAAGTGGATTTTCAGAACTTTAAGATTTTGTTAAACTTTGGAGCTGTTTAAAAGTGATTACAAGACTTGGATATGTAACACTTAAATTACAACAGTAAGTGGGGTGGAAAAGTGAAAGTGTGTAACAAAAGTTAATTAGGTGCTAAAATGGCTTCCAAACTGCCTAGAATTCCCATTTCTAAAAGTCCGGGGGCATCACCTGTTCAGCAATCTGGAATTCAATCTTTGACGTTACCTGCTGCAGCTGCTGCACCTCCACTGACTTTAAAAGACTTACAAGATTCTTTAAAAGATGCTTTAAAACTTCAGTCTGAAAAAATATCTGAGCAGGTGGCAGAACTTATTGAAGAAAAAAATAAGGAAATATGGGAGGATATTTTGATGGCATTTCAAGGGCTTTCAGGTTGTATTGAGAGTCTGGATGAACGTGTGGAAGAAATGAAACAAAATAATCTGATGCTGGAGGCTAAAATGTGTGAAGTTGAGAATAAAATGGATAAAATTGATGATGAAGTGGTAATGATGCATAACATATATTTTGAAGTAGTAGCAGAACATATATTTTACATGTAGATATTCCTCGATCAAAGCTCTGAACTAGAATTCAAGGATTGGTAGGTTCTTGTCAGGTCACTGAATTCAAGTCCTTATTCTAAGCAGGAATCAAGGCATTTTTGACACATGAATGTCAAACCACTTTTTACATATATCCAACAGGGAAATATTCCTGAAGTCCCTCGGTTAATCAGTCCTGTTGTTGAATGTCTTGTCTTGCTAGGAAGTTTTACCTAACCTGCATCTTAACATCACCATGCTATGCTCTACTCTGAGACAATATGGTGGATTTGTGGAACAACCTAATTTGAAACTAAAAATATACTCCAGTATTTTTTAAAAAATGAGTTAGATTTTCTGTCTAAGCTTGTACAGCAGCCTCATACACTTTCTAAGTCATTTCTCCCCAATTTGAAGGACTCCAGATGGGTTGGACTCGAATCAGCAGATCCAAAGGCTGGGAATTATAGGAGTTGAGGATGGTCATTTCTGGATGACACCTGGGGATATTGTTTTTGTCCTTTCCTGAACTCTGCTTGTGAAAAAAAGAATCAAGTCACATGATGGAATTTTGAGAATAAGATTTTGAAAGTGATCTTGGCCAGGATAAGTTCCAAAGAATGTGATGTACGGTATCTGTTTTCTGCCTTGCTGTTACTAAACCTATATGTAGCCATAGCAACTAGAGAATAAAGGAATGAAATATTGCCAAGATAAAGAGATGAAGCAAGAATCCAAAAGGGAGTGATTTCTGGACTTTCATTCTGAGCCTGTCAATCAATAGATTAATTGAAGAGTCAGAAGATTAGGCAAGCAGGCTGGGGATCAGCAAGTGAGAAACAGGATCTTGCTGGACAAGTGAAGAGATAAAATCTTAGTTAATCCAAAAATGCCTTAAATATCTGTCTTAGCTGTCCTGAGAGTCTCCCCAGCACAAATATCTTCACTGTTTGAGAAGTGCTGCACACATAAGATCCATCCTCAAATTCAAGCAGTATCCTAATCACATCTTTTTAATTCCAAACTCATAATCTAAATCAGTACAAACACGCTCCGAAACTCTAATGCCTCCCTTTTTCTCTTCCGTCCCCATGTCCTTTTGCATGCACCTCTTCTTATTTAGCAGTGGATGCATTAACCTCTATTAGAAACTTCACTTTGCACCCTGAATTTTAATGAGTAGTAATTTAAAAAAAGAGCCAGTTAAGTCTTTTCTATAATGAAGCTTTCTTGGGTAATGTGTGTGTCAGTATTTTTCATGTGTTGCAGAAATAAGATGAGAGATGAATCTCACCCTAGTTCAAAGTTCATTTTATTCATCATGTTTTATATGGTTTGGTCTTTTTTGTCCATATTGTAAGCAGCTCTGAGGTCTTCTGAAAATCAGGTAGTCTCAAAATTTAATTAAACAATTTCTTCCTTCCTTCCTTCCTTCCTTCCTTCCTTCCTTCCTTCCTTCCTTCCTTCCTTCCTTCCTCATCCTGTGTCCCCCAATGACCAATTAGATACCTCCAGGAAGCTCATAAGCACAGCCAGGGCTTTTTTTCTCATAGAACGCTCAGAACGGAGTTCCGGCACCTTTTTTGGATGGAACCTTGTAGGGTAGGCAAGGCAGGTTTTATGACATGTGTGAGTTCCGGCACCTTTTTCTTTTACAAAAAAAGCACTGAGCACAGCTAAGAAAACTGCAGAAGGCTTGTAGACCACTTCCATTCTTAACCTTAACCAGAATGAGTGGAGGGGTACAAACAAACACACACACACTGCCTAATACTAACCAGCTTGAATCCAAAGTGTTGCATAGCTCTTAATATTTAATACTTGCTAAGGTAGCTAACACAGTTCCTGCAAGTGCCAAGCTGCCCATTATACATCCACATCTGTGCACACACATACACACACACAAACACACATTCAGTTAATTTAGTTTATTCAATTTAGATACTGCCCCTCATCAACTGACTCTGAGCAATGTACAATAACACCAACAAAATAAAATAATGATAAAAGAATTGAAAGATGATTAAGGGCTGGAGACTAAAACATATGAAGAACAGTTACAAAATTTGATATGGTTAGTCTAGTCTAGAGAAGCAACCTGGAATTAAAGAGAAATTTCCTAACAGTGAGAACAATAAGCCAGTGGAACAGCTTGACTTCAGAAGTTGTGGATGCTCCGTCATTGAAGGTTTTTAAGAAGAGACAGCCACTTTTCTGAAATGGTACAGGGTCTCCTGCTTGAGAAAGGGATTGGACTAGAAGATCTCCAAGGTCCATCCCAACTCTATTATTCTGTATTCTATCTGGCTAACCACACACACAGTTTGCCAACAGCCCCAACCACCCTAAGCCTCAGAGAACAGACGGGTATTTTGGGGATGGTGGCAAGGTGGGAACTACACAAATACAAGGGGAAATCTCATTGCAGAAGGTAGTGTTGTATAACCACTTGATAATATGGTTAATCTCTAGAGCTGTTAATTATTATAAAATGACTCTCTGAAGTCCACCCAACTTGAGAAGGTTTCGTGGAGCTAAAAACTGAAACCTAGGAATATTTTTCAATTTCATAGAGTACTGTATTAGTTTCTGTTCCGATTGAAGGTCCCCTTTTAGCCTCTAAATAATATGTTCATGCACAGACAAAGTTGTACACACAGAGACAATAAATAACAAAATAACAGAGTTGGTAGGATAAGGAACAGAGTTAAAGTGTACGGAAAAAAGAGAAAACTTTATTACTGTCCATCTTCTCAGGATGCACTGGGTGTTTGCAGCTTTGTTCTGAAAGGCTCATTAATCAAAAGGCAATTAATTCTCCATCAAGGGGGCAAATAACAAAAATACTGTCATTCAAGAGGACTTTTAGATTGCTCTCCCTTGCAAGAATACCCTTTCAATTTCTGCAGAAAAAATATATGATTATACACTTCATTAACACCCCACAAATGAGAAGTCCTGGATTGTTTATCACCATTACTATGGAGATGAATAGCCTCAGGTTGCTAGAATCAAGAGGGAAGCATGGTAGACTTTAAGAAAAAAAAATGTAGGAAAGAAGAAGCAACAGAAAAAAATGGTTGAAAAGTTCATTTGTTAGGATTCTGTTGCCAGCTATGAGCATGTTTACTGTTCGATTCCCTCTGTTCCTTTATTGATTTATTTATAACAGAATTTTAATATCTCTTGTTGGCCTCAAAGCAAGAGTACTTCAAAGTGATTTACATCAAAAGGAAAAAAAAATAAAATAAAATCTCAGAAAAGAAATAAAAAAAATAATGTTCTTAACTAAAAAGAGCAGTTAAAATCCTCATGCTATTTCTTAAAATAAAAGCAAGCAGACTAATAAATATTCTCAGAAAATGCAGGGGCATCTAGGGAAGGGATCAAAAAAAGCAAGATGGCTTTCATGGCCCTATGATTGAAGTCCACCCCATCATGTGAAAACAAGCAAGGATTCACTTAGGCAGCTACTGCTGTCCTCTTTTGACCACCTCGCTCAATGTCCCTGAATGAAATTACAAAATTACAAAATTACAAAATCAGTGATGCCACATAAATGTCCCTACTTTGCAATGTCATCAACCAATGTTCTTTCGATGAAGAAACATACAACTGAAGCTCTGGAGAATCAGATGTATGTAGAACAGCTTTCACCAACTTGGGATCCTGCACTTGTGCTGGAATGATACAAAGTGTGGCTAATCAGAGGTGAACAGAGTGAGTTGAAAAAGTGCAGGCTGGCTTACTAGATTACTGAATGGGAGCATTTTACAATGGAAGATCCTATATGTTCACATCTCCAAATATATAATGAAACAAGGATTGTAAAAAAAATTGTCTCAAACTAGGTAAATAAGTAGGTCATTTCTCAGATAGTATGTGGGATGGTTTAGATTCTGGAAAGGAAAGGAAAGGAAAGGAAAGGAAAGGAAAGGAAAGGAAAGGAAAGGAAAGGAAAGGAAAGGAAAGGAAAGGAAAGGAAAGGAAAGGAAAGGAAAGGTCAAAAGATTGACAATAATGCAATCCTTTCTCCTTTCCTTTCCTTTCCTTTCCTTTCCTTTCCTTTCCTCAGCCAAAATCTGTTTTAAGAAAAGGGATTCAGGCAAATTAAATTCAAGACCAAAAGTACAGAAATTAATTGGAGAGAGAGATCCATGTAGCAAAATACTGGGCCTGTTTTTCATGCTTCAAAATTTATTAAATTTTTATTAAACAAATTTATACAGCCACCCAGCTTACAATGGGTGACTTTTCTGCTTTACCTGTTGCCTAGAAAGAGCTCACAAAAACTTGAAACATTACAGTATAGAAAGCATCATGAGTATCCATAATAAATGTCAGGTGAGAGTATCTTGGATCTGTACAGTAGCACAAGATCAGTGTTTGAACTCATGCAATACCAAGCTATGGAAAAGAGAAGCAAAAGATATGACCAAGCAGAAACATGTTACATGGGGGGGGGGGGGAAGAGAGTAATATTTATCTCATATGAGCCAAAGCACCAAAGAAACAAAAATTGATCCAAACAAGGGCAGATCCATACCTTTTTTTTTTTAAAGGATGAAGTGTCAAACCCAGATATGGTCCAAGCATCAATTACCACAGCCCTTTGCTACGTAAGCTTGCTTACTGGTAAAAAAAGGGGAACAGTTACAAATGCAACCTTGAAAAAGCAAAGATTGCCCAAAAAATGAGAATCTCTCTCTTTTTTTTAAAAGAGGCACAATTGACTGTGGCTGTGCTTGTTTTTAACCTGAGAAGTATTGGCACTGCTGTCTACCATGCTGTGTACTATCTATTCAATTTTTTTCATTTTTTATTGGCTTTTATCCAGGTGCCATTTTTTTCTAAACCATTGGACAGTGGGCATTTTTCTGAACATCCAGTTCTGATTGGCATTAAGGCTTCATTTTCCCCGATACAATTGTCAATCTAGCTCCAATAACTCACGTATTTAGAAGACCCCAAAAAATAAATCTATAACTAAAGAAGATCATACCTTTTCTTTAGGGTAGTTTACATGGTGGATATAATTGAATGGTAGGCTCAGTTGCTTAGGTAGCCTTTTGTTAGTGGATGACGAAACAGTACATCTAATTGGACATACCTAACTGAATCTCCCACTCAATTAAACCATACTGACCTGGAGATTAATTCTCAAAGGAGCTGTTCCTTGCAACTGGAATGACTGAGGGATTGCCTTTTTTCCAAGAGTCTACCTGTCCAAATCAATCTAACAGAATGGGCATGCTGGAGATCCTGTCAGCCAAACAGTGTTGGCTGGTGGACACCAGAAGACAGACCTTCTCTGCAGTGGCCCCTGCTCTATGAGGCATCCTCCCTTTGTAGATTAGAATGGACCCAACCCTGTTAGCCTTTTCTAAGGCCCTAAAAATACTGGCTATGTTCCTAAGCCTGGGGCACTGAATGTTTCAAAGGCCCCAGTTTTTGCCTTTATTGCTAACTGGCCAAATATCATCCAATATCTGACTCCCAGTTCAGAGGAAATTATGACAAAATGGATGTTTTCAGCAGAATTTCTGGAAAAGGAAAATTGGCTTAATTTCATAGACAATACATGTGATCTCTCCTCTCCTCTTTTTTTTTTAGTGAAAGCCTTGTTCATTTCTGGTGGGTGTTGACAATGAGATTCTCCACTGCCTTCTGATTCCTGGGCAACTTTCTCTTCCTGGGTCAGATCTTCATGGTTATAACATGAAACACAGGAACTGGGAACAGAAAGCAGAAATGTGAGCCAGGGTCTGAAAAGCTCTGCATGTCTTACTTTGTTAACTAGCAGCAGTTTTATTTATTACACTACATATTTTTTCATTAGATTTAAGTCCCAAACTGTGCTCCAGAGCTTAAAACATTGCTTCTAGCACTCCCTTCTCCAGTTTTGGTCACCATGATGTAAAAAAGATGTTGAGACTCTAGAAAGGGTACAGAGAAGAGCAACAAAGATGATTAGGGGGCTGGAGGCCAAAACATATAGGGAACGGTTGCTGGAATTGGGTATGTGTAGTTTAACGAAGAGAAGAGTGAGGGGTGACATGATAGCAGTGTTCCAATATCTCAGGGGCTGCCACAAAGAAGAGGGAGTCAAGCTATTCTCCAAAGCACCTGAAAGCAGGACAAGAAGCAATGGATGGAAACTAGTCAAGGAGAGAAGCAACCTAGAACTAAGGAGAAACTTCCTGACAGTTAGAACAATTAACCAGTGGAACAACCTGCCTCCAGAGGTGGTGAATGCTCCAACACTGGAAGCTTTTAAGAAGAGACTGGACAGCCATTTGTCTGAAATGAGCAGGGGGTTGGACTAGATGACCTCCAAGGTCCCTTCCAACTTTATTATTATTATTATTATTATCCCCCCCTCAACCAATCCTGTGAAGTAGGTTGGATTGAGTGAAATTCCTCAACTGAGAATGTGGATTTCCTATTTAGCTCACTATCAAATAGTAAAACAAACTCCTCTGCCACGTGATCTATATTCCTAGGATTTTATTATTGGCTCTGCTAATTTGGGATGACAAGAGTAGTAATCCCTATTTTTTCTGGAGGAAACCAGGTTAGTGAAGTGTAGCCTTAAATCTTAATTAATTTAGTAAAAGGATTCTGCCATCACTACAGTAGTTCATCAATGAAATTAAATGTAGGGGTAATGATGATGATGATGATGATGATGATGATGATGATGATGAAGTTGGAAGGGTCCTTGGAGGTCATCTAGTCCAGCCCCTTGCTCGGGTCGGAAATCCTATACCATTTCAGACAAATGGCTGTCCAATCTCTTCTTAAAAACTTCCACTGTTGGAGCATTCACCACTTCTGAAGGCAGGTTATTCCACTGGTTAATTGTTCTAACACTCAGGAAGTTTCTCCTTAATTCTAGGCTGCTTCTCTCCTTGATTAGTTTCCATCCATTGTCCTGCCTTCAGGCACTTTGAAGAATAGCTTGACTCCCTCTTCTTTGTGGTAACCCCTGAGACATTGGAACACTATCATGTCCCTCCTCATCCTTCTCTTCATTAAAGTAGACATACTCAATTCCAGCAACCGTTCCTCATATAGACTGATAGCTATTATCCCAAACGTGTAATGAACTCAACCTGAAATGTGCAGATTGGGTTGAGCATGAATTTTCTCCATATTTTGTATTCTTCCCCTACCTAAGTACATAACCTGCAGATGTTTGGAATTCTGCATTACATATTAGTCATTGTCAAGTTTCCCAGGGAGCATTATGCTCAAAATACTTTGCAGACTAAAATAGTCTGGTGGCCATGGTATCTTCACACGTGCCAGCTGCTATCCCAGCTGCTTAGGCAGTGGCTAATGCTGTCCATGTTTTGCAAAGATTACACAGTAGGAAGCCAGTTCCCCCATCTATTTACACATATTGACTGTAAAATTGTACGTGGCCATGTTCACTGGCCTGGAACATAGAGAGGTTAGCAAACAGATGCGGGAGGGGAGAGAGAAATGTATAAATAGGAATAGACAGCAAGAGATAGGGAGGGTTACTTTCTCTTTATGGTTTTTGCACACTGGAGAATTTGAAGAGGTGTCAACTGATGAGGAGATTGTTGGCATGGAATCACTTGATGTAGAGAGACAGCTCTTAGCATGATGAGCACCCTTGATACATCTTCCAAAATGGGTCAAAGAGCTAGATGGCAGCTGAAGGGGTCAATTTCAAAAGATTCTTGGACTTAAGAATTCTTTAGTCCAAAGCCTGAGCCCTCTGATCCACATGGTGGTCCGTGATTAGTTTGTCAAGTTGGATGTTCCTGCTTTGACATACTGTAGTTCATCTATGCATTGGCTCATCTGATAGCTGATATTCTGAATGTCTATATGCTTGTATAAAACATATAAACATGTGTCATTTTTTTTAAAAAAAATAGTCCTTAATTATTTTTTTTCTAGAAATAGGCTCAGAAATGATTTCACAGAAGCAAAATGATTACAAATCCAATACAAATCTAGTGAATTAATGTTAAGGTACTATATATGAAACAATATGAGATGATTATCCATCAAAATAATTTAAGGGGAAAAAACTTGTAAGCTTTAACACCACTAAATTATTTTCCAAGTGTTTAGCCCATGATTTTGTAATTGTATATTGCACTAAACTACTGTTGTTCAAAGCATTCACTGACAGACAATGCTTGTAAAATGATGCTTATCAGGGCACAAGGAGTTAGTGACTGAATAATTGAGTAATTGCTGTTGTTCCTGATGACATTATCATCTGTGAGAATTTACAGTTAATTTCACAGTCCAAGACTGGTAAAAACTTAATAATTCAAGTTGCTATGTATTGGGCTTAATCGTAACACCATGTGGTAAGCTGGAGCCAGCTACCAGCAACTCAGACTCCCTGTCTCCAGTGCTGCTATTGGCTGCCCCTAGGTGGCAATGGGTTGCTTTAAACCTATTGGCTGCTGCCTAGGAGCCAGGCTATAAATTACTGCATGCTGCAGCTCAGTTCCTCAGTTCATATCCTGCAAGAAATAAACCATGCTCTTTGCTGAACTCACTTGCCTCATCTTCATTCCTGTGCAATGAACTCACTACACAACACAAGTCCTAACCAAGGACCAAAAAATTGTTCAGGTAGCATCCAAGAATTATTATTATGGTTGGTCAAACAGTCAGCCAGATATTTAGACTTTTTTAAATCCACCTACCAGATGTTGTTTAATAATATGAAAGGTATCATTGCAGGATACAACTTGTTCTAAATAATAATAAAAAAGACAAAAAAGTCTGGGCAGTGGATGTTATAGTGCCTGGAGGTGGGTGAAGACAAAGAACTAGAGAGAATTAAAAAATACAAAGACCTGAAAATAGAAGTTGAGTGACTATGGCAAAAGAAAGTAAAGATAGCATCAATTGTAATAGATGTCTTGAGTATAATCCCAAAATGTCTGGAGCACTACATGAACGTCATTGGCATTGACAAAATCATCATCAGCCAGTAGAATAAAGGAAGCTTTGTTTGGAACAGATTACATCCTGCGACAATATGTTTAACACCATCAAATAACATCTGACTATTTCAGATCCTTGAGAAGGACTCAATAGATGGATAAAAATGACAAATTCAGTCTAAACATCTGGCCGACAGTGTGACCAACCATAATAGTACTATTATTATTAAGGGTTGACAAGTTGCTGCAGAACATGGACAAGCAGATATTATGGGGTGAATCAAACTATATCACAACACAGCAACTCAGATTTCAAAATTTTCCAATTTATTAAGACTTAATGCAAGTATCATATCATATTAGTAAAGTTGGAAGGGACCTTGGAGGTCATCTAATCCAACCCCCTGCTCAGGCAGGAAACCCTATACCATTTAGAGACAAATGGCTGGCCAGTCTCTTCTTAAAAACTTCCAGTGTTGCAGCATTCACAGCTTCTGGAGGCAGGTTGTTTCACTGGTTAATTGTTCTAACTGTCAGGAAGTTTCTCCTTAATTCTAGGTTGCTTCTCTCCTTGACTAGTTTCCATCCATTGCTTCTTGTCCTACCTTCACGTGCTTTGGAGAATAGCTTGACTTCCACTTCTTGGTGGCAACCCATGAGATATTGGAACACTGCTATCATGTCACCTCTCATCCTTTTCTTCATTAAACTAGACATACCCAATCCCAGCAACTGTTTCTTATCTTTAACTTTGTTGCTCTTCTCCTTAATATGTACTCTTTCTAGAGTCTCAACATCTTTTTTACATTGTGGTGACCAAAACTGGATGCAGTATTCCAAGTGTGGTCTTACCAAGGCATTGTAAAGTGGTATTAATACTTCACATGATCTTGATTCTATTCCTCTGTTAATACAGCCTAGCACTGTGTTGGCTCTTTTGGCAGCTGCAGCACACTGCTGGCTCATATTTAAGTGATTATCCACTAGGACTCTGAGATCCCTCTCACAGTTACTACTATTGAGCAAGATAACCCCTATACTATACCTGTGTCAGAATCTATTTATATCACATTCATAAATGTATGTTTAAAACATTTTCCCTGCCCCCATGGATTCTGCCATCTCCCGAGGAAGGAGGAGCGCATGTGGATTCAGCCTGCCTTAGGTTATTTCAAAGACCAAGGGAAATCTTTTGAACTGGGGGAACAAAAGGGAGGGTTAGAGAAGAAGGCATCTGGCCTGTGTCTTCATTTAATTCTGTAGAGGAAGAAGGCAATAACCATAAAGATTCGAAGTTCCTTTTTTCCCATGAAAGGGATGACATGAAGTAAAATGATGGGGGCTGACCAAATGGGGTTGAGGGAAGGGGGGTTGAACCGGGAACCCTTTATAAAGTTTCTATTTGTAAAACAATACTAAGTCCTGTCTTGTATTTCCACAACCAAGTATGTCCTAGTAAAAATTCCTTTTGGACTAGAACTGACTCCAAGAGTTTTTGTTTTCCTAAGACGTGGCTTGGGGTGGGTCCTGACAACCTGTACATTTGGTTTTTCTTGCCTAAATGTAGAACCTTACTTTTTTCATTTTGTTAGATAGCGCCCAGTGTTCAAGTCTGTCCAGATCCTCCTGTATCTTAAGCCTGTTTTCTGGAGTGTTGGCTATTCCTGCCAGCTTGATGTCGTCTGCAAATTTGATGAGTTCCCCATCTATCCCCTTATCCAAATCGTTGATGAAGATGTTTAAGAGCACTGGACCCAGAACAGAGCCCTAAGGCACCCCACTACACACTTCTCTCCATGTAGATGCAGTTCCATTGAGGACCACACGCTGAGTACAGCCGGTCAGCCAGCTACGAATCCATCTGGTGGTGATGCTGTCTAACCCACATTTTTCTATCTTGTCAAGTAGTAGATTGTGATCTACTTTATCAGTACTCAGTTATCTTGTATATGTACACCTAGAATGTCTTATAATGGGCTTGTTTCTGAGCAAATATTATAGATTAGCATTTCTAATCATTATTTCAATCCTCAAAATAACATCACAGGGTCACCGATTCTCCTGCCCATGGAAGAAATCTGACTTCAGATTCCCTCTCACACTGGTCTATTGTGACATTGAGGTTGTGCAAACTGACTGTCAAGTTCTGGCTGAGAAGCCCAATGAAGCAAAGTACCAGAGACTTTGCGATCTCTAATGTAAACTTTTAAGGCATTAACAAACTGGTACAATAGAAGGAAAGCTAGCTCTGAGAATATGGTGGAAAACAGATAATTAAGAGTAAATCTTGACTTCCGGGTGGCAAGGCGCCGCCGCCGACAGCTGCTTTTAGCTTGTCAGCTTCGCGGCTCTGTAGAACCGCCGAAAACAGCGCCGATCGGGAGAAGAGGAGGGGGTGAGTTTCCAAGTAGGGGAAGGGCTCTC
>JAKJMR010018100.1:0-50360 GCA_024449315.1 Daboia siamensis | reverse complement strand
GAAGAAGAAGAAGAAGAAGAAGAAGAAGAAGAAGAAGAAGAAGAAGAAGAAGTTGGAAGGGACATTGGAGGTCATCTAGTCCAACCCCCTGCTAAGGCAGGAAACCCTGTACCATTTCAGACAAATGGCTGTCTAGTCTCTTCTTAAAAACTTCCAATGTTGGAGCATTCACCACTTCTGGAGGCAGGTTGTTCCACTGGTTAATTGTTCTAACTGTCAGGAAGTTTCTCCTTAGTTCTAGGTTGCTTCTCTCCTTGACTAGTTTCCATCCATTGCTTCTTGTCCTGCTTTCAGGTGCTTTGGAGAATAGCTTGGCACCCTCTTCTTTGTGGCAGCCCCTGAGATATTGGATCACTGCTATCATGTCATGCCTCACCCTTCTCTTCATTAAACTAAAGGTAAAGGTAAAGGTTTCCCCGCACATGCGTGCTAGTCATTTCCGACTCTAGGGGCCGGTGCTCATCTCCGTTTCAAAGCCAAAGAGCCAGCGCTTGTCCGAGGACTTCTCCGTGGTCATGTGGCCGGCATGACTAGACGCCAAAGGCGCACGGAACGCTGTTACCTTCCCACCGTAGTGGTCCCTATTTTTCTACTTGCATTTTTACGTGCTTTCGAACTGCTAGGTGGGCAGAAGCTGGGACGAGTAACAGGCGCTCACTCTGCTATGCAGCACTCAGGATTCGACCTGCCAAACTGCCGACCTTCTGATCGACAAGCTCAGCGTCTTAACCCACTGAGCCACCGCGTCAACTACACATACCCAATTCCAGCAACCGTTCCCTATTTTCCTAATTCACTTTTTCACTTTTCCTAATTCACTCTAAAGCTTTCCCTGCGCAGAGCGTTAAGTAACACCAGCTGCGTACAATTAGTGCAGGTTTGCATCCCACCAGGCTCAAGGTTGACTCAGCCTTCCATCCTTACGAGGTAGGTAAAATGAGGACCCAGATTGTTGGGGGCAATAAGCTGACTTTGTAATAATGCTGCTTGTGTGGGGGGGGTGTATGTGAAAGCCCTAATAAGCAGGCATATACATAGAATGAAGGCTATTGCTAAGCACATTTGTGCTTTAAATTGTAAGCCACCCTGAATCTTCGGAGAAGGGCGGGATATAAATGGGATTAAAAAAAAAAGACCAAATGGGAGATCCACTCCAGGTTTTCCAGCCAGCCCGCCCAGTTCCTGAGTCTAATGTGTTCTTAGAGCTAAGCAGCTGCTCTGACTGCTGCATTCCCCACCTGCCTTCCAAGTTGGGATAGACTACAGCTGCTTTTCAACTTTAGAAAGAAAGTCGCCCAGACCCCAGCCTGTAAAAAATCACAGACTGCAGCTTCTTCTCCAATTGGTTCCGCTTTCCCTGTGCAGACTAAATGGGAGATCCACTCCAGGTTTTCCAGCCAGCCCTGTCCCTAAAGTTTCAGCACCCGGTGTATAAGACGACCCTTGACTTTTGAGAAGATTTTCATGGGTTAAAAAGTCGTCTTATATGCTGGAAAATACGGTATCTGCCCTTCCAAAGAACAGTCAGGATTGATTTCCCTTAGGATCAATGGATTTGATTTTCTTAATATGAAGGGTAATATTTCCCAATATGGTTCTCTCCAGATGTGTCAGACATTCATAATTCCCAATCAGTAGCCCATTGATCATGGTGCTGGTGGTGTGGGGAGATATCTAATATATTTGGAAAATGGGTTGGAGAAGGCTACAGTGGTAGAATGATCTTTATCCCTTCCATCTCCAGGTGTTGGATTTCCTTTTTTATATACACATAGGTCACATGGGATTGACTTTACAAAGAAAGCAGTATACGTTGAGACAACAATTTAAAAAACAAACAAACCATGTGCTGCCTATACTATGAAGTGGTACAGCTTCATTCTGAAGGAATCCTGCTGGTTCAAGTGCAGTATTTCAGGCAAACTCTGCCCACAGCCTGGAGTTCAGTCCTGCCAGGGCTCAAGATTGACTCAGTCTTCCATCCTTTCGAGATCTGTAAAATGAGGACCCAGATTGTTGGGGGCAATATACAAATAATTCTACATTGTAAACTGCCCAAATTCGGCAAAGTGCTATGGGGCAATATATAAGCTTAAATGTTATTTCTGTTCTCTCACCCAATTATAGTTGTTCCTATTATTCTATCACTGAACTGTGAATCAGACCTTGGAAATACAGTAGTCATGCCACTAAGATGGAGGCAGGTTCAGGATTTTTCAGGTCAGAAGCTTCACAAATTCATAGATCATAGCTAAGATATGTAGCATCTTTGTAATGCATTGCCCAACTCCCTTTTTCTGCCTCTAGATCAGAGGTGGGGAACTATGGCCCCTTTATGATTTATGGACTTCAACTCCCAGAATTCCTAAGCCACCATAAAGGAGCCATAGTTCCCCACCCTTGCTCTACATTAAGGCAGATGGAGTGTTAGTATGGCAGCAGGAATGTTCAGGAGTAAAGATCTGGGTGAACAGAAAATGAGAGCCAGCAGTTTATAATGGAGTGTAAATGTGGGACCCAGGATACCATCTTACCCAATATCCTTTGGGAGCAGAACTGGTCCTCAGAGGCAAATTTTATGAAGCTACAGATGCCAATCCAATCCTAGTGGGATTCTATGGTAAAGGAAAAGTAGTTATTAACAGAAAATAATGTATCCTCTGCTAGTGTTTCTGATTTCATTTTGTGTTTGCAAATGATTGGTTACTATTAAGAAACATTTGTTATCTTGTAGTGGTGAAAGAATTTGTAGATCCAAGTCTCTTCAAACTATACTGTAGATCAGGAGGGTCACGCAAATTATAGTCAAGGGATCTAACAGAATAGGATCAACTGGAAAAGGAAATGGCAATCCACATTAGTTTTCTGCCTCCCCCAAACAAGTAGACATTCATAATTAGGACAAATTAGGACACCATGTGAGGTGCAAATTGTATTCAGGATTGTCCATTGCTGACATGGTAGTTCAAAACCTGCCACACTGGGTGTTCAGTGACCCACTTGGCTTTCCATTGGGAACTGATGTTAAAGTTGTTGGACAGATGTTGTGCAAGTGCCAGTGTGGGCTTCCTAGATTTGAACCAAGAGGATAAAACCAGCTGACCAAATGGCCAGAAGCAAAAGAAAAGTTGATCTGCAAAAAACATGTTGTATGTCAGAACCATAAATGAAAGCAAACTTGGTATTGTCAGGGCAGAAATGTCAAAATTGAACATTCTGCGAAACAGTGGAAAGGACTGAAATGGGTCACTTCACATGAGAGGAGAATCAGCCCTTCTATGCAGAAAAGAAAATAGCAGAACAGCCATTGTTATGAATAAGAAAACATGCTGGCTGAAGGATACTGGGAGTTGAAGTCCAAACATCTTGACGTTAATGAGGATGACAAACATTGAATAAGCAGATCGTTGTTCTGATACAGCCCCCCATCCCCAATGATTAAATGGTCTCAATTCCAAGGCAGGTCAAACAATAGGAGTGATCCAGATCTATGCTCTAACCACAGATAAAGAGGAAAAGAAGTTAAATACAAGTAATCCTCAACTTACAACTGGAATTGAGCCCAACTTTTCTATTGCTGAGATAGCTATTAAGTGAATTTTGCCCCATTTTATGACCATTTTTGCCACAGTTGTTAAATGAATCTTTGCAGCTGTTAAGTTAGTAACACAGTTGTTAAGTGGCTTCCCCATTGAAGTTGCTTGACAGAAGATCACAAAAAGTGTTTACATGACCCCGGGACACTGCAACCATCATAAATATGAGTCAGTTGCCAAGCATCTGAATTTTGATCACATGATCATGGGGATGCTGCAACGGTCATAAGTGTGAAAAATGGTCCTAATTCAGTGCTGTTGTAACTTCAAAAGGTCACTAAATGAACTGTTGTAAGTCGAGGACTACCTGTAGTATTGTAGTGTTTTACCAAATCTTGTCAATGGGATGCAATGGGATGCAATGCAATACAAAAAAGAAATCATGTTAGGATAAATAGATAGATAAGATAACAAAGCCTCCTCCCAGAAGGTAACAAGCAAAATTGGTCATGGAGAAGATATGTAGCATCCCAGACAATCCTGCAAACCTTGGTCAAACACTGCTTATATGTTATGTCCTGGATAGAAGGGAGGGAACTGCCAATAATCTTTGCTGCCATCCTCACCACTCTCTGCACTGCCTTCCTGTCCAAAGCAGTGATGCTTCCAAACCAGACTGTAATGCAATATGACAGGATGCTCTCTATCGTCCCTCTACAGAAAGTAGTAAGGATAGGGGAATACTTTTCTCATGCGATGCAGAAAATATTAGTTAGAGTCTGGGATTTTAAGTTGATGTAAAAGGGCATCTTAAAGAGTTTGGTTTACAAAATAAAGCAGGCAACACAGTAATAGTTTTTCAAGAAAATTAAATGTTTATACTAATTTTTGTTGTTAGTTGCGAAGTCGTGTCCAACCCATCGCGACCCTATGGACAACATTCCTCCAGGCTTTCCTGTCCTCTACCATCTTCTGGAGTCCATTTAAGCTCACGCCTACTGCTTCAGTAACTCCATCCAGCCACCTCATTCTCTGTCGTCCCCTTCTTCTATTGCCCTCAATCTTTCCCAGCATTAGGCTCTTCTCCAGGGAGTCCTTCCTTCTCATTAGGTGGCCAAAGTATTTGAGTTTTAGCTTCAGGATCTGGCCTTCTAAAGAGTAGTCAGGGTTGATCTCCTCTAGGACTGACTGGTTTGATCGCCTTGCAGTCCAAGGGACTCGCAGAAATCTTCTCCAGCACCATAGTTCAAAGGCCTCAGGCGCTCAGCCATTTTTATGGTCCAGCTTTCACTGCCATACATTGCAACTGGGAAGACCATAGCCTTGACCATACGCACTTTTGTTGACAGGGTGATGTGTCTGCTTTTTAGTGTGCTGTCTAGATTTGCCATGGCTTTCCTCCCCAGGAGCAAGCGTTTTTTAATTTCTTGGCTACAGTCCCCATCTGCAGTGATCTTGGATCCCAGGAAAATAAAATCTGTCACTACCTCCATTTCTTCCCCATCTATTTGCCAGGAATTGAGAGGGCCAGATGCCATGATCTTGGTTTTCTTAATGTTTAGTTTCAACCCAAGTTTTGCACTCTCCTTCTTCACTCGCAACAAGAGACTCTTCAGTTCCTCTTCACTTTCTGCCATTAGAGTGGTATCATCTGCATATCTTAGGTTGTTGATATTTCTTCAGGCAATCTTAATTCCAACTTCTGATTCATCTAGCCTTGCCTTTCTCATGATGTGCTCTGCATATAAGTTAAATAGGCAAGGCGACAGTATACAGCCTTGCCGGACTCCTTTCCCAATTTTGAACCAATCAGTGGTTCCGTGTCCAGTTCTCACTGTTGCTTCTTGGCCCGCATATAGGTTTCTTAAGAGACAAATAAGATGGACTTGTACACCCATCTCTTTAAGAACTTGCCACAGTTTGTTATGATCCACACAATCAAAGGCTTTAGCATAGTCAATGAAGCAGAAGTAGATGTTTTTCTGGTACTCTCTAGCTTTCTCCATGATCCAGTATATGTTGGCAATTTGATCTCTAGTTCCTCTGCCTCTTCGAAATCCTGCCTGTACTTCTGGTAGTTCTCGATCCACATACTGCTGAAGTCTAACTTGTAGGATTTTAAGCATAACTTTACTAGCATGAGAAATGAGTGCAATGGTGCGATAGTTTGAACATTCTTTGGCACTGCCTTTCTTTGGAATTGGAATGTAAACTGATCTTTTCCAATCCTGTGGCCACTGTTGAGTTTTCCAAATTTGCTGGCAAATTGAGTGTAGCACTTTTACTGCATCGTCTTTTAAGATTTTGAATAGCTCAGCTGGAATACTGTCACCTCCACTAGCTTTGTTGTTGCTTAGCTTTTCTAAGGCCCACTTCACTTCACATTCTAGAATGTCTGGCTCGAACTCAGTGACCACCTCACTGTGATTATCAGGGATGTTAAGTTCATTCTTGTATAGTTCTTCTGTGTACTTTTGCCATCTCTTCTTAATCTCTTCTGCCTCTGTTAGGTCCCTGCCATTTTGGTCCTTTATCATACCCAGTTTTGCATTGAACGTTCCCTTCATCTCTCCAATTTTCTTGAAAAGATCTCTGGTCCTCCCTATTCTATTGTTTTCTTCTTTTTCTTTGCACTGTTCATTTAAGAAGGCATTCTTTTCTCTTCTAGCTATTCTCTGGAATGCTGCATTCAATTGGGCATATCTTTCTTTTTCACCCTTGCCTTTCACTTCCCTCCTTTCCTCAGCTATTTGCAAAGCTTCCTCAGACAGCCATTTTGCTTTCTTGCATTTCTTTTTCTTTGGGATGGTTTTGCTTGCTACCTCTTGTACAATGTTGCGAACCTCTGTCCATAGTTCTTCAGGCACCCTGTCTATCAGATCTAATTCCTTAAATCTATTTGTCACCTCTACTGTATATTGAACAGGGATATGATTTAATTCATACCTGACTGGCCTAGCGCTTTTCCCTACTTTCTTCAGTTTAAGCCTAAACTTTGCAATGAGAAGCTCATGGTCTGAGCCACAGTCAGCTCCTGGTCTTGTTTTTACTGACTGTATAGAGCTTCTCCATCTTTGGCTGCAGAGCATATAGTCAATCTGATTTCTGTGTTGGCCGTCTGGTGATGTCCATGTGTAAAGCCGTCTCTCGGGTTGTTGGAAAAGAGTGTTTGCTATGACCATCGTATTCTCTTGACAAAATTCTATCAGCCTGTGCCCTGCTTCATTTTGTACTCCAAGGCAAAACTTGCCTGTTATTCCGCTTATCTTTTGGCTTCCTACTTTAGCATTCCAGTCCCCCATGATGATAAGGACATCATTTTTTGGTGTTAGTTCTATAAGGTGCTGTAGGGTTCATAGAACCGGTCAATTTCATCCTCTTCAGCACCGGTGGTTGGGGCATAGATTTGGACTACTGTGATATTGAATGGTTTGCCTTGGATTCGAACTGAGATCATTCTGTCATTTTGAGGATTGTATCCCAGTATTGCTTTTCCTACTCTTTTATTGACTATGAAGGCTACTCCATTTCTTCTGAGGGATTCTTGCCCGCTGTAGTATACCTGATGGTCATCTGAATTAAATTCACCCATTCCTGTCCATTTTAGTTCGCTGATACCTAAGATGTCGATGTTCAGTCTTGTCATCTCTTGTTTGACCACGTCCAACTTTCCTTGATTCATGGATCTTACATTCCAGGTTCCTATGGAGAAAAAATCTTTACAGCATCGGACTTTCCTTTCACCACCAGACACATCCACAGCTGAGCGTCCTTTCGGCTTTGGCCCAGTCGCTTCATTCTTTCTGGCGCTACTAGTACTAGCCCTCTGCTCTTCCCCAGTAGCATATTGGATGCCTTCTGACCTGAGGGGCTCATCTTCCAGCATCATATCGTTTTGCTTTTTGGTACTGTCTATCGGGTTTTCATGGCAAAGATACTGGAGTGGGTTGCCATTTCCTTCTCCAGTGGATCACGTTTTATCAGAACTCTCTGCTATGACCTGTCCATCTTGGGTGGCCCTGCATGGCATAGCTCATAGCTTCATTGAATTACGCAAGCCCCTTCGCCACGACAAGGCAGTAATCCATGAAGGGGTTATACTAATTACCTTCATCTAAAAACCTAAAACCTATGCAATACAAGAGCATTACTGAATTGACAACACTAAAAATCAAATTTAATATACACTCTGCAGAGATAATGAAACACTATCCAGTCTATCTGAACAACATTTGGCACTGATTGCAGCTCAGATCACAAACCCCTCCTTGCAAAATTACAACTTAAATTAAAAGAAGCAGATAAAACCATCAGACTAACAGGATTCGACCTCAACAACACCCCACATAATTATGAAGTGAAGGGAAAACAAAATATGAATTACATTTGATAAATGAGTACCTGAAGAATGCTGGACTGAAATTCTTGATACTATTAAAGCAAACAAAAATGCAAAAAGCAAAAGCAAGATAGTTTTCTACTAATGCATTAAAAATAGATGAAGGTAATAGAAAGCAAAAGGCAACAGAAAGGAAAGAGTGGGTTCTTCCCAAAAAAGCAAGAACAATCAAGAAATTATATCTAAACAAACAGTGCAAAGAAACTGGAAATAAAATCTCAGCTAGAAGGATAAGGTATTAAAGAAAATTGCAGAAGTTAATTGACATGTTAAAAGATAAAAAAAGACAAAAATCTACTGGAGAAAAAAGATGTGAAGAAGAGAAGTGCTATTATATGGAAGAACTATACAAAAAAAAAGGATCCTCAAATCAATGATTTGCATGAAGGGTCTCAGTGAACTAGAGTCAGACATTCTGGAAAGTAAATAGGCCTTCGCCGCAGGAGCTGATGCAATATCAGGCAAATGTGTAAAAGCGTAAAAGATGATGCAGTAAAAAAGGCTATATACAACTTCTAAGCTAGTATGGAAATCACAATAGTGGCCAAAGGACTGGAAAATATCAATTTATATTCCAATAGCAAAAAAAAGGACAATGCAAAGAAATGCACAAACTATTGAACAATTCCATTTATCTGGCACGCTAGCAAGATATTCGTATTTTTAGAATTCTGAACTTCAACAATACTTCGAACAAGCATTGCCAGCTCTACAAGCTGGATGCAGAAGAAACAGCAGAAGCATCAAGATCACATTGCTAACAGCCAGTGAATACAGATAGTCCTTGACTTATGACCACTATCAGGACTGGAATTTTGGTCTTGAAGTGAGTTATCACCTGACCAAACCCAAATTTATGGCCATTTTTATCATGGTCGTTAAGCAAATCACCACAATTGTAAAGCCATTCAAGACAAAGGCTGCCCAATCTCTTCTTAGAAACCTCCAATGATGGAGATCTGTGGGAATTCTGTCATCCAGGTCATGGTTATCCCAAAGGTGCTTTTTCAAAAGGCAACTAGATGTTCTTTGTTTTTCCTTGAAGACATTTGCTTCCAACAAGCTGAAAAACTGAAGAAGCTTCTTGATGAGAAGTGAAATGTCTTCAAGGAAAAACAAAGTCCAATTGCCTTTTGCAAAAGCACATTTGGGATTCCAATGTTGGAACACCCACAACTTCTGGAGGAAGCTGTTGCAATGATTATTTGTTCTCACTGTCAGGAAATTTCTCCTTAGTTCTAAGTTGGATCTCTCCTTTATAATCTCTTACTTCTTGTCCTGCCCTAGTTGCTTTAAAGAATAGGTTGACCCCCTCTTCTCTATTATAGGGCCTCAAATACTGGAAGACTGCTATCATGTCACCCCCTAGGAAGAGTGAAAGACAGCCAAAAGACAATGAATTTGCTTTTCCTGCACCTGCTTTCCTGCCTGTTAAATGCCAGATTCAGACCACTATTGTCCTAGGCTTTACCCTGATCATGACTATAGAGTTGATTTTCAATCTATATTGTTTAGGTGGATATTATTCTCCTTTTGATGTTAGGTTTTTGCCTACTAGCTTAGGCCTGCATTGTGCTAATTTTGCATGAAATCCACCAGAGAGGCTCTTGGTGGAAAATACATTTCATAAATAATAAATGGAAGCAATGTGTTTGCCTCAAATTTCTCTCTGGATGAAATGTGGAGACAGATCCTAATGGTTGCATTGAGAAATTGTAAAACGTTAAGTCTTGCTCAGTCAGAGCATGAGATTTGCAGATGTTTAAAAGAAACAAAACAAATAAAAAAAATGAATAGCGACTATTGTGAAGGGGGGGAAATCCTCTTCCAAGTGGTTCAGACACTGAAAAGTTAAAAAAGGGGGTCTTTAATAATTTTATTAAATATTTTAATGACAACCATTAAAATTAATACAAACTAAAAGACAGAAGAATAAAAAGACAAAATACAAAGTGCAGAAAACAAAGAAAAATTAGAAAGAAAAATAAGAATATAGTAAAGTGAAAGAAAAGCAGTACACAGAGAGGTAACCTTCCACTTTCACGACAACCAATACCAACAAATTTAGTAATTTATCACCATTACCCCTCTCAAAATACAATGGTTTCTACCTCCCATATCTCATCTCTTATCTATAAACAAATCCATAAAGCATTTTCATTTCATTCCTGGTCATCAACAAAAGCCCATTAATCTATTGAGATAGATGCCTATAAGGTAAAGGTAAAGGTTCCCCCGCACATGCGTGCTAGTTGTTTCCAACTCTAGGGGCCGGTGCTCATCTCCGTTTCAAAGCCGAAGAGCCAGCGCTTGTCCGAGGACGTCTCCGTGGTCATGTGGCCGGCATGACTAGATGCCAAAGGCGCACGGAACACTGTTACCTTCCCACCATAGTGGTCCCTATTTTTCTACTTGCATTTTTTACATGCTTTCAAACTGCTAGGTTGGCAGAAGCTGGGACGAGTAACAGGCGCTCACTCTGCTACGCGGCACTCGGGATTTGACCCGCCAAACTGCCGATCTTCTGATCGACAAGCTCAGCATCCTAACCCACTGAGCCACCGTGTCCCTAAAATAAATAAGGGTTACTGGGAATAACATTTCTACCTTAACCTTGATAAAATAAGCCAACTTTATCTTCCTTCCTTTTACTTCTAACAATCTCAATCTTTAATCTACTGTAATCTCTTAATATTTAATTTCTGTTCATTTTTTTTGTCCCTCTCACATGATGTGTAACACAAACTGTTACATAAAGATGTGTAATGGAGTTGACATTCCACGGGATATCCATAACATGGAAACAATTTGGTGTTGCTTGAAAAGTGCTCAAAAATGTGGAAACTGCAGTTCAGTGTTTTTAAGTGCAAGATCAGGCACTTGGGGGAAAAAGAATCCTCTGGCAAGGTATCTTGTTGAGGGTACAAAGTTAGACAGAACCACAAAAGAGAAGGATTTATGACTGCAAAATGAGTAGACAGTGTGGCCAAGCAACTGTGAAGACAAAATTCTGGGATGCATCACTAATAGTTTGTTGTTTGTTTTATGTTCATCACTCAGAGTTTTCTTGGATACATAGGTGTCCATAGAAATGTGGTCTGTCTGTCCATCCATCCATGAACAAACAAAAACCCTCCCATTCCCTTTTCAATGCAGCTACCAACCCTTTAAAAACTATTATTACATGAACCAAAATTTAATTATTCTGAATTTACAATTCTAATTTTTGCAACAAAGTTCACCAATTAAAAATATATTTCAGGAGAAAGTCTGCATGTATTTATGAAATTAATGTAGTAAACTGCATTATATTTAGGGAAGTGAGTTTGCGAAAACTTGATACATTATACAAAATTGCCAATAAAAATGGATTTGTTTAGGGAAAAAATGCAAACCAACATGTATGTGATTGTTTGTGTGAACTTTTAAAAAGTATTTCCAAGTTTGATATCCAAAATGACACATGCATAAAGACAAGAAACCCCCCCCCAAAAAAATGGATAGACTCTTCCATCTCTATTCACCCCTACCACATTCACTCTATCCCAAATTGTTAGTATTTTTCAATGTGGGGAACAGGAAGAGACAGGAAACCCCATGCCTAGCCAACATCAGTAAGATACAATTTCTGTGCAGGTTAAAGGAATGATCCACCTCAAAATGCTTCTTGAATGTGTAAGCCTTTGGAATGACGTTAGAGGAAATGTAATATAATTTATGAATGAGGGAAGAGTGATTAGATTATGGGTGAGCATGCTGTGAAGGTATGTAGTCCTCTCTAGGTAATGGATAAAAAAATATAATTAAAGTAGGCATGAGATCAGCTGATTTTTTTCTAGGTTCAGATGCCGAATTGATTTGTGATCTTCAAAAACGAATTATTGGTTTTAAGGTGTTTCTTAACAAGGGATTTATGCACACACCTACTTGTACTCTGAATCACAGTTTGCCTTTATAACAATATCTTCCCATCTTTCTCTGGGTTTCTGATGTTCTGTTCT
Organism: Daboia siamensis; assembly: GCA_024449315.1. NCBI lineage: Eukaryota > Metazoa > Chordata > Lepidosauria > Squamata > Viperidae > Daboia > Daboia siamensis. The sequence continues at coordinate 38,424 of JAKJMR010018100.1, read as the reverse complement.
GTTCTGCTCTATTGAAGCCACTTTGTGGAACTGTCATCTTCTACACCAGGGGTGTCAAACTAAATTTCATTGAGGGTCGCATCAGCATTGTGGTTGCCTCAGGGGGCCGGGTGGGTATGGCCTGGGTGGGCATGGCCTACTGGGTGGGTTGGCTAGAGTGCATATGGCCTGCTGGGTGGGTGTGGCCAGCTCTACATCGTTGGCATCAAGGGTGCCTATGGGGGCCTGGGCAGGAGTGGGACAGATCTGAGGGTCCCTGGCAGAAGGAGGGTTTCTGGGCCGGGGCCAAGGCAGTGGGGGCTGTTCCTTCACTGTTTCCAGGATGGCTTCGCGGGCCACATGAAACCACTTTGCGGGCCTGATCCAGCCCCCGGGCCTTGTGTTTGACATGTCTGCTCTACACCTTTTACATCAAACAGAAGGGCAGAGTTGGAAGGGACCTTGGAGGTCTTCAATCCAACCCTCTACTCAAACCAGAGACTCTATACCATTCCAGACAAGTGGCTGCCCAGTCTCTTCTTGAAAACCTCCAGTGATGGATCACCCACAACTTCTGAAGGCAAGCCATTCACTAGTTAATTGGTCTCACTGTTAGGAAATTTTTCCTTAGTTTTAGGTTGCTTCTCTCCTTGTTTAGTTTCCATCCATTGTTTCTTGTCCTGCCTTCTGGTGCTTTGGAAAATAGATTGACCTCTTCTTCTTTGTGGCAGCCTCTCAAATATTGGAACACTGCTATCATGTTACCCCTAGTCCTTCTTTTCACTAAACTAGACATACATACTGTCTAAGGCATGCCGTCTTGGGATAGTAGATTCACTATTGGATGGATGCCTTTAAAAGTGCTATCCCTTGGGTAGGCCATTCTTTGATCTTGGCCTACCAGCAAGAGTTGCTTCCAATTTGCTTGTTATATAAATTGTTTAATGTTACATGTTAGGGAGATTGGAGGAACTGGGAAATATGGTATGGCCTGAGAGTAAACATTAATGTAATAACTGGCAGGGAGAAATATGATGGGAAGTTTTAATTTGGCTGCTTTGGGAAAGAAGGGCAAACTAATGATTGTCCACATTTCTTGTTGGGTGGCAATCAACCAAAGAATTCAAGTTGACAGAGAAGATGATGCATCCCACTTCAAGATCTTGCTTTTTAATGTTAGATAAGATGCTAGTAAAGCATCTGCTATCCAGGATTTCAAAGTGCTGATCTGGCATTTATTAGGAAGACTTTGTTGAGAGAGGAGAGGGGAATTAATCTTTCCCAGATCCAACCATTCAACTGGGCATTGGTAGGGTGGTATTCCATAAAAAGCTCCATTTGACAGTCTGCTAATTTTGAGTTTTGCTACTACATTGGGAGTATTAGGGGTGTGTGTGAATGTTGTTAATACAGGTAATCCTTGGCACCACAACTGGGACATGAATCTTGGTTGTTGAGCAAAGTCCTTGTTAAATGAGATACCCATGTGACTGCTTTGCTCACTCCCAGTTGCAGTCATTAAGCAGTTTCCTGGGTCATTGAACGGATGGAGTGAAAGAGCTGTCTGCTGAACAGTTTTCTTATAGCTTTATTATTCATAGTTATTTTGTGACATTCTTTTAGTATTTTACTACTCTTCATGAAAGAAAAAAGTATAAATCAATGAGTGTCTCTTAGGACTAGAGTGACATATAAACCTAAATAAGTAAATAAAATGAATTGGATTGGCCTCCAGCATTGGGGCAAGTCACAAGGAGGTTGTGACAATCCCTTGACCTGTTCATGTGGATTCTTTTAAGCTTATAAATCACAAGTATATGGAGAGATGAGAGCCATCACCTGCTTACTCAACAGTTCCCCTCTTGGATAATTAAATAGACAAAGTATGGATTGGCCCCACAATTAAGATGAAAAATATTTCATTGAGAGTGGGAAGCATTCTAGCCTAGGAGACAATTCAAGACTGATTGAACAATCCTTCCCCTGATATAGCAAGTCTAAAATTATACAAACATGCATTCCTTTGAATGGATGATTAAGAAAAGGGTAATTTTGCATGTTTGAATACATTGGATTATCTGGGATATCTGGGAGAATTTTAATCAAGGCTTTGCCTGGAATATGTTTTTTTTTCTTTACCCTGGTGGATGAGATGCCTTGGAAATGAGATTAATGGAGTGTGAGCCAAGGTCTCTTATTCCCTAGCAGTCACAGGATGGGTTTCAATATCCTCAACAATAGTATCTTTCTGGAGCATGGCAGGTCTTGAAGACACTGTTTGTCTGTGTTTGGCACTTTTTTGTTGTCTTGCCTCCCAGGATGTTTTGGAAGCGAGGTCCTGATGTACCACTGTTTGACATTTCGGTCACTGATCTATGGTGTCCCTCAGGGTTCTCCACAGTGTTGTTTAGCATCAACAAGAAATTGCTGGGGGAGTGGATTCAATGGTTTGGAGTCTAATGCTCCTTATTATCCAGCTTCAAGGAAATAGTCAGTACTGCAATGTTGAAAAAAGACAGGATGAAAAACAAGCTAACATCATTGAATGAAATTATTTTTGGATGGAATTGCCTTCCTCCAGAATGTGCGGGGTCACATTTGGGATTGTTCCTTAACTTTGATCTGTCACTGAAGTTGGAAGTGGTGTCAAGGATTGCATTATTCCAAAATGTGATTCTATTTATTCCAAAGTACGATTCTTCCTGAACTGTCAGAATTCATGATAGTTAATCTTTAGGAACAGCTCATCTTGGTTACTGCAATATACTCCTTACGGAGCTTTCCCTGAGAAATATTGAAAAATTACAAGGTTAATATGAAGGAGCCAGGCTATAAGGGATATCAATCATATGGTCCAATACTGAAAGACCTCAGCTGAGCACTAGTCACCACAACTTAAAGTGCTGACGATTGACTTTTAAGGCTCTTAAGAATAAGTGTGTATATGCATATTTGGGGCCCATTCCAATATCTTTAGGCAGACATATATATGTCAAACTCGCAAACGTCACGTGATGCATCATGATGTATCATGACCTTTTTGCCATTGCCGGCCATCGGGTGGGCACGGTTTTGTTCTGATGCATCAAGCCCGCAGGCTAGCAGTTTGACACCCCTGTCCTAGGCTGTAAAATACTCTCTCCAGGGAGGAGCATTTGACCTCTGGTCTCCCAATATTTTAAGAAAGTAGCAAAAATGCATCTCAGGAATGAAGGCAAATATATGTGTCTCAGGATAATGTTGCAGGATCCAGTCTGGGTCAGTCACCAGGACCAGAGGTTTTAGTCTTCCAAGCTTTTGCAGTTGTGCTAGAGCCCATCCTCAAGGAACTTCTTTCTACCAGAAGGTAGACATTCTGGAGAGAGAGAGAAGTTCCCCAAGGATGGGCTCCAGCACAAGTCTGAAAGCTTGACTAAATCTCTGATCCCAGTGACTGGCCGAGATTAAATCCTGCAAAAAAAAAAAAAGGATCTATGTCACTGCTTTTAACTGTTAATTTATTCTCATGTTCTACAATTTTGTTTTAATTGCCTTGAATTTAATTGCCTTGAATGTTTAAATAAGCATAAAAATGAGATTGTGACGATGATGATCAGATGGAAAGCTCAAATTAGAAAGGTGTACTAAATCCTTATTTCTTTTCTGAACGGACAAAACTATTAAGAAGGAACCAAGATTTATTTTAATGCAAATTGAGTCACTGAGCTCTTATTTATTTTATTTTATTTTATTTTATTTTATTTTATTTTATTATTTTATTTTATTTTATTTTATTTTATTTTATTTATTTTATTTTATTTTATTTTATTTTATTTTATTTTATTATTAAATTTATTTGCTGCCCATCACACTACACTGTTAAATGTTACACTGAGTTTAGCCATGGTGACCAGTTCATACATAATGCTAAAGCAAGGTTTGCAAATCATAATTGCTGAACTGCCTGACAGCATTAAGCCAAAACCAATAAAATATGTTATGGCTTAGGACCATGTATGAATCCAGTTATAGAGAAACTCTAAATCAGTGGTTAACATTTTTAGTAAAAAAAAATGTTTTAGTGTAAATTAGATATTCTTCTAAAGGAGGAAAACATTAAAAGGAAGTAAAAAGGAAGGTTCACAAGAAGACTTTCATAATTTCTTAGACTGCACGTCCCTAATTCCCAACAATACCTTTCACCAAATTGATGTTCCTCAGATATGTTGTATGACAACTGTTACCACTCCAGACACCAACATGGGACTGTCATCCTGTCTATCTGAGCAGCAGCAAGTTGTCAAAAGTTGGTTTAAGAGATATTATTATTGTTATTGTTATTGTTATTATAAAACTTTTATTCATAAAACATGAAACTCAGTCAACTGAACACTCAAACTGACTGGCACTAATGGTTGACACGGGTTGCTGCCAGCATCCTAGGTATCAACCAGATATCTCCTTAAAATGTAAGATGTTCTGAGTAGCACAGTTTTTTGTAGCTTTGCTGGAGTTATTGCAGGAAGCTGCAGTTTCTTGATGTATTTTGCAAAGTTTTTGGACATAGTTCCCAGTGCCCCGATGACAATGAGTATCACTGTTACACATTTCATCCATAATCGTGCAGTTTCGATAGCCAGGTTGCAGTATTTCATAATTTTTTCCAGTTCTTTTTCTTTGACTCTGGCATCTCCTGGTACAGCGATATCAATCAATTATTATTATTATTATTATTATTATTATTATTATTATTATTATTATTATTATTATCATCATCATCATCATCATCACCATCACCATCACCATCATCATCTTAATTTGAAGATGAAAATGGTTCCCTGTCATTGGAACTTCGTCTTGAAATCATTTTCAGTTCAAAAAGCTACTTTCAAGCAGATAAAATAGTTCTTGCAGTGTCACCAGTCTTATATGATTTCTCAGAGAAGACGCTAAGCTAATGTAGCACAACGTATTGGTTCTTCTATCCAATTTTTCCCTTAAGCTACGATAAGTGCTCTTAAAAGCAGAATCCAGCTTAATCAGACTAAAACTCATCCACCCCTACATGGAAAGTGAACTTCTTTTTTAGCTACCATGCAGCAGTTGAACCATGTATACATTGAGATTAGCTGACCCTCCCTTCATTAATTAATTAAAGTTCATTAATATTTTGCTTTTCCATTTCTGTGCCAGGTAGAGGGGGGTACTGCAGGGGGAAAAAACTGAGCCACTTTGCCCCCCCCCCCCAATTCCAAATAATGAATAAGCCTGAATTCAAACAGCTGGGCTGGCAGATTGGTGATGGGGTACATTGCCTTCATCCTGAGGTTGCTGATTTGAATTTGGCCCCACTTTGGTGATGATGGAAAGTCATTACTTTATGACAGCTGTTTGATGGCCTGATGCAACTCCCAAGTCAGTTTCCTATTGTCAGATATTCAGCCTTCAGATAGATGCCATAATCCTTGGCTGTCATTATAATTCTCACCTGCAATCTCAGAAGAGACACATGGGATGGGATGTCACACAGCCAACTTTTGTTCAACCAGAAGTAGAAAATAGAAAGTTGCAGGCCTTGTCTTCTATTATATGAAGCCACTGATTGATCTGGGGGGGGGGGGGGGAGACAGTCTTTGAGATCTTTTCTTTTTCTCTTCAGAGGTGGATAAGCTTTCCCAATTCTGTCTAAATTCATTTGGAAACTGTGATGGAATGTGCAGCTGGAGACAAGAGTGTGTGTCTGTAGTTGTGGGAGGGATCTCAGCAAGGGCACCATGGTTTTCCAAGGAGATAGAAGCAGGTTGCAAAGAGAGCCCCAAAATTAAAAAAACAAAACTGTGCAGTCCTCAACTGGATAGGGGAGGGAGGAAGAAGTTCAAGGTAGATACACTCTAGAATATCCCAGGTTAGAAGGTTATATGGCTTTAGTCTGGTGAGAATCTGTCTATCAGGTGTAAGCAAATGAAAAACTGGATTCAACTGTATTTCACTATAAAATCTTTGGGCATGGCCTGACAGAAACTGCCCAATTCTACAACCATCCTTCTAAATATTTAGATAATTTTTCCAAACAGCTCAACACCTGTTCTTTACTGCCTCCCCCTTAAGAAAAATCAATGAAGGGAGGGCTATAAAGCCACTTAGCTGCATCTTCTAGATGAGATGGGTGGCACATAAATCAAATCAAATCAAATAAATAATACATTCCTCCCCATTTCCATCACTTCATCTCTGTGGGATTTTTATGATAATACCTAATTCCCTTTGCCTTCAAGGTTAGGAGTGGTTGTAAAATTAAAACTGCTTACTCTTCTTCCACTCAGACTTAAATCCATGCTGGAGATGATTGAGGCATGGGGGGTGGGGGATGAATTTTAACCTTTCTTCATTCCTTTGAACCAAAGATTAACAAATCTCTAGAGTTGTTTTCTGAGCTTTAATTGAGAGAACTCAGAGGTGTCTGGAGCTTTACTTTCTAAAATGGTGGGGGCTGGATTTTCTGCATACCTTGAACATGCTCTTCAGGTGAGTTATGGGCTTTCCTACTTCTCCTGGGCATTTGGGGGAAAAGTGTAGTCTAGCTGTCAGATGCCACTTTGTGCTCACTTGTGGTTCAGTTTCACTGCTATGCGGTGACAGACTGCCATGAACTGTGGGGAGAGGGAATGAATGGGGGAATGCTTGGGGAAAGAAAAGTAAATTCTGTGCCTTCTCGAGATGCTGCCTCAAGGTCAACCAGCTGGAAGGAGGAGGAAGCTGCATACCAAACTGTGCTTGGACTGACCATTATGAAAACATCTTGCCTGAACCTGATTGGTTACACTGGGGTGGGCAGTGAGAGATAGTTAAGGGAGGGGAAGTAGAACTTAGGCATTTTGGCATGTGATTCTCAATTCTGGAATTGCAGTACATTTGATCTCTGATAAACTATACCTTTCTCAACAAATGGAGCCAAGGATCATTTCTATGTAGAGGTTTAAGTTGTGGCAGGTCTGACACTAGCATCCATTTGGTGACTGAGCAGTTGCCTAAAACAAAAGAGAAAAAAATATCTAAGAGAGCAACTCATACCTAAGCCTCAAGAATAATCTGAGTTCTTAAAAATGTTCTTTGATCATTCATTGGATGTGTATTGTTCAAAAACACAAATAAAGACATCAGTCAAAAATCTAAATAAAGACGTGATGGAAAACAGCAAATATTCATTTAATCCAGCATTCCACATCCTACATTGGTCAGTGAGGGATGCTACAGTTTTAAATTACAAAGTATATAGTTGTATTGTATCCTAGTAAAGTGAGGACCTGCTTAGAAGTGAGGCAGATAGAAGTGAACTATGGGTAAGCAATCTTGGGAATAAAAGTGAAGAAATTGTAGTAGATTGCCTCCATCATTCTGCTTGTTTAATACTAACATGGATTTTTCTTAGACCAGGTCTTGGCTAATACCACCAATAGGTAGATTGGGTTGATGTGTTCATTCTCTTAAATAGCACTGTACCATTGGTAAGAAGTATTTCTCTATTTCCAGAACATTATCGCAGTGCAAAGAGCTGATTCCCTAAAGTACAGTCTTCCTCTTATTCTTCTATCTTATTTTAAAGAAATTCATCTGTAAAGTTAATCTAGGACTCTGTTCATGCAGCTGCATTCTGGACTAATTGTAGCTTCTGAATACTCAAGGGTAGCCCCATGTAGAGCATGTAATTGTGAAATTCTGGGAGTTGTGGTCTAAGCAAGTAGAGAAGTGTTTCAGCCTTGGCAACTTGAAGATATGTGGCTTTCAACTTTCACAATGGATGGCTAGGGAATTCTGGGAGTTGAAGTCCACACATCTTCAAGTTGTTAGCGTTCAAAAACACTGAAGTAGAAAATGATGGTGCAGATGTTACTTTCAGTTACATCAACCTTAGTCAATATGGTCAGTGCTGAAGGATGGTGGGAGCTGTAACTTAATATAAATATCTAGAAAAGCACAGGCTTCCACCACTTTTATAAAGTTTGCTTTCATTCTTCAGGAGGAAAAAAGCAGTGCAAAAGGGATATGCTGAAATACAGAAACTAGTCAATTGTACTGTGTGTTTCAGTTTCCCACTTTCAGCAGGTATTAGTTGCAAGTTTGTTTGTTTGTTTATTATTTTTACAAATATTTCATGACAGTGAACAGACCTTCTTCCTCCTATTTTACCCACAATGTTGGGCTAAGCTGGTTGGACTAAAAGAGAGCGACTGGCATAAAGTCACCCATCTGGCTAAGGTAGGATTTAAACTCACGGTTTACTGCTTTCTAGCCTGGGGCTTTAACCACTAGACCAAACTAGCTCTATTTATTCTATTTATACTATTTCAATGTTCTTTCAATACTAACCCTCTTCACTTTGTCCTTGTAGAAGACATACTTGGCTGATGTGGCTCATATGTTATTGTTGATAGTCACTCCTTTGATGTGATATCACAGAGGTTCAAAAGTTAAACCTTTTGTGGCTTGTCACAACCCACCCAGTACTATAACAAGGTAAGTAAAGCATAGTGAAAAAATGCCAGAAAAGTTGCTGAATGCTTCTAGAAAACACTATGTTCTCAGTTATCAAAGTGGATTCCAGAGTTAGAGGATATTTGGTGCAATAAGACTTGTGGGTAAAGAGACTCTCAAAATTTTCTTTCCATCACTGCTGGATCATCCTAAAAAAAGACCAGAAAAAGTTCTCAACAATTTATTTTATTGTTAGGTGCTAGCAATAAAAGAAGCAATAAAATAAAAGAGTTGGAGATTATTTGCTTCCCCATATTTTCCTTCCTTCCTTCCTTCCTTCCTTCCTTCCTTCCTTCCTTCCTTCTTCCCTCCCTCCCTCCCTCCCTCCCTCCCTCCCTCCCCTCCTTCCTTCTTCAATTAGCAGAAACAGCAACTCTGCCAGCAGCCTTTTCATTTCAGGCAAAGGAAGAAATGTGTCTGCCATATAAATGAAATAGATAATAATCAAAACTTTCCTGTAAAATATTCCACTTTTACCTGAGGGTTGAAAATATCACAGTTTTCTCACAGAAAAAAAAGTTTCAGTGAAATCTTCCTTTCACTTCAGTTGTACCCCATTGCTAAGATTCAAAATGTCTTTCTTACCATTCATCAGTTGACAACTCCTTTCAAGATGAAAGTCTTAAACCAACCTGCTGTTTCTTAGACCTCCAACTGCCACAGGTTACTCTTTGCATGCAAGCGTTGCCTTTGACTGCTTCTCTCTGCTTCTTGATTAGTTTAATGAATTTGAGGCCTTAGATTCACCCAGGACATTAATACAACATAAAGGAATAGAGAAAATACACTGTTATTCTGCTTGGATGTGCAGAATAGGAGTCCACAGAAAAATGAGGCAACAGGTAGAATGACAAGATGCTTACTGGGAGCTGTCTAGAGCTCAAAGAACGTCAAAAGAAAAAGCAAGTTGAGTGGCCACTATTATTCATCTAATGTCTTTGTGTATTTTGTTGCATTTTTGAAACTAGCCATTGGCAACCTGGCACCCTCCAGATGTATCAGAAAATGATAATTAAGTTACAACTTGCACCCCCTCTGCCAGTCTGCTGAGAACTATAGTTCAACTTGACTGAAAATTGCCAAATCAAAGATCTGGGCTGGCTGTATCATTAAGCAAAGAGACACTGGATGCTTCAGGCCACCAAAGTAAAGAAATGGTGGCAAGATGTTGAAAGGTGAATTTGTACTTATATATGAGAAGAAACCAGCAGGTTTCTCTCTGATAAACTGAAAGACAAAAAAGGACAAATGCAAAAAAAAAATGGAAAGAGGTACACATAACTAAGGCAGAATAAAGACTTGCAACAAAAGTCAGAGATAATAATAAAAAAGTTTCTTTCAGCGTATTAATAACAATAAAAAAACAAGTCAAGGAAACACTCAGTCCACAAAAGAGAGAAGATGGCAAGGAAGTAACAGACAGTAGAGAGAAAGCTTAACTCATTCTTTGCATCAGTATTCACATATAAAGAAGCTATAGTCCAACCTACTAAAAAAATTACCGTAAAAGACAGACTAGAAATAAAAATTAAAATAAGCAAGAAAATAGTAAGAGAACACCTGTCTGATATTAATGAATATAAATCACTGGGACCCAACAGATTATATCCCAGAGTTCTGAAGGTGCTGGCAGGTGTCACCTCAGAACCATTCTACCATATCTTTCAAAAATCATGGAGCACTAGGGGATTGGAAAAGAGCTGATATAGTTCCCATCTTCAAAAAAGGAGAAAGTGAAAAGACCTTGGAAACTATAGACCAATCAATCTAATACCAATCAATCTAATATCAATCTAATACTTGGAAAGATACTAGAAAAGATAATAAAAAAACAGATCTGCAAATATCTAGAAACAAATAAAGTTATAACTAAAAGCCAGCACAGGTTTGTTAAAAACAGATCTTGCCAAACTAATCTTATTTCATTCTTTGACAAAGTGGCTAAATTAGTAGACCAGCAAAATGCTGTAGACATAGTATACTTAGATTTCAGTAAGGCATTTGACAAAGTAAACCACAACCTACTTCTTGGTAAGCTAGAAAAATGTGGAAATAGACAACATCACCACCAGATGGATTTGTAACTGTCTGACAAACCAGACTCAATGAGTAGTCCTTAATTGTACTACATCTACATGGAGAGAAGTAAGCAGTGGGGTACCAGAAAGTTCTGTCTTAGACCGACTACTCTTTAATATCTTCATCAATGACTTAGATGAGGGAATAGAATGGGAACTCATCAATTGCAGATGACTCTAAGCTGGCAGGAATAGCCAACATCCCTGAAGAAAAGCTCAAGATCCAAAAGGATCTTGACAGACTTGAACAATGGGACCTAGCCACCCCCTGGAAATTTAATGTGGAGAAAAGCAAAGGTTTTAGGCAGAAAAAACCCAAAGGTACAAGTACAGATTAGGAGAAACCTGGCTCAAAAACAGTAACAGTGAGAGGGACTTTAGAGACCTAGTGGATGATCACTTAAATATGAGACAGCAGTGTGCAGCAACAGCCAAAAAAGCTAATATAATCCATAGTTGCATAAACAGAGGCATAGAATCAAAATCATGTAAGTATTAGTACTTCTTTACAAAACCTTGGTAAGACCACACCTGAAATATTGCATTGGTCATCACACTACAAAAAAGATGTTGAGACTTTGAAAAAAGTGCAGAGAAGAACAAATAAAGTAAGGTGATTAAAGTCCTGGATACTAAAACCTATGAAGAACAGTTGCAGGATTTTGGTTTGGACAGTCTGGAGAAAAGAAGGACTAGGGTAACATGATAGCAGTGTTCCAGTATTTGAGGTGCTGCCACAAAGAAGAGTGGGTCAGCTTATTTTCCAAAGCACCAGAAGGCAGGAGAAGAAGCAATGGATGGAAACAAATCAAGGAGGGAAGCAACTTGGAATTAAGGAGAAACTTCCTAATAGTGAGACCAATTAGCCAGTGGAACTGCTTACCTTCAGAAGTTGTGGGTGCTTCATCACTAGAGATGTTTAGGAAGACACTGGACAGCCACTTGTCTGAAATGGTATAGGGTCTCCTGCTTGAGCAGGGGATTGGACTAGAAGACCTCCAAGGTCCCTTCCAGCTTTATTCTATTCTATTCTATTCTATTCTATTCTATTCTATTCTATTCTATTCTATTCTATTCTATTCAGACAACCTGGGGATAAAGCTGAAAAGCCTGCCCCTTGAAACTTACAAGACAACGAGGCTATAAGATTCTCCTCTGCAACATATTTCTCCAGTGCAACCATTTTTGTAATTTCCTATTATTAAACCTCAGGCTGAATACACCTTTCCTCTGCATTCCTGAAGAACCAAGTAAGTGTGAACAAGAGTTTACCCTAGAGGTAAGTCCTCTTCTCACTAGGTAAAACTCTAATTCTAACTTCCAAATCTATATTTTAATAAAAGAATTCCTTGGAGAAGAGCTGAAAAGGAGCAGCTTCTATTAATTATAATACAAAATGTTTGGCTTACTAGTGGAAACATAATCAGATTGTGAAGTCCTTGGTGGTCTCTTATGCTTGGTTGTTTGCCTGTAGACATTTCATTACCCAACTAGGTAATATCCTCAGTGTACTATGATGTTACCTCTTTGGATAAGGGAAAGTCTGCAAGTAAACAACACAGCTCAGAGACCACCAGGAATTCCACAATTGAGCTTTGAGGTACATATATTCTCTTCTATTAGAAACACATAAGACAACTAGCTAAACTTTTCAGGAACTTAAAATATGATTAGGTAGTTCCCAGTGACAACAAATTCAGTTTTACTCTGTGCCAGATTTTAAGGAAGGGTTAGAAATAGCTTCAAAGGAGAGAAATGTCTTTGTAGGCATTGCTGTCATACTTATTTAATAAAATAAAATCATGGAAAAATCATAAATCATAGGAAAATCAACCTGAGATATGGATTGGGGCATGTGTGAAAATGTTTCTTCTTTACAGCAGTGTTCTCAACCTTAGCATCTTTAAAGTGTGTGGTGTTCAACATAGAAAACTGTGGGTTAGACAAGATCACCACCAGATGGACTAGTAGTTGGCTGACCAGCCGTACTCAGCATGTGGTCCTCAATGGAACTCCATCTCCATGGAGGGAAGTGTGCAGCGGGGTGCCCCAGGGTTCTGTTCTAGGCCCAGTGCTCTTCAACATCTTCATCAATGATTTAGATGAGGGGATAGATGGGGAACTCATCAAATTTTCAGGTGACACCAAGCTGGAAGGAATAGCCAACACTCCAGAAGATAGACTTAAGATAGAGAAGGATCTTGACAGATTTGAATATTGGGCACTATCTAACAAAATGCAATTCAATGGTGAAAAAAGTAAGGTTCTACATTTAGGCAAGAAAAACCAAATTCACAGGTACAATATGGGTGGTAACATGCTTAGAAGTGAGAGGAACCTCAGAGTCCTAGTGGATAGCGGGATAGGCAGATGTGAATGTTTGATAGTATTACAGATATTGTTACAGGATGGAAGCAGTTCCTAGTAAGGCCGCCTTTGCAATTGACTAATGGTAAATTTGCCGATGCCAATGGTATTCAAATGGTGCTCCAATTGTTTTTGGATTGCATCCAAAGCGCTAGGCGCCTTGGGTACAATCTCAAAACAATTGGAGCACCATTTGAACACTATTGGCATCAACAAATTTGCCATTAGTCAATTGTAAAAGGCGGCCTTACTAGGAACTGCTTCCTTCCTGTGACGATATTATTAAGATGATGATGATGATGATGATGATGATGATGATGATGTCACCAGAAGGTAACCATGGGAATCAGTAGAAGCCATATTGTCATAGGAAGATGGCATATGTATAATTTGAGGCTGTCACTTGAGACAAGATATCATGATACATGTCACATTCTGCCCCCCACAGACTGATGTGACATACTTGCAGTTGCAGAAAGGTATCTGAAAAGTAGGATTAAGAGTGGAATCTAAGCCAAGTTTGCAAGAGGTTGGTCTAGAATTGTCCCAAGTCCAATATTGAACTTGGACTTATTTTTCCAAAGGCTCTGAGAGGAAATACAATGGGGTCTTTAGTAAGTTTATTCCGTTAAGAGAATTCTCAGCTAAGAGATCACAAATAAAGCAAGCAAAAATATGTTTTGCAACCGAACTGAGAAGCTGGCCACATTCACACAATGTGCTTAATCTGTTAAAAATCTTACAGCAGGACATGTTAAGTCAATAGTGATTGAGCAAATAACCTCATTTGCTAAGCAAGCAATTTTCGGGAGTTCACTTTCTTATCCTCTCATATTTTTCAGTGGGTAAAAAATATGCTTGCACAATATGCTAAGGTTGGCACAATATGCTAATAGTGATTCATTTTAACTTCAGTTAATTTGTTGTTGTTCCTTAGCATGCTAGATGAGCCTTAGAAGTATGATTATGCTGTTTGTTTCATTAACTCTCTTTACACAGCCAGTTCATTGGATTGGTGACATAGTAGCTGCATTCAGAAAATGTTCAAAGCTGGATTAATGTGAAGCCTGGTTTCAGTTTGGTTTGTGGTTTAATTGGCTAAGAACTCATCTTATTTGGTTATATTATGATTCAATATATTCTGCCTACCCAGAAAAATGTATTCAGTCAATAACTGGGATACATATGTTGTGGAAATGAGGCCAATGAATACATATAGGAAGTGACTCTAGTAACCAATTAGGTCTATTGTGTGGCAATATAAGGCTGTCTTTACAGAGTCCATAGGCAAGATATGTTACCAAGGGAGCAATCAGATAATTATGGTCAAGAAAAAGATTTACAACAATGCTTCAGACAGCACCTCATTCACCATTCACATGACTATAAAAGAGGGAGAATATAAAAGAAGAAGAATGTTCAGACTTGTAAGATTCTATTATTATGTTGTTATTGTTGTTAGCTGCAAAGTCGTGTCTGCCCCATCACGACCCTATGGACAACGTTCCTCCACGCCTTCCTGTCCTCTACCATCTTCTGGAGTCCATTTAAGCCCACACCTACTGCTTCAGTGACTCCATCCAGCGACCTCATTCTCTGTCATCCCCTTCTTCTATTGCCCTCAATCTTTCCCAGCATTAGGCTCTTCTCCAGTGAGTCCTTCTTTCTCATTAGGTGGCCAAAGTATTTGAGTTTTAGCTTCAGGATCTGGCCTTCTAAAGAGCAGTCAGGGTTGATCGTCTTGCAATCCATGGGACTCGCAGGAGTCTTCTCCAGCACCACAGTTCAAAGGCCTCAATTCTTTGGCGCTCGGCCTTTTTTATGGTCCAACTTTCACTACCATACATTGCAACTGGGAAGACCATAGCCTTGACTATATGCACTTTTGTTGACAGGGTGATGTCTCTGCTTTTTAGTGTGCTGTCTAGATTTGCCATGGCTTTCCTCCCGAGGAGCAAGTGTCTTTTAATTTCTTGGCTACAGTCCCCATCTGCAGTGATCTTGGAGCCCAGGAAAATAAAATCTGTCACTACCTCCATTTCTTCCCCATCTATTTGCCAGGAATTGAGAGGGCCGGATGCCATGATCTTGGTTTTCTTAATGTTAAGTTTCAATCCAAGTTTTGCACTCTCCTTCTTCACCCGCAACAAGAGGCTCTTTAGTTCTTCTTCACTTTCTGCCATTAGAGTGGTATCATCATCTATTACTATAGCTATTGTAATAAAAGTAGCTTTAGTTCTACATGCTGTCTGTTTCTTAGTCTGGTTTACTTCCTAGGGCTGACATTGCCTGAATGGAGAGACCAGATGGTTCCTTCTCTCTAGTTGAAGAACAAAAACCTCCTAGATTTATTTCAAATCTGCTCACTGCTAATATCATCTTCCACCACACTTGCATCAAAAGGTCTCAGAGAATGCGGCCTACAGATCTCCATCTTCTAGAAGGACCATTATTTCCTTGTACCCAAGATCTGAAGTGATCACCATGTTCCAGACAAATCTATTTAGATGAGTAAAGCATCCTCTTTTTCTGCGTGGAGCACTTAAAGTTCTATTCTGTTGTGACATTGAGGTTTTCCAAAATGATAGGGGCACTGGGAAGAAACAAATGTGGGAAGAAAAATAGTCTGGTAGAGAGAAGTTGCCCGAGGATGGGCTACAGCATGAATCCAAAAGCTCAGAAGACTAAACCTCTGGTCCTGGTGACCGACCGAGATTGGATTCTGCAACATTATTCTGGGACATGTATATTTTCCTTCATTCGGAAGCAAAAAAGGCCAATGGGGAAGCCAATTTGCAGATTTCTTGATGAAGGTAGCAGCAAAGCATTGGCTTCTTCAAAGAAAATACGAAAGCATGTGTAGCAGTCTTCAAATTAATTCTTCTCTGTGGACAGAAAATGACTTTGGTCTATATTTTGCAGTGGTACAAAATCACTCAAGAGGCTGAGAATCTTTGAAAGAATGCAGAAAAGAGCAAGAAAGGATTAGGGTGCTAGAGGCTAAAACGTATGAAAAACAGCTGCAGGAACTGGGTATGTCTGGTCTAATGAAAAAAAAGGACTAGAGATAATATGATAGTAGCCTTCCAATATTTGAGGGGCTGCCACAAAGAAGTCAGGGGTCAACCTGTTTTCCAAAGCACCAGAAGGCAAGACAAGAAGCAATGGATGGAAACTAATCAAGGAGAGAAGCAACCTAGAACTAAGGAGAAATTTCCTGAGAGTGAGAACAATCAACCAGCGGAAAAGTTTGCCTTCAGAAGTTGTGGGTGCTCCATCACTGCAGGATTTTGAGAGAAAACTGGGCAGCCACTTGTCTAGAATGGCATAGGTTCTCCTCAGTGGTGGGATTCAAATATGTGAACAGCCAGTTCTCTATGTGGATGCCGCTTCCAGAAGTCCATTCTGGGCCTGGGCAACAAAAATTAGCTATGGGTTCTGCCAAATTGGTGCAAACTGGCTGAATCCCACCACTGGTTTTCCTGCCTGGGCAGGGGGTTGGTCTAGAAGACCTCCAAGGTCCCTTCCAACTCTGTTATTCTGACTTCTGTTTATCATCAAGACTATAAAAAGCTTGCCTTCATGTGACATATTTAACCAGCTCATTTAGAGCCTTAGTGAATACATTTACAGAACTTAATGTCTATCAAGTTGCATGATAGTGAGATGGATGGCATATAATTTAACAAATAAAGAAATAAATAAAACTTACTAGGCTTGGCTAGTCCTAATCCTGGTTAGAGGCTTCTCTGCATGTTATGCAGGTCTAATTGTTTTATGATTTGATGTATTCTGCAAACCCAGGAAGCAGAATTACCACTCTCTCTCTCTCTGAGAGATGTGAGGTTTCTAAATAAATATTAAATAAATAAACAAAGTAGGCTAACTGTGTTGTGTGAATAATGGCTACGCGTCAAGGCTAGAAGGCTAGAAGACAAGGCTAGAAGACAAATCAGCTGAACAAAGCAAGTCATTAAAAAAGTCTGGTTTTTTATTTGCTGGCTCAGCTATTTTATATTGCTGTTTGCTTTTTTTAATTACATTTTATTGAATTTTGGGATTTTATACTTTAAGCACACAGAAACTACCATGGGGAGAAGCATATTATAAATGCTGTCAACAAATAAATAATACATCTGTCCTGCTTTTCGTTAAGTCAAATAGCCATCTTGGGGCATATGCTGTTTTCTTAACTTCAAGTAGCTGCAAACAATGTTTTCTTTTTTTTTCTTTTATTTTTGTCTCTCAAGGTGCTTTTTCCTTTCCTGTATCCATCTGTCTTGTTTATTTTCTGCTACACACATTGGGTCATGTATTTGCTGGTGAAGGGTACTGATAATATACATTCCATCATAATAAGATCATCCAGAAGAAAAGTTGGATGATAATAGTGCCAAGAGAGAGGTGGAAAGAGGTAGGGAAAACAGCGAAGTGAGATGAAAGAGACAAGATAACATAATATTTGCCCAATGCTCTTCTGAGCACATTGAAGGTAAAAAAAAAATCATCGCCATCATATTCCCACTTTCAGAGCTTCCTAGATACTGTTGTGTTTGTTATTTTTAGTTAATAGTTTCCATCTCTCCGTGCCACGACAGGTTAGGTTACACAATAACACCCACTGCTGGGATAAGGTGTCTCAAACTAAAAACTGAGAAATGATCTGAATAATTTTCCTTATGTGCTGCCAAGAAGACATCTCTTAAAAGGCAAGAAAGAGATAGCTAACATTTTGGCCAGGCAGTGCTTCTACAACTATGACATTAAAAGAGCAGCTCTGTTTTTCTCCAGGTTTGGCTCCAGAGATCTGAAAAAACCAGCAGAGTTTAAGATTGAGGTTGAATTGCCTGAACCTACCTGGTCCCACTTGTATTCAGAATAATAGGGTCTCCAAAACTTAGAATGAGTTCACAAAAATTGTTTGACCCTAATATGAACAAAACAGAACTGCTGTTTTGATGTCACTTATGGCTTAAGCAGTACAACATGCCAAGACAGGTTTCCCAAACCTGCTGAAAAAATATTAGCCGCCTTGACTTATTCATCAAAATTATAAAGACAGGATATAAATAAATAAAATAAGCATGCCAATTCAGTTTTAGCTTGAACTAACAGGTTGTGTGAACTCAACTAAACCTTCTTAGGAACAGGCGACTTTGAATATCTGGAGATAAAGCAGAACCACAGGGGCATTAGTCCAAATGGATCAAATGTATCACAAGCATGGATAGGGCCCAAATGTTTTGAGATTTGAGACTTTTTTAAACAGACAAACTATACTAAGTCTATTCTTATTTATTTATAAAATTTACATTCTGTCACAATCATAAAAAGATTCTTGGTTCACAATGGCAAAGGAAAAATCTTGTAGTAGTAGTCCTCAACTTACAACAATTCATTTAGTATCTGTTCAAAGTTACAATGGCACTGAAAAAGTGACTTATGATCATTTTTCACAGCTACAACCTTTATAGCATCACCATGATCATGTGATCAAAATTTGGATGCTTGGCAACTGGTTCATACTGATGACCGTTAATGTGTCCCAAGGTCATCTGATCACCTTTTGTAATCTTCTGACTTCTAGCCCCACCTTAGGACTGAAAGGTAGTGGGGTGACTTTAGTCCAGTCATTCTCTTTCAGTCAAACCCACCTCATAGGGTTGTTGTTATGTGGAAAATAAGAGGAGGAAGGAGTATCAGGTATATTCCCCCCCCAAGAGTTATTTATAAACAATAATAAAGAAAAGCATGCCCATTGCAGACCAGTTAGGTTCTTGAGTTTTCCTGCTGGCCATTAGGATCATTTCCTAATGTCTAAGAAAAAGGCTTTCAAAGAACACCCCTGTTTAAAGCACATAAGAAGGGGCATTGCATACTGGCTGAATTCCACAAGGCAACACTGTGAAGGAAAAAAAAAATCAACAGGACTGCTTCTTAATCATTTTGGGACAAAGAGACATTGGTTGTTGCAAAGAACTTTGTGTGTTTATAGAAAGTGCTGTCACAAGAAAGACAGCCCCGCTGGCTGCAACCACTCCACTCACGAGCTGCTGGGAGATATCAATAGAACTCCAGCTTGCTTTTTTCCCTGTGCCAAAAATATTCCAAGTGCAGAGCAGAGCATCAATTGCAGGTTTTGGGATAAAGTGAGGAAATTCAGCAACCGAATGCAAAAAAAAGCTGATTTGTATTCACAAGGCTGATTTGGATTAAATAACTCCATCTATAATTTCTTTGCCAAGAAAAACTTCAAGGGCTTGTCCAGGCAGACTCCAAGAATCAGACATGATTGAATGAAAGACAAATAATAATAAACTCCCAGCCAAGAGATTGCAGGGCTCTGCACCCCACGGCTGTTTTCCTCCTGCCAGGGGACCCTAAATGGGTCTAAAGTCACTCTGGAGAGGCGACGAAGGAGGGGACCCCCGTTGATCATGGAAAGATGGTGGTTGATCTGTTTGATCTGGGGGAAGTCCTCCAAACCAACAGGAGAAAGGCCACCTGCATCTTGGTGACTAGTTCAAGCTCCCGCAGCGAAAGTTCAAAAGCACCAACTAGAATAGACTATGAACAGCGTGTTTGAAACTGGATGAGAATATCAATCTTTTCTCTTCTATCCTGCAACTGATCTCCTGGAAAAGATCCCCAAGAGGCAAAAATCCTCCAAAGGTGAGAAGGAAGGGGTTTGCAGCTCCACCCTTCAATAGACAGAAGTGGCTCTTAATTTTTATGGGGAACAGAAGCATATTGAAATGGAATTTAACATAAAGGTATAGTTTGGATAAACCTGAAAATTGTGGGAATTGTTAAGCCGTTTGAAAGAATATTGATTAAATTACAAGAAAATAATTTTCTGTTTTAAAAGTTGGAAAATGAACAGTCACTGACATCTAGTGGTGGACTAGAGTATAAAATTATAAGTGCTTTGGCTCAGAAATTGGCAAAACACCCAGAAACAGATAAACAATCTGTTTCTTTGATCCTCAGCGACTCTCATCTAAACAGAGAACAGCTAGGAATAGAAGAGTGAAAATACATTGGGCTATCTATTACAGAGTGAGAACTACAATTATTATAAAAATTGATGACCTTCTTGGATTTAAAACACCTACTGAACTGTGATTTTCAAGCTCAAGAATCATTTGCAGAGAAAAAAAAACTTTGACTTTTGGTTACTCTTCTATGGGGGAAGCTCCTGAATTGCTCTTAAGTGGTTGGACTTTTTGGACTGCAATTTTGGCTGATTGATAATTGATAACCCCTAAGCAGAAGAACTGTTATAAAATATTGTTTTTAGTGGTAGATTGACAATTGGAAACACTTGGACTATAAAGGCCATACATAAATATAAGAACTATGAAAGACATTGTTGTTTGGACCTTAAGATTGGCCAGTTGGATAAGATTAATATATGGGGTTATGGTGCCTGTGAAAGATTATTTAGAGAGGGACAATAAAATGGATGTTGCACACCTAACTAAAAGTGATAGGAAACCACACCCAAAATTCTTTTCTGAAGCTCCCAGCCTGGAAATCAGAGACCTATAGAAATAATACTTCAAGATAAGGCAAATATCTTCCAGGAGGAAATGCATGCTATGTTACAACTAATTTAAATGACAATTGTTTCAACCATGATGAGATTAAAAATAATTTAGATGACATAAATGAGCACATCTTTAACCTAAGCTCACAACTAAAAAACTCTCAGAAAATGACAACAAAGAAGGAACAAATAAATCAGACAACAGAACACAAATCAGAAGAAAGTAATCCAAAGATGGAGGCTACAAACAAAGGGAATTACAGCTCAGCACACACAAAAAAATAAATCTGCAAGATTCTGTTATAATATTGGAAATGGAAAAGGCATTTTATCTACCAGGTCTTCAAAATAAACCAGAGAATAAAAAAGAAGATCTGATAAAATGGATTATAGAGATGCCAGGAAACTACTAGAACTTAGGAGACAAAAAATGAAAAGAAAAATTGAGGGAGAAGGAAAGCAGAAGCTTTTTAAAGAATACAAATGGGTGAAACTCCCCTTCAAAAGTACCCTACTAAATCTGTCTCCCTCATTCCCAATAACATTCATAATAATACAGGAAGAAATCCCTGGCAAGCTGAACACACTGCCTCAGAAAGTTATTTGGCAAAAGAAGAAGGCTAGAGTTAGATTTAAGAGATCAGATGATTTGACTTACCAGGTGGATTTTATATGACTAAGCACTTGTCTGAATATGGCTAAAGAATATATAAAGTTTGGATATAAATGGGTTCTATAGTAAGAGGGATGTGATTTATAATTAGTATAGTAATTTTTTTATGATATGAGAAATGTAAAGATACTGGGATGGCTTATGTGAGTGAAATGTCTGGACATTTAAATGTAATTAATTTTGAGAAAATTATAATTGACAAGAATGTTTTGAATATTGAGGGAAAACTAAGCTTAAATAAGAACTTCGAAAATAGGACTTATAGTGACTTAATAAAATGACTTTTTGCAAATACAACCAAAAGATGATTAGAAAAGATGTTATACATTTATGTTAATGTTATTTATATAAACACTAGAAAAAGGTTTATATTCAATTTTGTATGTATTGTATGTATGTATACTAAGAATTGTATTTACTCAATGTTGGCAAAAGGAAAATACTATTGGAAGAAGAGAAGACCAAGGAAATGTATCACTAAATAGTATGTTGATTATGGAATCACAGAAATTAACTATTATTGATTGTGGTTAAATATATGAACCCAGACAATACGTTGTTTACTAAGCACTAAAGACTGTTATTGTAAAAAATTAATAAAATATATTTTAAAATCAAAAGACAAATAATAATTCTTTGACTCAAATTCATCTCTCCCTAAAAAACACAAATCTGCATTTCCCTCTTACAGCACATTCACTGTTCCTCCAATTCCATGCCCCTCCAGTTCAAAATTTTCTTCAAATTTGGCCCTCAATAGATGTTAGAGAAAGACTGCCTCTAAACATGGGGGCTTAGAGTTCTATTATGGTTGATAAACACTAGACGATCTGTGGCCCACTGGGTTATCTTTTCAGAGATATTTCCTTTATCAGATTCCTTGCTACCTTCAATAATGGTAGAATGTATTGTCTTCACTGGAAAAGTTGGGATACATTCAGAGATGTACCTGCTTTGAAAATAGTCCATGTTAAACCATTTAGCACAGTCAAACATCACCACAGGAAATGTTTTATAACATTTTCTATTATGTCATAGTGTTATAATTTCATATCATAAAATATTTTATAAAATTTGCCAAATTACAGTTTCATGGCAGTTATGAATATCAGGTTTTGGACACATTCTGTAAGTTAGCCCATTTAAGGTCCCTTGATTCAAAACTTGTCACCCTACAATGCACTATTTTGTTTAGTTAAAGGTAACAAGAATGAGAGTTTAAATAGTACAAGTAGTCCTCGACTTATGACTACAACTGAGCTCAACATTTCTGCTGTTAAGTGAGACATTTGTTAAGTGAGTTTTGCCCCATTTTATGACTTTTCTTGCCACACTTGTTAAATGAATCACTGCAGCTATTAAGTTAGTAACAAGATTGTAAAGTGAATCAGGCTTCCCCATTGACTTTGCTTGTCAGAAGGTTGCAAAAGGTGATCACATGACCCCGGGAAACAGCGACTGTCATACACAAGAGTCAGTTGCCAAGTGTCCTGAATTCTGATCATGTGACCTGGGGATGCTGCAATGATCATAAGTATGAAAAATGGTCATAAGTCACTTTTTTTCAAAGCCATTGTAACTTTGAACAGTCACTAAATGAACTGTTGTAAGCTGAGGACTACCTGCATATAGATTTAGCAACTCATCTTCCATTGATTTAATTGAAGGTAGACCTTGCTTAATGACTTATTTGTTTAACAACCATTGAAAATTACAACACTCCTGGAGGTAAAGGTAAAGGTAAAGGTTCCCCCACACATGCGTGCTAGTCGTTTCCGACTCTAGGGGCCGGTGCTCATCTCCGTTTCAAAGCCGAAGAGCCAGCGCTTGTCCGAGGACATCTCCGTGGTCATGTGGCCGGCATGACTGGACGCCAAAGGCGCACGGAACACTGTTACCTTCCCACCGGAGTGGTCCCTATTCTTCTACTTGCATTTTTACGTGCTTTCGAACTGCTAGGTTGGCAGAACCTTAATTACCAGTCCTCACATTTACAATCATTGCAGTGTTCCCATATACAGTCAGCTTCCAACAAGCAGAATCAATGGAGAAGCTAGCAGTAAAATTTGTGATGTTTATGATGTCTCACTTAATGATCATATGGGGAGTGATACTGTCAGTCCATTACGGTCACATGATATTTCACTTAGTGACCACATCACTTAGTAAAAGAGTTGCCAGCTCCAGTTGTGGTCTCTAAGCAAGACTACCTGCATTGCTTGTTTCTCGTTACAAACAGCAACAGATTCTACAGGTTAATTGTGCGTCATGAGAAAAAACTTTGACTTTTGTCTCTCTGTCAACCTGTCTTCAAGAGACATGGGGCAGGGTTCATACATTATTTATTTATTTATTTATTTTATTAAATTTCTATACCACCCTTCTCCTGAAGGATCAGGGTGGTGTACAGGGCAATAAAATGCAACATACAAAAGTTAAAAAGAAAATTAAATTAATTAGCCCTAACAATAAATAGTTAAAATAAACCCAAACCCTTAGTCCAGGCCGGCCTGTTCAAACAACCAAGTCTTCAGGTCACGGTGGAAAGAGCAAAGGTCGGGAGCTGTCCAGAGCTCAACAGGCAGTTGATTCCAAAGGGCTGGCGCGCCCACAGAGAATGCTCTCCCCCTGGGGGCCGCCAGCCAGTAATCTCTGACCGATGGCACCCTGAGGAGGCCTTCTCTGTGGGAGCGCACAGGACGAAGGGAAGTTGATTATGCTACAGTATCCTATGCTTTGTTTGATTTTGGCTCTGCACATTGTTCAAACCCAACTATTGTGGTTTGCAAGCCATGCTTATTGGCTGAATCCCATTAACTGCAGTGGAGTTATCTATGAGTTAATGAGATGTGTAACTTGGTCATGCATGAGCACCCTACCGCACTTTCTTGGCTCCAAATGCTCCCATTTCCTTGTCTTCAGCTTGGTCTTTTGTGATTGGTGGATGTACACCCAGTCCAGGCTGCAAGCATCATCGACTTCACAATAGTGCCATTGGATAAGTCCTGCCAAAGATCCTTGAGGCCAGGGAAAATTGCATCTGCTTTCACTGGCATCTCCTGTGCTGGATCAAGCAGAAAGCTAGCTAAGATGTTGGTAAGAGTCCAAGGCAGACCCACAATGCCCTCAAAATTTTATTTTCCCCTCATTCTCAGGGCTTTCACTATGGACCCACCAACCCTTAATCCAGAGATGTGATGGAGAGCAATTTTATATTGTTTTGAATGACAGCTCCAACCTATTCATTCAACTTGCCTCTTTAGATCAGGTTTATTCAGGAAAGGAGCTGAATAAACCTGTGGTTCTAATTTTCAAAAAGGGGGTAAAGGTGGTTCCAGGAAATTATAGGCCAATCAGCTTGACATTAATAGCTGGGAAAAGATAATCAAGCAGTAAATTAGTGAGCATCTAGAAATGAGCAAGGAGATTACTAGATGCCAACATGGGTTTGTTAAGAACACATCATGTCAGACAAACCTTATTGTCTTCTTTAATTAAGTTACTAAATTAGTGGAACATGGAAATGCTATGAATTTAGTGTATTTGGACTTTAGTAAGGTATTTGACAAAGTAGATCACAGCCTACCTCTTGGTAAGATAGAGCAATGTGGGATAGACAGAACTCCCACCAGATGGATTCACA
Source organism: Daboia siamensis (assembly GCA_024449315.1). NCBI lineage: Eukaryota > Metazoa > Chordata > Lepidosauria > Squamata > Viperidae > Daboia > Daboia siamensis. The sequence continues at coordinate 13,624 of JAKJMR010018100.1, read as the reverse complement.
CTTGGCTGACCAACCACCATCAGTATGTAGTCCTCAATTGAACTGCATCTATGTGGAGGGAGGCATGCAGCAGAGTACCTCAAGGTTCTGTATTGGGGTCAGTACTCTCCAACATTTTTATAAATAATCCAGATGAAGGATAGAAGAGGAAATCTGCAGACGATACCAAGCTGGGGAAAACTGCTAACACTTTGGACACTAGACTGAAGATTCAGAAGGATCTTGACAGATCTGATCATTGGGCCATAGCCAACAAGATGCAACTCAGAGATGAGAAAAGTATGGTCTTGCACTTAGGTAGAAAAAACCAAATGTATAGGTACAGAACAGGCAGTACCCAGCTCAGAAGTAGTAATTGTGAGAGGGATCTAAGTGTTCTAATGGACCACCACTTAACTACCAGTATGAACCAACAGTGTGCTGCAGCTGCCCAAAAGAAATTGACAGAGAGATAGCATCAAGATCATCAAAAGTGACAATACCACTTTATCTTGTGCCAGTGAGGTCACACTTGGAATACTGCATCCAGTTCTGGTCACCAAGATACTAAAAAGATGCTGAGGTCCTAGAAAGAGTGTGTAGAAGAGCAACAGTGATGATAAAGAGTCTGGAGGCTAAATCGTATGATGAATGGTTAAGGGAACTAGATATGTCTAACTTAACAAAGAGAAGGTTTAAGGGTGACATGATAGCCGTGTTCCAGTATTTTAGGGGCTGTCAAGAGAGGTGGTTGATTTATTCTCCAAAGCATCTGAGAGTAGGATAGGAAGTAATAGATGGAAGCTTGTCAAAGAGAGATCCAGCCTGGAACTAAGGAGAAATTTTCCTATTAGTAAGAACAATTAATTAATGGAACAGCTGGCTTCCCAGACTTGTGGGTGTTCCATCATTTGAGGTTTTCAAGAAATGATTGGATAACTATTTGTCTGAGATGGTAAAGGTTCCCCTGCCTTTAGGCAGGGAGTTGGACTAGAAGACCAACTATTCTAGCCCTGTGGTTCTGTTCTATTCTATAGTCTGAAGTGAGTGGCCTCTTTTGTGCCTTGTATCTTTCAAGTGAGCCAAAATCCATGCTGGCTGAGAGTGATGGAATTCATAATGCAGCACAACAGGTGGGGTAAACTAATTTTGTGTAATGCCTGCCTCCCTTCCCAGTATAAATGTACTGTATGTATTACATTGAGGTGTTTTTATTACATTTTGTGTCCCAGCCTGAAAATACAAAGTTGAAGTATAAATTTTTTTTAAAGAAACACATTTAGTTGTGAAGATTAAAAACCAGAATTGGAAATATTGGGAAATTTTATTTGGTGCATAATTTCAAGAAAAGAATTCTAACCTATACTTTCTAGTTCATGGGTAAACAATTTTCCCAAGGGACCACATGAGAAACTGGGACTGTTGTGGAGGCCCAAATCAATAGGCTGAACTTAATTCTGCCACCCGCGCCCAGCCATTTTTCTTCTGCCATAGGTACAGAAAGTGCTTTCTCTCATTAGCTGACTAAAGGAATGCACACAGCTTCTTTTCCTCTCACCTGTGTTGCATTTATGTAAATGTGATGTTCTAACTTCCAATTCACCTCACATGGACTGGACAGGGGCAGCCAAAGAGTGGGACATGGCCTAGAAATGCCTAGGTCTGTTTCTAGATTAACAGTTTCTTTTTGAGGTAGATTATGGTTTAGAAATGGTTTACAGGGACATAATGATTCAATCCAATTCCACAGCCTAGTTCCAATAATATTCTATGAGATATTTCCAGAAATCTCCTGTTTAGCTTTTTGTCTACAGCAACTACTAGTAATATGCTGCCTCTGATGAGTCCTCAATTTAGCTATTGTAGATTAAAATACCCATTGATGAAAACTTTGTTCCATGAAAATACCCCTGATTTTTGAGGACCACCTCATCTATGTCAGACTTGGGGGACCAAGCAATTTTAGGAATGTGCAGCCATGTGATGTTTTGTCCTACTTCTGTGATTTTATCCTAGCTAGATAACTTCAAACTTTGGCATTCTGAAGACTGACTCTGAAAGGAAATTATCTGCATGTTGAATTTTCTGTTGCTGTAAGCCTAGTATGATTAGGATCCCTGACTGCAAGGAAGATTCAAGTGTACTGTGCTGCCATCAAAATTCTTGCACCAGTCTTCTTGTTCAACATGAGAAGGGCTCATGCTATGGCTGGGTGAGATGTAAGGAAATAAAAAGAAATAAAAAGAATACAATGGACAGCCAAGAAAAAGAAAGGATTATCAAACAAATCAATCCAGAGTTCTTACCTAAAGCACAAGTGATCAGGCTCAAATTATCATTCTTTGAACAAAGTATGGTAAGACCTAATATTCTGGAGATATCTGTAATGCTGGGAAAGGTCGAAGGAAAGAGAAGAAGAAGGAAACCATCAACAAGGTGAATGAATTAAATTATAGCAGCAACAGATAGGCTGTTGAAAGACTTGAAGGACCAGGTGATAGACAGATGTTCTTGGAGAATAGATGATAGATAGATAATAGATAGATAGATAGATAGATAGATAGATAGATAGATAGATAGATAGATAGATAGATAAAGATTCATTAAGAGTTGACACAAACGATGGCACACAATCATTTTATTTGTATCAAGAAATGGCTAGCAGACACAGAATTTGGAGAATTGCACATTTTGAAGGATAACTAAAATTTTGGTTCAATAGCAATAGTATTTACACTTATATATCGCTTCACAGTGTTTTACAGCCCTTTCTGTGTGGTTTACAGAGGCGGCATATTGCCCCAACAATCTGGGTCCTCATTCTACTGAACTCGGAAAGATGGAAGGCTGAGTCAACCTTGAGCCAGTCAAGATTGAACTCTTGGCAGTTGGCAGAGTCAGCCTACAATACTGCATTCTAACCAATCCACCATCACAGCTCCTGAAATTTTGATTCCAAAATATAACATTAGGTAAAACTGCAGTCCAAATGCAAACAAAATATTTTTTCTCCATTCCTAGTGTAGAATGATGATGATGATGATGGCGACAACAACGACGACTATGTGCCATGGTCCAATATTCCATCAACTCCTATTTGTCCTCTAACTTTGCAATAACCAAAGTACTGATCTAACTTTATCTTTCAGTATTAAAAACTCTTGGAAATGGACAATATCTTCTAGAGTATCTTGGATGTTGACATCTTTTCTGTACAGAAAAATCTTTGTCTGATTTTCTTTGATCAAGTACTATTTGTCTATCAGTGTCCTTTATCGTACCAATTTGAGGTTAAAACTTCCTACTGAGTTCAGATATTTTTGGAAAACTTTCTTTGTCTGTGTCCTGTAATGCTGCTATTTGTGTTTTCTAACAGCTCTCTGAAATTCTTTGTTCCTTCCTGAGATACTTGTGTTTCTTTTAAAGTGATTCCTGATATTTGAAAATGATGGGAATTTGCTTAAATTGAGCCAGTTTTGTGTTGCACCTACAGGAGATTGTAAGTTCTAGTTCTGCCTTAGACATGAAGCTAGCTGGGTGACCTTGGGCCAATTACTACCTCTCAGCCATTGGAAGCAGGCAATGGAAACCATTTTTGAAATCTTGCCAAGAAAAAAGGCACACAAAAAAGTCAAAGTTCTTCAAACTTGGCCCTTTTATGACTTGTGGACTTCAACTTCCAGAATTCCTTAGCCAGGCACGCCGGCTGAGGAATTCTGGGAGTTGAAGTCCACAAGTCATAAAAGGGCCAAGTTTGAAGACCCCTGAAATAAATGCTGAAACAGATTCCTTTTGTCCTTTAGCTTAACCTGGAACTTGCATACAAACTGTCTATAATCCATCCACAGTGAGCTCTTGGCCAGTTCTTCTACATCTTTGTACCATAATACACCTGAAATGATTTCTGGCAATTCTATCTGGTGATGTCCATACATGCAACCTTCGTTTCAGTTGTTTAAAGACAGTGTTAGCAATGAAGAAATTGTTGGTTGACAGAAATTAATAAGTCGTAGTTCATTCCAACTACATTTGTCTCCTTAATATTAGAAATATATTCCCAATGGCAATATTTAACATGCTAGCCTCAAACAAGGAGCCTATCTTGTTTGGATTTTTGTCAATCTCAGACTGAATGCGACCATAAAACTCATGAAGCTCCTCTTCTTCTGTATCAGTAGTTGGAGCAGAAACTTGGATTATTTACTTATTTATTTGTATCCTGCCTTTATTATTTTTACAAATAACTCAAGGCGATGAACATATCTAACCCCTTCCTACTACTACTTTCTCCACAACAATAACCCTGTGAGGTGAGCTGGGCTGAGAAAGAGTGACTGGCCCAAAGTCACCCAGTGGGCTTTCGTGGTTAAGGCAGGACTAGAACACACAGTCTCTTACTTTCTAGCCTGGTGCCTTAAGCACTAGATCAATTTCTGTAATTGCTCTAGTAAAAGATTATCCATGAAGTGTAATTGATATTATTTAGTTATGAATTGCAGTGTATTCTTGCTCTACCCTTCCTAGGAAAGCAGCACCCTTCAGCCTTTGTTTTTCATATCTTGAGTAATACTAAGGATACAGGAGACATTACATTGGTGAAGGTTGCAGTAGTTCCCTGTCGAAAATTATTCCAAATAATCTTTGCTTTAAATGAGGGAAGAAAACTCATTTGTCAATCTCCAAGGGGGACCTATGACTTACAATTTTTATAAATGCTTATCATTTCCCTGCTCTGCTTATCTTATTTTCTTTTCTTGATCAAAGGCAAAAATAAGCTTTACTCTTTCCTTCCAGAAAAATCCCTTGCAAGCCCTTAATCATTTTAGATGCCCTTTTCTTTTCCAGTTTCTCATTAAAGATATGGTGACCAGAAAGTACAGTCTTCCAAGCCTGGCTATACTTTCACTTTATATAATGGCATTGATGCTTGCAATTTTGTATTCAATCACTTTCTTAATAACTCCAAGCTCTGAACATTTCCCCCTTTTAGGGCTGTAGCCTGCTAAGAACATCTAGCTGAGATAAGTTTCATAGGTAGTTACAACCAATTTAAAATCCATCACTGGATGTGAGAAGGTAAAATTATTGTTGTTTTGTCCATCTGTGAGTCACTTTGCATTTTTCTCCTGCTAAATCTTATTTGTCATTTTATTGAGCAGTCACCCACATTTGGAGGGATCCTGTAAGAGTCTGAAAAATCAACCTAGATTTTATTTTTCTAGCTAATTTGTCATCAGTAACCATCTGGCTAAATGATATTACTGTGATTTTTTAAATAATAACGTCCTGTTCTATACTTCTTAAATATATGCATTTATCCCATTTCATTATTGTAGAAGATAAAGAAATCCTCCTATTTTCAATCTAGTTCTGGTTTGTATATGGTCTGTTTTTTCTAATTCTGCCTCAATTTGTGTTATAAATATACTGATTATGTGCCATCAAGTTATATTTAATGTGTTAGATATTTTCCAAGAAGCAATGGATAGAAGGTGAGAAGCAACCTAGAACTAAGGAGAAATTTCCTGACAGTTAGAACAATTAATCAGTGGAACAGATTGCCTTTAGAAGTTGTGCGTACTCCAGTATTGGAGGTTTTTAAGAAGAGATTGGACAACCATTTAACTGAAATAGTATAGGGTCTCCTGCTTGAGCTGGGGATTGAACTAGAAGACCTCCAAGGTCCCTTCCAACTCTGTTATTCTGTTGTTCTATTATGATGATCTGTCCCTAACTTGGTCCTTCAGGTTTTCCAAGGATGTGTCCATGCCCACCGTAACTGAGTCCATCCATCTTCTGCTGCTGTTCTCTTCTTCTCTTTCCTTTCACCTTTCCTAGCGTTACAGCCTCTCCATAGCATTAGGTCTTTAACTGTCCAAAGTCAGTTAATTTGAGCCTGGTCACATATGTCTTGAATGAGAACTCTGGGTCTATTGTGAATGTGTGTATTTTTACATATCTATATATTTGTAAATAATGTACACCAAAGTATATATTTTTAAATAGAGTGTATCCTAAAATATGCATTTCATTCAATTTAGTCACTTGCATTTGTTGAATCAAGACCTGTTTCCTAAAAGCCCTCAAGAATAACTGGATGCCTTTGTGTATCAGGAAAAAATGGACCAAACAAAATCCAGAAGCTTTTGTAAAGAACAATACTGTGAGGTAGGCAAGGCTGACAATGAGCATTCAACTTCACTCAGTAAAGTAATACAGAAAGCCTGAATTACAGAATGTAAACTACTGAGGTTTATACTGTAATGGGAGAAAAAAATCTAAGGGTATAGTACAGATAATTAATTTATAGAACTACACATAATTAATTTATAAACTAATTTATAAATTTATAGGCCAGAAATAGAGGGAGATAGCACAAATTCACAAAGGAAGGGGAAAAAACTGTCAGTAGCTCTGGACTATTGATTTTGGGGTGAAACATCAGCCTTCAATATAATATACGAGGGGGGAAAAATGAAAGAAGGATGTTACCACTTTTGTATTCTAAAAACCAATTGTGCATAAATGTTGGTATCAAAATAAATATCTAAAAAGGATGTTCCCCAGAACATGATGAATAATTCTTTAGTAGTTCAATTTTTAAACAGCAATCTTATCATTTCTCCCTTGTAGCAGACTTACGTTTTAACAACAGCAACAATGACACCTTAATTCAACAGCTTTTGTAACTCTGCATTTAGAATAATCAAAGCCTTTATCTGGCTGATCCCTCCTGAATCTGAGCAATTTTGTGCTCCTGCAAGAGGAAATGTAGTCTGCACCTAATTTTGCAGACTAAAAAAAATGCAAACAGCCTTTGCATCTTTTTTTTTTTTTTAAAGTTAGAGAATTTTAATTATTTATGCCATTTCTGTATCATCTTGTCCCCAAGAAATCAGGCTGCAGATAATTTTTCACTCCACTCCACGCACATTGTAACAACTTGTGAGATGGGCCAGGCTGTCAAGTATTGTCTGGCCTAAGGTCACTCTTTGAGCTTCATTTCTAAGTGAGAATTTGAACTCTGCCCCCTCCCTATACTCCCTCTCCAAAACTTGCCTGACATGTCATCTACGCATGATAACTAGGCAAATCCATCCTCCAATCCCCAAAGCATCAAAAGAGGACCAGGTTTAGCAACTTTGCACTTCTTCCCAGCAGCTTTTTGATCATGTTTTGGCAAGTCAAAGTAACTTTTAGGATCACCACCTTCTGTTTCTGAACTGCCATCTCGTTGCAGGGGAAAACAGCAGCAATGCCGATGTCCATCCCACATAGACAACAGCAGGAAGTCTTCTACTGCTCACCTGGCTACCAGTCTGAGTACACACTCTTCCATACTACCCGAATCATCAAGTACGTCTTTTTGGATGGAAGCCAGAACATTTTCCCATTGTCTCAGGCCTCATCTGGCTTTGAGTCTCAACTTGGCTATGTGGAGTCTAGTAAGGGCTATTACTATCCACTTGTCATTCCAGACCACAGCTTGGCCAGTTCTTTTTGGCCACCAGACCTTGGGCGTCTTCCCATTTTCATCACTCTCTCCAGGTGCCAGGAGAAGCCAAGTGCTGGCTGGGGGCGGCCTCTTTTTTCTCGGGATCGGTTGCCTGTGTTCCGGCAGTTGTGTGGAGAAGGGGTGCTGTTAACAGCCCATAACCATGAGAATAAAGTGGGTCTGAAACCAAGCAAAGATGAATTGGAAAAAACTGAGGATGCAAAGGGACAGGAAGTAGGAGGAAATATAGATGGAGAGGAGGAGGAAGAAGAACAGGAAGATGAAGAGGAGGAAGAGGAGGAAGAGGGGGAGGAAAAGGAGGATAGAAGCTGCATGCTCCAGAATAAATGCTCAGGAAAGGGGAGCTAAGCTCCAAGGGGCTTTTTTTTTCCAAATTCACAATAAAATCTGGGGTGCCAAATTACTTTCCCCTCCTCTATAATTTTTGAATCTGTGCATCCCTGCAGGATGTTGCTTTCTGCATTACAGGAAAGCTGGAGAGCAGATTCAGACACTTTCTCAGTTCCTTTAAATTGTATGATTCTATAAGATTTACATTTCTAAAACTACAGTCACATTATCATCCACCCTTATTCACATGTGATGCTTATATAGACTGACTGTACAGAAGAACAGGGCTACCAGTAAATTCTTTCACTCACAGTCATGGCAGGTAATGAGAAGAATTGGATTGCTTAAGTGAGAAAAATGGAACTATGCATGGGCTCTCAAATGTGAAGGATTACTAATGAGAAAAGACTCGGAGATTAGAATAATTAGATGAATTAGAATAATTTCATTAGAATAATCAAAGACACAAATGCATACATTAAACCTTGGATGAGACTGGCAGCTACTTACTTAAAACTCTAGAAAAGAATGAGAGGACAGGAACTGAATGTAAAATTTGAAGCTGGAGAGAAAACAGCCCTTCAAATGCCTTAATTCAAATCCGTAAACTGGAGTCAAAGCACAGCAATTAATTCCCACATTATCAGAGGCAATGGGGCTAACTTACTTGAGCAGGGTTGACCTGCTTAAAATGAGGTTAGAGATAAAGGGAAGAAATAGACACAGGAGGAGCAAAAAGGAAACTGGAGATGCAAATGTTATCTGCTGCAATGTTGGTGGGCAGGAAGCGGGCAGAGACATCTGCCTGTGTTACAGAAGGAATCAGGTCCTCTGGGCTGGGCTGTGGAGCTGACATAACAATAGCAATAGCACTTAGACTTATATACCACTTCATAGTGCTTTACAGCACTCTCTAAGAGTGAGCATATTGCCCAACAATCTGGGTCTTCATTTTATCAACCTCGGAAGGATGGAAGGCTGAGTCAACTTTGAGGCAGTCAGGATTGAACTCCTTGGCTGTGAACAGAGTCAGCCTGCAATACTGCATTCTAACCACTGCGCCACCATGTTGGATCCCCTTTAGTGAATCCATAATGAAGCATTATACATTATACAATTATACATTGATGAGAGCCAGTTTGATGTAGAGGTTAAAGATGCTGGATGAGGAGCAGGGAAATCTAAATCAGGCATGACGTTTGGATGCCTTGGGCTAATCTCTCTTTCTCAGGCTGCTGAGAGGATGTCAAAAACTGAACAGAGTTATGCATATAGTCACCAAGACCCAAGACTGACTTGAAGGACCATAGTGGTAGAGTAAAATTATTGGCTCTCTTCTTAAAACTGAGAAGAGATGGGTCCAATTACCAGATAGGTAGTGGGTTCCCCTCACTAGATGTATTTAAGTGCAGACAACAACAAAAAATCTAGAATGCTTTAATATGGGTTACTGAATAGAGGGTTAGACATGAGGGCTTAAAAGGTTTCCTTCAACTGCATAAATCAATAATTGTTTTGCTTAAATATCTTAGCTTTTGGAAAGTGGTGGTTGTTTTGCTCCAGAATAAAAGGAAGACAATTCTGTGGACATTAATTGATTTATCGTAACTAGTGGAAAGATAATTGAAAAGAAAGAGGGTTTTTGGTGCAATCCATGTTCAGTTGCTGCATTTTTTAATCTCAGAGACTTTTCTGTAATTAATTTTGAGGGAAAGGAAGTATGGAGTATAAAAATGTAAAGAAATGGAGAGGAATGCTCCTTATCTATCAATTAGATACTCAGGTCAGTAAGAGATAATGGAGCTATCAGGATTCTGGCATGTATGATTGTTGGGGTAGAAGTGGGTGGGTGATCTACAGTGAAACCATACCATGTTCTGGGCAAGTTCCATGTCCATGGTTGGAAAAATTAAGTAGTTCTCATTAAAAAAAAGTTTACCCAAAATTTTTTGAAAGGCTGGATTAACCTCTTATTCATCAAAGCATGATATTCTCAAAAAAAAAAGAAAGAAAGAAACTATGACAAACCCTGTAATTTCTTTGCACTTTTCTTTCCCATCCAACCTTGCCTCCCCATGACATTTGCCCAAAAATGTCACTCTTCTCCTTCCATACTTTTTGCTCCTAAGACCCTGGAAGTTTGTTGCAGTACTTAGAGCCTGCACTTGTTTGCTCTACACATCCTGATTATTGTTGTGTATTATTGTTATTTTATTCAGCATTCTTGCCATGGTGACTCTGGATGCAGACCAAACTTTGCAAACAATAATATAAATCATAAGACCAAACAAATCACACATACAAGGAAAACAAAAAATATGGCAACTAAGGGTAAAACCTCCAGAATAATAACAAGCCACCTAGGTTCCACTGTCTTCTGGACCTTGGTAACTGAGCATACAAGCAAGGACAACACTCATCTTTGCTTAACACTTTTCTGAATGATGAACCTTTCTCCAAACCTTTCATTTATTCTCCTACATAATTTATTTCCAATTTATATTCTTCTTGCTGCATTCAGCAAACAAATTTGAACTCCAAACATATCCATCTCTTTAGGCTAATTGCAATCATTGTTTGTAATCAACTATTGTTCCAAGAATGTTTTCACAACCACTAGTACCAAGCTATGTTTCTCCATTCTATATTACTACATTTGATTCTTTCCTTCATGAAGAACTTTGCATTTATCTTTGTTCTTTTACATTGTGTTACTTTCAGTCCATTTTTCTGACCTATCATGATTGTTTTCAATTTCCTTTTGGTCTGCTGGAGTATCTGCTATCCCATCCAAGTTTGTGTCATTTGCATATTTGATAAGCATTTCTTTTATCTCACCTGAAACAGAAATATGAACACTGGGAAGTATTGTTGTGAACCATTGGTTATTTCAGTTGATACCTTATTTCACTTTGATAACAAATTATTGATCATTTGCTTTGATACAGTTTTTAACTTTCAAGTGTGAACCTATTCACATACCATCCATGATATATTTAACAAGTTTGCTAATCAGACTGTCATGGGGTACTCTGTCAAGTGCTTTGTTGAAATTAAGATATGTCTATAGCGGTCTGAAAATTCATTAAGAAAATTGCTAGATTAAAAAAAATAAGATAAGGTTAAACTGACAAGACATGCTCTTGACATATTCACACTGATGTCTAGTAATTATCACAAATGTGAGCCACTGAAAGAGAATTAGATTGGATATGACTGTACACCTTGTAGTGAAAAGAGCATTCCACTTTATAATATGGAAAATATACCATAGCTTTTTGGCAGAAATAGTATAAGTGTCTAACCTAACTCCCAATCCTGGGACCCTGGAGTGAGGGACAGTCAACAGAGAGTCAAAGGAACTCCAATATTTATGGCACATGTTGACACCATTAGGTAAAAGGTAAAGGTTCCCCCGCACATGCGTGCTAGTTGTTTCCAACTCTAGGGGCTGGTGCTCATCTCCGTTTCAAAGCTGAAGAGCCAGCGCTTGTCCGAGGACGTCTCCGTGGTCATGTGGCTGGCATGACTAGACGCCAAAGGCACACGGAACGCTGTTACCTTCCCACCGTAGTGGTCCCTATTTTTCTACTTGCATTTTTACATGCTTTCAAACTGCTAGGTTGGCAGAAGCTGGGACAAGTAACAGGCACTCACTCTGTTACACGGCACTTGGGATTCGACCTGCCAGACTGCCGACCTTCTGATCGACAAGCTCAGCATCCTAACCCACTGAGCCACCGTGTCACTTGATACCATTAGGATACTTACAAATGTGAAAATTTACAATGTCAATTGAATAGCTTATCAAAGCATTCCAGGGGAAGTGGCACTGGGCAGTTACATAATCTTTATCTTTCTGTTTTCTATCTGTTTCGATGTTATTGCCAACATGCTTAATGGCAGGAGTGGATTTGCTTGGGGCTCTTTCCTGCAGTCTGCTGGCAGGGAGCCCAGTGGCTCACTGCAAGTTATTTCTGATAAAGTAAACTGTTATTTTTATCTCCAAAATGCTTTGGTTTTGCTTTAATGAGTGTTTTCCTCACAATAAACCCAACTAAAGTCTAACCTGCAATAGAGGGTAGGATTTATTTAACATATGGCATATCATACACGGACTAGCAATATAGTTTTTGGTTTTTTTTCAGGAGGCACCTGGACTTCCTTGTTTTTCTTTGAAGATGTTTCACTTCTCATCCAAAAAGTTTCTCCAGCTCTGACTGGACAGTGGAGAATGGAAGGATTTATATTCCTTGCAGACAGCTGGTCATTTGCATTCTTTTAGAGAGTCATTGAGGCCATTTCGAGGTTTATCTGTGTCCTCAGATAAGAAGCAAAATGTCTTCAAAGAAAAACAAGGAAGTCCAGTTGCCTCCTGAAAAAGTACCTTTGGGACAAACATGACCTGGATTACTGAGAATCTCCGTAGACAACTAGCAATATAAATTAGCATTTCAACTAGATTAATAGAACCCAATAAAATATAAATGTTAAAAAGATGTTCAAATATCAGACTTTAGACAATCTAATCATTGAAGCTCAGCATTGCTTTTATTAAAAAAAAAAAAAAGATCCTGGGACTGTATATGCCCTCAGCTTACAGAAGGTACAATGTGATCAACTGTTTGACGTCGGACCCCACAGTCACATTGAGGAGAGGATACTATGCCCCATTTATACAGAAAGTCCCAGCAGACACCATGGGAGATGAGAATCCTATTCAGGATTGTCCATTTCTGATGTGGTAGTTCAAAGCCTGGCAACTTTTTTGTGTGGCCATTCATATGTCTTCCTATCAATGGACATTCAGCGACCCACTTGGCTTTCCCTTGGGAATTGCTGTTAAAGTTGTTGGGCAGATGTTTTACAAGTGCCATTGGGAGCTTCCTGAATTTGAGTCTTCCTGCTAATAAATGAAGAAGGTCAACATGCACTGGTAGGAGTGAGTTGTTCAAAAGTGTTTCTTCCCAAACACTACATAAGGGTTAGACTCAAAGGAAACTCAAAGGGAAGGAGAATATGACTGTGAAAAAAATTCATTGTTGCTGTTATTGAAAATTACCATGAGGAAGCATATTATTCTGATTTCTCTCCAGACTGTATAAATCTTTCACCTTTTACTAAATATTTCTGTGGAGAGGAACATTTATGATTTTGTACTAGATTTTTGAGGTTGTGGTCCCCACCTTGTGGGCAGTGAGATCTGCCCCCACCCTCCCGGTCTTGTGGAAGAGCCTAAAAACCTGGCTTTGCCACTCAGGCAGGGCCCCCAATAGGAGTCTGCTACATTGAGGGTGGCTGACAGGGTTGACAAGATTCTAATACCCAGACTGCTCATCACCTTGGCTTTTAATTTTTAACTTTTCTATTCAATTTTTCATATTTTAATTGTTTTAGCACTTTTTATTACATTATATGTCACATAGGGTCACTGTATCAGTATGACAAGCAACATGGACATTTAATAGATAAATAATAAATATTAAATATATCAACTTAACCAGATCAATTTAGAACCTCACAGATGCATATACCGTATTTTCCGGCATATAAGACGACTTTTTAACCCATGAAAATCACCCCAAAAGTTGGAGTGTCATCTTATACGCCTAGTCGTCTTATACACCGGAAAATCAGCGTCTGGCGTCTGGTGGGAGCCGGCAGGGCAGACCTGCGCATGCGCACACTCCCTGGCTGCTCCTTAGCAGCTGGGGAGTGCACGCGTGTGCAGGACTGCCCTGCCGGCTCCTACCCGATGCTCTTCCCTCTTGAGGCAGCATCGCTCCCCGGCTCCTAAGG
>JAKJMR010018099.1:608186-618582 GCA_024449315.1 Daboia siamensis | reverse complement strand
ATGGTCCTTCCATTTCCTACCAGGCCTAAAATGCAAATAAGGGCAATTAAGCCATCAATAAGATTTCGTGTTAAATTATCAAACAGTTGAGCATAAGGTGAAGGAAAATAATCTGGTATTTCAGAAATATTTGGAGGAATTTTTGTAATATTGAAAGAAATGTTGACCATTTCAGAACCAATTAAGGGCTCCTTGAGTATCCTAAAACAAAAAGAGAAAGAGAATCAGTTCTCCTTAGAGATACACACAGACACATAAACAGACACACACACACACACACACAGAGAACCTTTTTATTTACACAAATTGACACATATCTGCTTTTTGATCACCTGATGGTAATTACATTACTAAAATTAAAGTTTCTTGTAAGGTTGGAGAATTGCTCCACTCAATCATGACTCAAATTTCAATGCAAAATCTTTCAAAGTGCATTTCAGGACAACTGGCACCAATTCCCCTTATTAGCCATTGTGGCTCAGGTCAGAGTAGGGTCAGAAAAGCTGCTCACTCAAAAAGTCCAGACAATTTGAAAGTACATTTGTCGGATGGAGGGCAATAAGTAGCACATGTTGTGAGGTTGCTGCCCTTTTTCCCAAGCAAAAGAACCAGGTTGTGGGCATTTAGGTGGACCCCATATGTGACCCTTGTCATATAATCAAGAAAGTCCCATGGATTTTAGACCAAGAAAGCTGAAGTGTTCTCCTGATTATGTGGGGAGATTACATGGAGAGTTGATCAACCTCCAGCGTGGAAGTTTCCCTCCACAAGAAGGCACAAATGGGTTAAGCACCAAAGCAATTTGCCTTTTGGAATATTATGAAACTAATGGACAGCTAACTCCATTCCTGCAAAGAAAATATTTTGCATCATAATATACTTACAACTGGTATTTTTTCCAAATATCAGAGAAATCAAACTGTACAAGTGGGATTCGTGCAGGACCTAAGGAAGCAATTATAGTAAGTCATTCTTTTGATCAATCACAGCAGGCAGAAAAAATGCTAATATGCTTTAGAAACTTCATCCACGTCATGAATGGGAGTGTTGTGAATGTATAAATAAAATAATCCCCATTAAATATTTTTTCCTGTCATTGCCCTGATGGTCATCAGCCAATAATCAGTCTTGTTATCTTCCAAGATGCCTTGGGATTATTTAACCGATAATTAGTTAAAAACATTTTTTTAAAGTGCCCATTTTGAAAAGGAAGCTATTTTCTACATTCTTGTTTTTCATTTTTTGAAATGTTTCTAGGCCTTTAACCATGTTTTTCTGATTGAAGAAGAGCATTGCATTCATCCCTTGTGTCCTTCCAAAGGACAATTCCAGGTTGATGTTACCTGTAGGAAGTGACAAAGTATCAGTGTGTTGATATTCTTAAATTTTCCATCCTGCTTAGTTTATGAACAATTCCATCAGAAGCCATTTTGTGAATGCACCCACTGAATGTTTTCAAAATGGTCATGCAATTCCCAACCCTAGGAGGGAGTGGAAAGCAGGAACTCTTTATTTGCTGCTAGAGTTTCAATTCTGGAATAAACTCACAAATGATTATGAATCCTTGAGGTTTTCGTTATCAGTAGTACCCACAAAGGAAAGGATATTTTATGTATAATATAGTTTTAATGCTGTTCATACCTCTTGAGTCATTAAATTTCTGCTCCATTCTGCAAGAAGTGTTTGCTTGCTTAGAAAAGTTCGAATTCGTGGATAAGGTGGACAACCTGGGGCACTGTAATTGAAGGGGAAATACAGTTATTAAAAGAAAACAAACTTCTGACTGTCAAATGGCTGAAAGGAATTGTGTTCTTGGGGAATTCAAAGCCATTGTTGGTTTGCCATTCACACAGAACAATTGTAGCCCTTCCTACCTTTCAGTCAAGCAATAAAATTTATTTACAGTTCAAAACCAAAGGAATCAAAAGACCAGAAGACCAACAACCATTAAAAGGGAATTTTTTAAAAATAATACTTATTTTCCGGAAAGGTAGCAGCTAACAATTAATAGCATGAAATTAGAAAAACAATTAGCAATAGCAATAGCGCTCTGTTGAGATGACCTGATGAAATAACTCATGGGTTAAAAAAGTCACACTTTTTTTTGGATCTTAGTTATTAGCTGGGAGGGACGCGGTGGCTCAGTGGGTTAGGATGCTGAGCTTGTCGATCAGAAGGTCGGCAGTTTGGCGGGTCGAATCCCGAGTGCCACGTAACAGAGTGAGCGCCTGTTACTCGTCCCAGCTTCTGCCCACCTAGCAGTTCGAAAGCACGTAAAAATGCAAGTAGAAAAATAGGGACCACTATGGTGGGAAGGTAACAGCGTTCCGTGCGCCTTTGGCGTCTAGTCATGCCGGCCACATGACCACGGAGATGTCCTTTGACAAGCGCTGGCTCTTCGGCTTTGAAACGGAGATGAGCACCGGCCCCTAGAGTCGGAAACGACTAGCACGCATGTGCGGGGGAACCTTTACCTTTACTATTAGCTGGGAGCAGCTGAATGAACAGATTTCCCTATCTTCAAATTTTGCTCTTTGCTCGTTGCATACATAAATCAAAATGCTCCAACACTGTTTAAAATGCTTTGAGGTTCCTAGCTGTTTTATAGCAATTACCACTTGGACTTGTATACCACTTCATAGCACTTTATAGCCATCTCTAAGTGGTTTACAGAGTCAGCCTATTGCCCTCAACAATCTGGATCCTTGTTTTACTGACCTCAGAAGGATAAAAGGCTGAGTCAAGGTTGAGCTGGTCAGGATCGAACTGTTGGCAGTTGGCAGAATTAAGCTACATTACTGCATTCTAACCACTGCACCACCACATCTCTTCAATACATATTAAGATTGACTGAAGTCAGACATGAGAAGACTGTTATCATACTGTACTGGGGAAAAAAATGCTGCTAAATTGAATTCCATTAAAGAGTAGAAGACCGTGCTGGATTAGCTGATCCCATACTCCTAGTCTTACCCTGGTCTCAATAAGGAATGTTTTGCAGATAATAAATGACCCCTTTCCTGCAGACGCACCTGGTGATGATGGGAAGAATCTCTAGATGGAACCAGCTGGTCTCTTTGGGAATCTAAGGATGAGATCCTTTTCCAGTGAATCCCGTTAGATGGCACTTGATGCACTTAGAGTCAAGAAGAGGAATTGAGCTGGACCAAGCTGCAAACTTTCTGAGAAAAATCAGAATAACCTGTCTCCTCTGAATTTTGCAACGTTGCACAAAGCATGCAAAAGAAGGAGATAACGATATAATCATATCTTAAAGAAGAATCAACCAAAATGTACAAGACTGAGATCTCAACCTGGATCTTCTTTGAATTTTGCAGCTTCAAGTGTTTTTCCACACATTATGCAAAAGAAGTGATTAATGATACGATCATATCTTAAAGAAGAATCAAGGTCCCTCAAATTCCTGGAATCCAAGTCACTTAAAGGAAAAATATCTTAGGGTCACAATTGTTAACTCTGACAGCAATTTCCTTTTATTGCTTATTAAATTTGTACGCTGCCTATGTCACCATTAAGGTGATTCTGAGTGGCTTGTTAAGCTAATGCTCCAAGAAACAATGCAGCCTTCCACCATTTTGACCATTTAATAATAAACCTTTTATTGTCAAAGTACAACATGTGTACATTGAGATTAGCTGAGCCTCCCCCTGTGCTCTCTCCCCCGAACACACAGTGATAACAAACCCTCCATCCCACCACACTATGTGAACCAACTACACCACACACCGGCCTCCCAAGTCAATTCTGCATAAGATTATGTCCCATTTAAAAGCCTAACAGCTTTTTGTGCTGTGTGCCAATTTTGCTGGTGAGGATATGTATTTAACCAAATGCAGTTTTTCTTCTGGTTACTTCAACCATACAGACAAAACCTTGAAGGACTTTTTTTTTTTTTGAGTCTGGAAGGCGATGATTCCCGAAAGGAGCTGTAGGTCCCCATGGACTCTGGGGAAAATACTGGTGGGTCTCTTTCTTTCTACTTTCCTTTGACATCCTCTTTAAAAAAAATGTGGTGTCAGGAGCAAGGAACCAAGAAAGACCCAGAGATTTACTCAGAGCAGTTTCTCACCCATTGACAGGAATCTTGCCAGAGTAGAGCACAAAACCCGTAACTATTATATATACTCTGTGAAAGGCTACAGGAGGTTTCCATTCTTTCCCTCCTTTTTCCACTCCAAGGATTCTTGGCCAGGGTGCCTTTTACTCCTTTTTTTTAAAATCCCATTTATATCCCGCCCTTCTCCAAAGACTCAGGGCGGCTTGCAATCTAAAGCAGAAATCAATGTGCTTAGCACATTGGCAGAGACCCCCTCCCTCCTCTGATAATGTGCATCCTAAAAAATGTGGTAAATCCCTGATAACTTCCCCTTATCCTATTAACCTTAATGGAAGAATATTTTTAAGTACATTTTATTAATTTTTATAAGATAACATTCTTTAGTATTTAGCAAACAGCATATTGTCTGGATTCATGCGTTAAAAAAACCAGTCAGTAATAATTAGTTTCTATATTTTCATAATCAATATGTCAGTTAATAATATGGTTATTACATCTTCACTTCACCTGCTAGTCTTTTTCTTACTAATACATTTTTTTAAAAATCCCATTTCTATCCTGCCCTTCTCCGAAGACTCAGGGCGGCTTACAAGCTTAGCAGTAGCCTTCATTCTATGTATATGCCTGCTTTTTAGGGCTTTCACACACACGCCAAGCGGCATTATTACAAAGTCAGCTTATTGCCCCCAACAATCTGGGTCCTCATTTTACCTACCTCGGAAGGATGGAAGGCTGAGTCAACCTTGAGCCTGGTGGGACTCAAACCTGCACTAATTGCAGGCAGCTGGTGTTACTTAAGGAGGCATTAGCCCTCTGCTCCACCAAGGCTCTTTTATATATTTATATTTTATATATTTAATGTTACATAATACATATCACATTCCTTTCTCTCAAAGTCGTTTAACTAGCCATTGGTAAAAATTGTCCCATGGTCTAAAGTATACTGAATCTTCTTTCTCTTTTATCTTCAATGTCAATCTGTCCATTTTTCCACAATCTAAGATTTTCTTAATTAAGAAGGTTTTCATTTTTTCCCCAATATTGAGCAAATACTATTCTTGCTGCAGTTAATACAAGTAAAATTAAGTATACACATTCTTTCTCAGATGAGTATTAAAATGCATGAAAATGTAAGAGAAGAAAAGGGAAAACTGGGGGTGGAGGGTAGAGTTAAGTAAGTAATTAGCCTAGAATTGCTATGTTCCCACAAATGGACCATGTCCACTCCATCTTGAATTTCATTGACCCTTCTCTGGCTTAGATTCAGATATGAATTTTAGTCAGGTGGATTCCTGCCTATAGGCTTGAGCAATAGAGTCTTCTGAATTGCAAGTTAATTTGTTGTGCCTGATAGAAATGTACAAAAATTGCTACATTATGGCTGATTGCGGTCACAGCCCAGGAATTAGATTCTGAATTCAAGAAAATTGCTCCAAATGATACAGTGGAATTTCAGTCCCAGGAGGCATCAAGCCAAGAATCAGCAGAAGTTTATTAAACATAGCCACGATCAGAACAGCTTGAATAGTCAGATAGTAAAAAATGGCCTCTGAACCAGTGGTGGGATTCAGCCAGTTCGCATCATTTCAGCAGAACTGGCAGCTAATTTTTTGTTGCCCAGACCCAAAACAGACTTCCGGAAGTGGCATCCACGCAGAGAACCAGTTGTTCACATATTTGAATCCCACCACTACTCTGAACCCTTAAGGAGCAGGGCAGAGAGCAGAGCAAAGAAACTCAAACGAGGCTGAAAAGAGTTCAATTAACAAGGTTAATTGGAAAGAGTTGCTGCAGTCTGATTTAAGTGAGAGTTTCTGTGTTGGAAACAACTATCTCATCTCCTGCCTTGGTGTGTTGTTCTAGTGCAGGGGTAGGCAACCTTGGCTCTTTTATGACTCGTGGACTTCAACTCCCAGAATTCCTGAGCCAGCATGGCTCAGCTTGGAAACCTCTTCCTTTCCCCTCAGCATGGCTGGCTCAGGAATTCTGGGAGTTGATGTCCACCAGTCATAAGAGAGCCAAGGTTGCCTACCCCTGTTCTAGTGTATTTTGCTTGTGTAACAAAAAAATACACTCTGAGCATTATTATTTATTATTATTATTTATTAAACTTATATACCGCCCTTCTCCTGTAGGACTCAGGGCGGTTCACAAGGTTTTTTTTAAAAAAACAATACAACAATTACAAAAATTAAAAACAATTAAAATGATTACATTAATCTTGAGTAAATAAAAATCCCAATTAGAATCCAGTTAAAACCCCAATTAATACTCTCAGTCCAGGCCAGAAAGCTCAAAGAGCCAGGTCTTCAGGTCCCAGCAGAATGAGCGAAGGTCAGGGACAGTCCTAAGCTCTACAGGCAGCTGGTTCCTGAGGGCAGGTGCACCCACAGAGAAGGCCCTCCCCCTGGGTATTGTCCGCCGGCAATCTTTTATCGGTGGTACCCTGAGAAGACCTTCCCTGTGGGAGCGCACAGGATGAAGGGAGCTTGATGCCGGCAGCAGGTGCTCCCTCAGATATCCCGGACCCAAGCCATGGTCATTAGCTTGCAGAAATTTTTCCCTGTAACATATCAAGTGAAACAAAATGTTTGCAAGCCAACCACCAAGTTCAGACAGTGTCAGGGAGGGATTCCACAGTGTACTGTAAGTATCAAGGTGTGTTTGAACTGGAGTGTAATTGAATCGTTGCCTCATCATTGCAAGAAGTGTTGTTTGCTTGCTTAGAAAAGTTCAAAGCTGTGGATAAGGTGGACAATTTAGGACACTCTATTTTAAAGGGAAATGCAATTATTAAAAGAAAACAACCATGGCTGTTCTTCTGATTGTCAAAAATTGCTGGAAGGAATTGCACTCTTAGGGAAATGAAAGCCTTTATTGGTTTGCCATCCACATAAAATGGGGGTAGCCATTCCTAGCTTTCAATCAAGCAATAAAATGTATTTACAGTCCAAGACCAAATGCAATCAGAAGATCAGGAATACAGTACAATAACCCCAAGAAAGAATTTTTTTTAAAAAAAATGAGAATTTTTTTCCCCCAAAACCATGGCAGCTAACAGTTAACAACATGAGAAAAGAACTTACAAAAAAAAAAAAACATGCTAAGATTTACTGAAATCAGAGACCATCTTGGAAAAAAAAATTGCTATGAAATTGAGTTTCAGGTCTATTGAGATTCTCAACCATCCAAGTCATGTTTGTCCCAAGTCCCGTGGTTTTTCAAAAAGGCAACTGGGCTTGTTTTTTAATTTGAATTTTTTTTTTGCTTCTCATCCAAGAAATGTCTCAGTTAAATTGAGTACCATTGGAAGATCCCGTGGGACTATCTGATGACATCCCAAGGTTCCCTAAAACTCGTTTTATTTATTTATTAATTTTATTTGCAGAATATGTCACTTGGGGGTCATTCCCAAATGATCATGGACAAAACTTCACAGCATTTTTATACCCATGGCTGCAAAAAAACATAATGTATTATAAAAATCTTTTATTCATAACGCATGACACTCAGTCCACTGAACACTCAAATTGACTGGCACTAATGGTTGACACCGGTTGCTGCCAGCATCCTAGGTATCAACCAGGTACCTCCTTAAAGATGTTCTTAGTAGCGCAGTTTTTTGTAGCTTTGCTGGAGTTATTGCAGGAAGCTGCAATTTCTTGATGTGTTTTGCAAAGTTTTTGGAGATGGTTCCCAGTGCCCCGATGACAATGGGTATCACTGTTACACGTTTCATCCATAATCGCGCAGTTTCGATGGCCAGGTCATGATATTTCATTATTATTATTATTATTATTATTATTATTATTATTATTATTATTATTAATAATAATAATAGTAATAATAATAATAATAATAATAAAGTTAGAAGGGACCTTGAAGAACATCTAGCCCAACCCTCCTGCTCAGGCAGGAAACCTTATACTATTTCGGACAAATGGCTGTCCAGTCTTTCCTTAAAAACCTCCAGTGTTGGAGCATTCACAGCTTCTGGAGGCAGGTTGTTCCACTGGTTAGTTGTTCTAACTGTCAGGAAGTTTCTCCTTAGTTCTAGGTTGCTTCTCTCCTTGATTAGTTTCCATCCGTTGCTTCTTGTCCTGTCTTCTAGGGCTTTGGAGAATAGCTTGACTCCCTCTTCTTTGGGGCAGCCCCTGAGATATTGGAAGACTGCTATCATGTCACCCCTCGCCCTTCTCTTCGTTAAACTACACATACCCAATTCCAGCAACCGTTCCTTATATGTTTTAGCCTCCAGTCCCCTAAACATCTTTATTGCTCTTCTCTGTACTCTTTCTAGATTTTTGATTTTAGAGGTTATCAAAACCATCAGATATCTCCCCAAGAGGCATTTTGTTTTAATCAATAAAGTAAGCATTTCTCAGATCTGGCATATCTCAGGCAGGAAAAAGAAAATTAGATTAGTCACGTTATCTTTCAACCTTCTGAGTTTCCTGCAGCACCCACAGCTGGCCTCTTAAATGGCAGAGCAGCACGATAGCTTTATGAGCCTTAACTATCATTTTAGCTTTGTATGTGAAAGTTTGTTTTTTTTCGTGGGGAAGGTCATGCAGAGTATTAAATTGGCTGAAAAGCACAAATATAGCTGCATTATGGGTCAGCCCAGGATTCAAACTCTGAAAAAGCCAGTAGAGCTGACCCAGCGGAATTTCAGCCAGTGTGGGAACAATCCAGAGAAAGAAATATTTTGGGAAATATTAAAAAGGCAGAAGATATTTCCCCAAAGGATTTTAAAGGCAGAAACCAACTCCTCCCCCCACAAGTCTCTCTGCCCCAAACAGAAACTAGGTCTGCAGAAATGTGGATATGATAATCTTATCCGAAAGATTGGAATCAGGAAGCTTGGATTAGAAAGATTCCTAGAATCAACAATCCCTCACACCAAAAAAATCCAATACTCATCAGCCGCAGCCACAGGGAAGCAGGATATGACCTTTGGGACATAATAGGATTAACCCACCACCATCAGAATACCAGAAAGGCACACTCAGACTCAGGTCAAAGTTCATGCCACAGGAACAACTCCAAACAAAAGCCCAAGAAGGTATAAAAACCCACCACTCCCTACTACATGTGGTTGGCTTTTCTTTTCCCCCCAAAGCCATCTTTCTGTCTGGCTCTCCTCTTCAATAAACTGCAACCCTCTTTCTAAAGCAGTCGCCATGTTGTTTATTCCCAGCTTGGACTGGACCCTGATGAAGATTTTTCCTTCAACACCAGGAATCGCCAGAAGCTGATCAACCACAGAAACCATCAGAATATCTGGAATAATCAGTGGATCAGGTGTGGCTGCTAAGGCCTGGAACTCAGGAAAAAGAGAGCAGAGCAAAGATGCTCCATGAGGCTCCTTGCCCAAACAATTGACTAACCGGTGCAAGTATTACACACCCACACACAACGCACACAGACACACACATTCAAAATAGTGAGAAATAGAAAGGAACAATAGTTAGAAGATAGTCTGGGAGCCAAAAGAAGAACCTTAGGAGATTCTGTGTCCTTGGGAAATACAGTTTCCTTACCTCTAAACTATAATATTTGTGCACGTGTGTTGCTAATGGAATGGAAGGGAGACTGTTGGAAGAAAAAGCTTGGGTTTGTTTTTTAGCCAGGAGGCTATATCTTTAAGAGAAAAAACAAAAAACAAAACCCAAAGCACCACTGTTTGAAGTAGGTGAGAGGAAGCCAGCTGCTTGAGAGATGTTTATTGGCAGAACCGAACTAATTATTGAAAGAAAAATCATCATCAGGGTCCAGTCCAAGCCGGGAATAAACAAAATGGAGACTGTTTTAGAAAGAAGGCTCTGGTTTATTTAGTTGCACAACTGGACTGAAAATGGTTCTGGGGCAGCTGACCACGTGGAGCTGGGAGTGGTGGGTTAATCCTATTAGGTCCTAAAGGTCATGTCTTTAGATTTTGGATGTGGGAGAGGGGAAGGTTTATTTTTAGGGGTCTTTGTTTTTCTAACCCCATCAGCTCCAAGCTTCCTGGCTCCAGTCTTTCTGAAAGGATGATCAAATCTGCATTTCTACAGAGCTGGTTTTGACTTGGGGCAGAGACTTTGGGGGTTAGGGTGGTTTCTGCCTGGGATTTTCTATTATTCCTTTGGGGAAATATATTCTGCTTTTTTAAATATCCCCCAAACTATGTAGTGTGTGTGTAAAGATATTCTGCTTTTTGCAAAAAGCTCCCAAACTAATGTGTGTGTGGGTAGGTGTAAATATATTCTGCTTTTTTTTAAAAAAAGCAGTGTGTGTGTAAATATATTCTGCTTTTTTAAATATCCCCCAAACTAT
>JAKJMR010018099.1:595573-608176 GCA_024449315.1 Daboia siamensis | reverse complement strand
ATATTCTTTTTTAAATATCCCCCAAACTTTTGTGTGTGTGTGTGTGTAAATATATTCTGCTTTTTTAAATATCCCCCAAACATGTCTGTGTGTGTGTGTGTAAATATATACTGCTTTTTTAAATATGCCCCAAACTATTTACACTGTGTGTGTTATGTATTGGGCTTGTGGTGTTACACCAAGTGCAGCAACTTAGACAAGCCGGTCCTGCAATTGGTTAGCCTCAGGCAGCAAGAGTGTGTTCAAATTTATTGGCTGCCGCCTAGGGGCTAGACTGTATATTGTGGCTGGTTGCAGCCCAATTTCCAGTACAGTTCCAGCAAGAATAAGAGTATGAGTTATCCTGTACTCAGCCTCATGTCATCATTCCTGCTCCTAAGAGCCCACGACTTAACTGTGTGTGTGTGTAAAAATATATTCTTTTTTAAATATCCCCCAAACTAGTGTGTATGTGCAAATCTATTCTGCTTTTTTAAATATTTTTTTTTATTTTTTATTTATTTTAATTCCATTTATATCCCGCCCTTCTCCGAAGACTCAGGGCGGCTTACAAGCTTAGCAGTAGCCTTCATTCTATGTATATGCCCGCTTGTTAGGGCTTTCACACACACCCCAAACAGCATTATTACAAAGTCAGCTTAATTGCCCCCAACAGTCTGGGTCCTCATTTTACCTACCTCGGAAGGATGGACAGGCTGAGTCAACCTTGAGCCTGTGTGTGTGTGTGTAAATATATTCCGCTTTTTTAAATATCCCCCAAACTATTTAGTGTGTGCGCGCAAATATATCCTGCTTTTTAAAAATACCGTCCAAACTATTGCGTGTGTGTGTGTGTGTAAATATATTCTGCTTTTTTAAATATCCCCCAAACTATTTAGTGTGTGCGCGCAAATATATCCTGCTTTTTAAAAATACCGTCCAAACTATTTTGCGTGCGTGTGCGTGTGTGAATATATTCTGCTTTTTTAAATATCTCCCAAACTATTGTGTGTTTGTGTGTGTGTGTGTGTGGGGGTGTCTTCCCACAAAACCAGACTTTTTATTAAATGGCAAAAGAAGCCTCGCCATCCGTATCCTCGGCTTTATTTTATGTTATTATTTTACGGTATTTTCTTTTTCTCTCTCTCTCTTTTTTTTGCTGCAGGGGGCACGTCAAGGTTGATTTCCTTTAAAAAAAAACCCCAAAACCTAAGAATAACCACGACGTGCCGGGGGTCAACCCACCCCACCCCTCTCCCCTTCGCTGATTAAGGAGCTGCCAGGAGAAAGGGTAGATCCCATCGGGCGTGCAAATGACGCAACGGTGCAAGCTCACGCCTGCTGGGTGCCCTTCCACCCACCCACCCACCCCCCAAAAAAGGGAGGCTGGGCTTATTGTGCTGCCTTTATAAACCAGCTCCGGTTCCTCCTTCGCCACTTCGGAAAGGAGCTTTTTTTTTTTTTCCTTCTTGTTCTTGTGTTTCGCAGCTGCTGCAGCTGGAGCCGCCGTCGCGGGAAGAAGATGATAAAGTTGCTTTGCAAGCGACGCTTTCGGGCTGAGAAAAACGACAACCCTTCTGGGTGTGTGTGTGTGTGTGTGTGTGTGTTGGTGTTGGAAGACCACCCCTCCTCCTCCTCCTCCCTCTTCACCCCCCCCTTCTGGTTAAAGGACCTGGCCGATCTCTCTCTCTCCGGATCGCACCACCTTCCAGATCGCCGGCGTGCAAAAGTGGAGAGAATCCGGATCGTTAAAACAGCGATAGCCATCAATAATCAACAGCCCTCGTTTTGTTTTTTTTTTTGGGGGGGGGGGCTGTCGCTCTTGGGAGGAAAGGGAATATAATCACATGCATAAAAAGCCTGGATGGGGGTTGCCGGTTTTTTTTGTGTGTGTGTGTGTGTGTGTTTTTGCATCGCAGAGGACGGATATCGGTAGCCGAAATGGATGGTGATTTTTTTTTTTTTTGGAAAAAAAAGGCAATTTGCGTTTCTGTTCTCCTTTCTTTTGTCCTTGGGCCGCGTTTCGTTTCGTTTCTTTTCTTCTTTCCTTCTTTCTTTTTCTTTCCCTCTTTCTCTCTTTTTTTTCCTTTTCCTTTCCTTTCCTCTCCTTTGAGAACTTTTTTGCCAGGTTAATGGAGCTTACTCTCTCCACCCTGTTAAGGTAAAAACCACCTTAGTAGAGGGCGAAGGATCGTGCCTCAGAGAATGCATGATGTGCATGAAGGAAAGAAATAAAACACGACGCATCATCCTACTAAATACCTTTTAATTACAAAAATATACAAACTAAATATATTATAAAAAGAGAGCTAGCTGACTACATCCTAACGTAACAGAGAGTAACAGCAAAAGTGGAAAAAAAACAATAAGGAGTAACTGTGAGAAACTTTTCTAGACATGCGCACTAAACTGTCTGAAACCATAACATATGGGATCCACTATGGTTACCAGATAGGTTATCATAACAGGTGCAGAGAGCAGGGGAAGAGTACAGTTAGAAATGAACTTGTCTGACGAACAATAAAAAAACGTGCAGTGACATTCCCCTTCTTTCGTCAGCAAAGTGAAGACTCAAGTAAGGCACATCTTCTCACGCAGATACTCATGCTGGGCTGTAGAAAGTGGTTTGTTCAGCATGTCAGCAATTTGATCACGTGTAGGCACATACTGTAATGACACAAAACCTTGTTTAACCAGTTGCCTTATGTTTTGATATCGGATGTCAATGTGTCTGGACCTTGAACCTGTAAAACGTGTTTCAGAAATATAGACCACAGATTCGTTATCTTCCAACACAGTGATCGGTCGAATCGGATGTGTCCAGATATCTGTGATTAAAGCATCAAACCAGGTTAAAGAATTGCATGCATCAGACACACAAGCATACTCAGCTTCTGTAGAAGAACAAGAAACAAAATTCTGTTTACGCACATGCCAGTAAACAGGACATCCATTTAAGAACATCATGTAACCTGAAGTACTTTTTCGTGACTTCTTATCACTAGCCCAATCTGAATCTGCATAACAACACAACTCTGCATAGTCAGTATGTGTTGGTTCCAACAACAACTTCATGTCTTTGGTGTGTTTTAGATACCTCAATAACTTTTTAACACATGTCCAATGAAACTGTTTTGCCTTGCCTACATGTCGTGATAAAAGATTAACACTAAGTGCAATGTCGGGTCTAGTCCAACTACTAATATATAACAGCGACCCAATGACTGAGCGATAAAGTGTTTGATCTTCGAACTCAGGACTTGGTTCATGTGCCAAATTGTGAAAATCGGTTTGCATGGGTATACTCACAGGCTTAGCATCCTCCATGTTGCAGTGATGTAACAGTTGTTCAATCTTTTCTTCTTGTGTGAGACTAAACCCCTTCTGAATTTTGACAATTTGAACACCTAAATAAGTGTTAATACATCCTAAAGACTTCAATGTGAAAAACTTTTGTAAAGCTTTAGCAAAAACCTCACTCATCTGCTTATTTGGACCAATATAAACAATATCATCGACATAAACAAGAATTATCTCATACCTATTACCGGATCTTTTAGTAAACACGCATTCATCTGTTTCGGACTTAATAAAGCCCATTGAATTTAGTTTGTCAGAAAGACATAAGTACCACATTAAACCAGACTGTTTCAGACCATAAAGACTTTTGTGTAGAAACCAGGTATCCCCTTCTTGCTGTCGAAAACCTGGAGGCCCTTTCACATAGATGTCCTCGTCAAGATCAGCGTGTAGATAAGCCGTTTCAACGTCGAACTGGAAAACCTCTAGGCCAAGGATAGTTGCAGTGGCTAATGCGATTTTCACACTCTCAGTCCGCACTGTGGGTGAGTATGTATTTGTATAGTCCTCAGGATAACGTTGAGCGAAACCCTGGGCTACGAGTCTGGCCTTGTACAACGACTCACCATTCGGCTTCTTTTTGATCCTGTAGACCCATCGAGTGCCAATAATTTTCTTGTTTGCAGGAGGGCTTGCAGGTATAAACACTTGGAGTTTCTTTAGACTGTCCATTTCAGCCTGCATTGCCTCAAACCATTTATCTTGTTCTGCCTCTGGAAGATGTTTGATCTGTGTGAACTTCTCAGGTGGAAGTGTAACATTACAAATCAAAGGTACAGGTGTTTTCGTTACTTGCCACGAATAACGTTTTGGAGGGATTCACTTTGTGGTCCTCTTGGAACGTCTCGGACCAACCGTCCATTCTTCTTCCATGTCGTCCTCGTCTTCATCATTGTCGCCGGCAGCAACATCGGCGGCTTGCGAAGACGGAACAGTAGGTTGAGAAGAACTCGTGGAAGGGACAACCTCCTGTGAATCTTGACCATCAGGTTGTGTGGCATCAGCAACATCATCTCTAGGAAAATAAACTCCAGGATCATTAGAATGAATCCTGGACCAGTCAGCATCTTCCTCAAAAGTAGCAGATTGTGAAACCACAATAACATGATGAGAATCAATGTATTTGCTCCATTTTGAATTATCGTCAATACCCATAAATCTCATCCTTTTTGCTGCAGGACCCCCTTTCTTTCTTTGGGCTAAAGGAATATTGACCATAGCATAGGAACCAAAAATATGGAGATGTGAGAGATCAGGCTTGTGTCCATACAACATGAAATAAGGGGTCTGATTTATCACACTACTCCAAGTACGGTTGATGATATGGTTAGCATATTTGATAGCTTCACCCCAGTATGGAAGACCAAGGTTGGCGTCTTCAAGAAGGCAACGCATCATGGTTTGCAAAACCCCATTTCTGCGTTCTGCCACTCCATTTTCAGCTGGAGTATAAGGAGCAGATGTCTGATGTACTATCCCATTCTTACGCATCCAGTCCTGGAAACGCTGAGACATGAATTCAGCACCGCGATCACTCTGGATTCTGGCAATGTTGACCTCGAATTGGGTATAGACAAGACTAGCAAAGTCTTTAAAGATCTGAAAGGTCTCAGACTTTTCTTTCATAGGATATACATATCCATATCTAGAATAATTATCAACGATTGTCAAGAAATACCTTTTACCACCAAGTGTTGGTGCAAAAGGACCAACTATGTCAGTGTGTACCAAATCAAAAATGCGTGTTGACAGGCGTGTAGCGTGTTTTGGAATTGCTGCTGCCTTGGATTTGGCTTTCTTGCAGACAGCACAGTCCAAGAACACCTTACACCCCTTTAGATCCAAACCTCTTGCGAAGTCTGGCATCTTCTTCAGAACACGGAAGCTGGCATGACCCAATCTTCTATGCCACTTATGGATACACCTGGAATGCAAAGGTTTACCTGTTAGTGAATTCTCAACATTAGCATTTTTATTAGGAACCCCAGGCTTGCGGTGAGCAACCTGTGTCTTTTTTGTATTTTTATTATCTTTAGGAACCTTTGGAGTAGCAACAGGATCTCTCTCTGGGACGTCTCTCTCTGGGCCTGTGCTTTTTGGAGCGTGTATACTTGCCTGCTCTTGCTGCTTAGACTTTGGTTTTATGTAATAAACAACACCAATCAACACGGTTTCAGCAACAATATCTCCATCTTTGACTATATAACTTGCTTTTTCAAGATGGTGCACCTGAAAACGAGAAAACCTAGACAAATGACTCTGACTAAGCAAATTACTACTAGCAGACGGAACGTAGTAAACATCTGGAATGAGAGCACCGAGCTCTTCAATATAAACAGTTCCTTTTCCCATGACCTGAACAGGATGATTTGAAAAAGAGTAAAGTTCACGAAGTTCAGGTTCAGGCTCGTGCAGCTCTGTGTAAAGCTCTTTTCTGTAGGTAACATGTAATGCTGCTCCACTGTCCAAAGTCCAAAGAAGTCGTCTGTCATACTCTGGTTGAGGCTGTGGATCGTTGGACACAACCAATGTGACAAGTGGAGCTTGTGGATCACGCCTGGAACCACGACCACGACCTTGTCGTCCGCCTCTACCTCTGCCTCCTCTGGAATCTGTTCCTCTGGGCTGGTATGTGACGGGCGCCGGAACTCGTTGGGGACAATCCCGGGTGGCATGTCCCACACGATTGCAGATGTAGCATCTTGGCATCCTTGGAACGTAGGCCCTTCCACGGAAGGCACGCCTCACTGGAGCTCTTGATGCAAGTGGTTCCCTTAAATGTGGCACAGCTTGCATAAGTGCCTCTTCTTCAGTTAAAATTCTGCATACATGATCCACTGTGCGTTGAGCAATAGGCACTTGATTGATCTTGGAAATGGCATCTTTCCACTCATAATTCAAAGAATTGATGATAATGCTGATCATTTGAAAATCATCAATAGGATAGCCTTTTTCACCAAGTTCTTTTCTAATACCTTTCATTTTAGTCAAATGTGCTCCAATATGTTCACCAGGTTTCAATCTGGAACCATGGAACTCAGACAAAAGTAAACATGTAGACTCAATGGATGTAGGCCGGTAACATGCTTCTAATTGAGCCCAAATTTGTTGGGCAGTTGCATCATGTGAAAACGTGAGCTGCAATTCAGTGTCCATTGACATCAATAATGTTGTGCATGCTCTATTATCCAAGTCCCATATGTCAGGAGTCCATGGCTGGGCAGGAGGATTAAACACCATCATGTGAGTACCTTCTCTGCGTAGCAAAAGTCCAACCTCACTGACCCATGCCCTGTAATTCTGTCCTGACTTCTTTAATTTTGAGTCACCAGCCAGTGGTACAATTGAAGGTATTTGATGAGGAACATACAATTGAGGTACTGGCTGTGCAGGTCTTTGAACTGGTATTCCACTCTGGCCAGCAGGAGGCGCTGGCGCTGGGGCAGGTGCAGTAGCATAACCTGCAGATGACACTGGCCTTCGCATATAAGAACCTGGTGGCAATTGCATGTGGGCTGAATATGGCTGTGCTCTGCCAGGTAGAGGGGCTTGCATCGAAGCAATATTGACAGGAGAAGCAATAGTAACAGGAATCCTAGCACCATTAGGGGCTGGAGCCTCAGATAACGGCAGAAATCTTGTATCTCTGAGCAAAGATTCCTCCATGGACAGTTGAGAAAGTGAGAGCTCCAATTCACGTCTTATTGAAGCTTCAGCAGTAGATGGTGCTATAACATCAGTTTCAGGCATCACTGTGGCTCTGAATGTCCTTTGGGACAGCCCATAGTCATGTGACATAGGAGCCTCCGGTTCCCATTCGTCTGGCATGACACTCAATGATGGGCGTGACTTTGGCTTTGGGGAAGAAGGAGGCAATATGGCTTCTTCTTGTGGGTGTGGCAATATGGCCGGTTCTTGCTCATAACACTTCTCATATTGCTGAACCATTGACACATATTCCTTTGCCTGCTGCAAACGCTTTTCAAAAACCCCAATTTGTGCACAGTAGCCTTGCATAGCCCTATCTCGCATAGTTTGCTTGGGGCTTGAAGGAGCAGAAGGAATTTTCTTCGGCTGAACTTTAGGTTTCGCTCCAAGCCTTTGAAATTCATCTTGAGCCCCTGGAGTGTGTATATTATCAGGAGCAGCTGCCAGGGAGCTTTGGAAAGTAGAAAAAAGAGCGACTGACCTTGCATCGCCGACAGGAGCAGGTGCATCTTCTCCAAGGCATGTGGCTGAAGCAATCGGAGTCTGTAAAGTTGAAGGGAGTCACCCCACGGATAAACTCCTAGCCTCCCTTTTCAGCCTTGGCTTCATGATTCAGCAGTTAATCACCGTTGCCTCACCAGCACTAACTAACTGATAACAGCCGCAGAAACATGCATCTCTAAAGACATAAATCAAACCATCCTCTGCTACCAAATGTTAAGGTAAAAACCACCTTAGTAGAGGGCGAAGGATCGTGCCTCAGAGAATGCATGATGTGCATGAAGGAAAGAAATAAAACACGACGCATCATCCTACTAAATACCTTTTAATTACAAAAATATACAAACTAAATATATTATAAAAAGAGAGCTAGCTGACTACATCCTAACGTAACAGAGAGTAACAGCAAAAGTGGAAAAAAAACAATAAGGAGTAACTGTGAGAAACTTTTCTAGACATGCGCACTAAACTGTCTGAAACCATAACATATGGGATTCACTATGGTTACCAGATAGGTTATCATAACAGGTGCAGAGAGCAGGGGAAGAGTACAGTTAGAAATGAACTTGTCTGACGAACAATAAAAAAACGTGCAGTGACACACCCACCCACCCCCGCCCCGAATGTCTCACCTTTGCATCTTTTTGGCCTCGTGTGAAGATTTTTATTTTATTTTTTCCATTTTAAAACCTAAGCTTTTGGAACTCGTGCATTATTATTATTATTTTTTTTACCTGCTTTGCAAAGCTGCCTAGTTCACGTGATGGGTTTTAACTTTGCAATTTATTACTTTATCCTACATGTTTGTTGTTGCTTTTTAAACTAAATAAATAAACCTTTTATCACATTGGCTTTTTTTTTAATTCCCTCCTTTAATGTTAAGCTTTTTAAAAGGTATTTTTTTTTTTGGGGGGGGAAAATAACTCTGAGACCTAGTCTGGGTTTATAAAAGGGATTTATATGTTAAATTCGGAGAATCATCAATGAGTGGTTAAACTCCCAATATCTTTTCTTGGAGTGATTTTCAGCTAGGAGGGCATAGAAAATCACTAGGAAATTCTATCTAAGGAATGGAAAATCACTGAAAGGAGATTATTAGGAGACTGGACAACCGTTTCTTCGAGATGGTATAAGATCCTTTGGGATCTGGATTGGACCAGAAAACTTCCAAGATCCCTTGGGAAGAAAGGAAGGTTTTAATTAGATTGGACCAATACATTGGCTATCAGCTCGGTTGGCTTCAAAAAAGAGATGGGGCCGTTTCATGGAAAACCTGGGGATCAGTGACTCTTAGCCTTGATGATGATGGTGAAGCTGCTTTTGTAGGCCATCTGCTGGCTTTCTTTGCACAGTTGGTTGACCACTGTGAAAACTGGGCTGGGCACACTGTTTCTGTTTTTATGCGCTCATGACTGAAGGAGCTGTATGGTCAACTGGGGATATGCACAGTCAAAGTCCAACTTCTCATATGCTACACATACGTTGCCTCTCATCTTAAATCTTTTCCTTGTGAACTATCCTAATGTGAGGCAATCCTTTTTTTTTCCATTGAAAAAGAACATGGTGGCGGTCATTTTTCTCTGCTTTTCCTGGTTCAGTTTGAGCATGTGTGACCAACATAGAATTGAGGACAGTGGAGTGGATATGACATGATCTCTCCATCCCTGAATTTGGAGGTATAGAAGAGTAATTTCAAAGATATGGAAGATCACTCTTGGCAGGCAGAGAGGGAAAGAGGGAACAATGCAGCATTAACAAGAATCTTTGGGAAAGGTAGTTTTGGAAAATGTGCATCTCAGTGGCCATAAGCAAATGTAACGACTCCTACACAACACACTGATTTATTATTAATTTATTTGCTAAATTTACATCCTTTCTGTTTACTCAACATTCGGAGTGGATAGCAACATATAAAATAGAAAGTATAAACCCCAAGAATAGATGACTACAGTTTTAATTACAGCAAAATTAAAATCAGTATTACTAAAATGGAAAATCCATTGTGCATATTAATGAAGCATGTATATTAGACTGAAGCTGTGTGGATGCTAACACAGAATTAGTTTTCCAGAGCCACAGACCAATTCTCACTAGGAAATGAACTTCCTGGGTAACTGACTATGAGGATAAAAGAGCTAAGAACATCAAAGCATTTTAAAAACTCTTTTAATTCGTGCTTGCAAATGAACAAAGAGCCAGTGCAGAAATCTGAAGATAAGGAGAACCATTCCGTTTAGCTACTCCAGGATAACAGCTCAGATCCAAGAAAAATTTAACCCCTTTAACCCATGTGTTTTTACATTGCCGTCATAATAGGATCTGTTTGAAATGTCTTGGAATGTTATGGTTAAGTGACAGACTAATTTCCTAACTTCCTTGGCATTACATTTTTGGTAATCCTGGATTTGCTAGAGCAGGTTTGTCTGACTTAACTGTCACATCTTGGCAGGAAGCTATAGAAAGATGTCCCCCCCACACACACACACACACTCGTGAGTATATCACAACTGGCTATCAACCTGGACCTCTGGTTGTTTTTCATCCTCTTCTTTCTCCTCAAAAAGTCTCTGAAGGCTAATTTTTAGGTTGCACATGGTTTTAAATTCCTTCTTTCTCCCTAGTAGGAAATAGATCAGTGGGTTAACACTGCTGTTTAGACAGGCGCATAGGTAGCCATACGTGATTAAATTGCCACGCCTGCATTTGAAAAGGACATCTTTGAGATAAATGACAACTGGTGGAATGGAGAAGATGAGGAAGAAAAAGAGGGCAAGCAAGATGGCCGCCTGAAGCCTTCCTTGCCTCTTCATTCGGGATTGAAGGTAGCCTTTGATGAGGAGCACCAAGCTGGAGACTACCACGAGTAGCATGCCAACCAAGGCAAATATGAGAATATGAAAGTAATTGTATAACATTTCGGGCTTAACTAAAATCAGACTATTATGAACTGCACATAAAAGGATAGTGATTATCCATGTAATGGCACAGAGTTTGGTGGACAGGTATCGGGACCGAAGACATCGATACCAAATTGGGAAGAACAGAGCCAAACATCGGTCAATGCCGATGATTGTTAGAAGAAGGTGACCAGTGCAGTAAGTGGATACGAAATATACTGTGATTGGGAGAGCTTGGTTGGTAGGCAAGTGCAGAATTTTGCTCAGAAATAGGAATACGAGAGTCCCATTGTTAGCCACGGCCAAATTGATGATATAGACAGTGAAAGAATTCCTCTTAATCCAGAAGCCCAAAAATGTGATGACAATTCCATTTCCAACAATCCCTGCAATGCAGATTAAACTGAGTAGATAAGACCAAGGAGAAAATACAAAAGTGCTGCCATCGGTGTCATTATGGTCAGTCGAATTGTTTGATGACATTTTCACTTTCATATCTGTTATTCCGGACAATACGGTGATTATCTTCTGTGGAAATTAATCTTGACTCCCACAAAGTAAAGGATTTTTTTTCACCTCAGCGCCTCTCCTTACAAGCAAAGCAAAAGCCACTCATAGAAGACAGCTTGTCTGATCACTTTGCCAGATAAAAAGAGGAGATCCTTTTAGGTTTTGTGTGGAGTCTGGGTTCCTGTGGTTGTTTTGTGTTGTTTTTTTCCTGAGAACTGTGTGAAAAGAAAACAAACAGTGATCATATGATCTTTTGGATCTTTCCATCTTTATTGTAAAGTGTATTTCAAAGTGCTGTGCAAAGGTATTATTCTTTTTTAAAAAAATTCTTCTGAAAGGTTCTCTTTGAGACCCACCCGCTCCCCCCACCCCCTATACCAGGGGTCGGCAACCTGAAAAAGCAGAAGAGCCACTCGGAACCAGTTCCATCACACACACAAAAAAGTGGGAACCGCAAAAAGTGCGTGCGCATGCGTCCACAGACGCGCATGCGCAAAAAAACAAAACATTTTGCGCATGCGCAAAATGGGAGGCACCTGCACGGCGACGGGCACCTTCAGCCCGGGCGCCGCCGCAGCCACCCCTGGGACCTTCAAAGCGCCGCCAGTTTGGAGAGCTGCGCGCGTAGCTCTCCAAACCTTCCCACTCTCCAAACGGGTGGCGGCGCCACCTGTTTGCAGACCTGCCACTGCCCGTTTGGACAGCGGTAAGTCTGCAAGCTGCCGTAGTCCATTTGCAGAGTTGCCGCCTTCAGAGTTGCTGTAAACAGGCTGCGGCAGCTTTCCAAACGGGCAGCAGCGCCGCCCATTTGGAGAGGTGCACACGCAGCTCTCCAAACCTTTGGAGAAGTGCGCGCGCACCGCCACCTGTTTGTAAACCTGCCACCGCTGGTTTGGAAAGCTGACGCGGCCAGTTTCCAGACCTGCTAACTTCATTTCCATGGCAGCTTTCCAAAAGGGCGACGCCACTGCCTGTTCAGAGAGGTGCGTGCGCACCACTACCCGTTCAGAGAGGTGCGTGCGCACCAGGTGACTGGGAGCCGCAGGAGATGGCTTAAAGAGCCGCATGCGGTTCCGGAGCTGCGGGTTGCCGACTTGTGCCCTATACATACCGGCATTTTTAATAATGTTCTGGTTGGTTTATATTCATTCAAAGATGAGCATCATAGGGGGAAAAATGTTATCCTTTGGAATGACTAGCTGATTAATTTCTGCCCTACAATATATTTCTACGAATATGGAATCTTACCTTGTTAGCGACTAGTTAAAAAGGGGTGGTAATTGGCTACTGAATTTGAGTTTTAGAAATTTCTGTATTTTTTTTTATTAATCAAAGTAAATGATAACCATCCTCCTGAACATTAGAACAAGTCTTCCCAGCAAACGGAGACAACTCTTCTCAATGGAAGGCAGATTTTACTTTGCTGAGATGGGATAAGGCAGACATGTCAAACACAAGGCCCGGGGGCCGGATCCGGCCCGCGAAGTGGTTTCATGTGGCCCGCGAAGCCATCCTGGAAACAGTGAGGGAACGGCCCCCACTGCCTTGGCCCTGGCCCAGAGACCCTCCTCCTGCCAGAGACCCCCAGATCTCTCCCACTACTGCCCAGGCCCCCATAGGCACCCTTGATGCCAACGATGTAGAGCTG
>JAKJMR010018099.1:563277-585151 GCA_024449315.1 Daboia siamensis | reverse complement strand
AATAATAATAATAATAATAATAATAATAATAATAATAATAATAATAACAATAATAATAATAACAATAATAATAATAATAATAATAATAATAATAATAATAATAATAATCCCCCAGTGACGCACTACCTTGATATGGTTGTGGGGCTCGTGTACTCTGAGGAAGATGAGAGCTATGCCAGAGGTTCAATCATACTGGACAGGT
The DNA here is from genome assembly GCA_024449315.1 of Daboia siamensis. Classification (NCBI taxonomy): domain Eukaryota; kingdom Metazoa; phylum Chordata; class Lepidosauria; order Squamata; family Viperidae; genus Daboia; species Daboia siamensis. Next base: position 584,949 of record JAKJMR010018099.1, on the reverse strand, counting down.
CTCACCAGAGGAGTCAGACAAAGAGTATCTCTCCCATAAAAAAATATGGTGAGACATAAATTTCAGAAAGCCATACCAGCTCGGATGTCGCCCCGGTTAACAAGGTCCGCCCTAGATGTTGGAGTTCCTGGATATCTGGTGAAAAATGGGTTACAGGACTCAGGACTGTTGGTTGAGCAACCAGGGCCAGCAGAAGCAGAATACTGGGAGAAAAGGTGTTTACCCGTCACAAATACAAAGTGACTGAAAACGAAGACAACGCCGATTTATAATATGAAATAAAGTATTCACAGAAACAGAATTGGACAAACTGCAAAGGTTTACCCAGGGCAAAGAAATCAAAGTCTTTCCAGAAGTAATCCAGAATGTAGAGGCAAGCCAGGGGTGAAGGAATCCAACTCTTCTTATTTGGAAACCAGGCACCTCTTCCTCAGGAAGAACAAATTCCTCTAACTAAAGAAATAAAAGAATTGAAATAAAGAATAACTGAGCATCTAGAACAGCACAAAAACAACAGAATAAGGCTGCCTGCATTGAAGCTTGTTCCAAAGAAACAGCTAGCACAAGCATTAAAAGATGCAAATACTGCAATAACAAGTATACGCATCAATTCACTGCAAGAAACAAACCAACTAATGTACAGCACAGCTGCAGTTATAACTGAATACCTGAGATGCAAAATCAACAAAGAAGAAAAACAAATAGTGCACCATAAAAATGGAAGGTTAGACTAGAAAATAAGATCAGCAAGTTAAGATCACTAGAACAATGAAAGAAAAGAAGCTGAAGAACAAGAAGACCAAAGAAGACCTAATCAAGAAATACCACTTAGAAACAAGGAAGATCAAGGAAGCACTGGAAATAATAAAGCAGCAAATCACAGCTACAGCCAAGAAGATCAGCAGATTCAAAGCTCAAAATGCAAATTATAGGCAGACCCTCCAATTTCAATCCAGCCAGAAATGTTTCTACCAAACCATCAATGGAGAAACTGCCATGAAACAGTCAGTACCTGACAAGAAAGAAACAGTGCAGTTCTGGAAGCAGATATGAGATAACCCAAAGAAACACAACAAGGATGCGGCTTGGTTAAAAGAGGTAGATGCAAATAAAATGGAAGTTGAAATGAAAGAACTAGTAATACCAACCAAAATGGTAGAAAAAAGAGCAAGGAAGATTAAAAATTGGTCAGCACCAGGTGAAGATGAGCTGCATGGGTTCAACAATATACTACAAGGAGAAAAAAGTGAAAAGTGGCTAACAACTGGAAAAAACCTACCTAATAATGAAAAATCCAGCACAAGGGGCAACACCAGGAAACTACAGGCCAATTACCTGCTTACCAACAACTTTCAAATTGCTAACTGGTGTGGTAGCTGATGCAGTACAACAGCATCTAGTTGAAAACAATCTCTTTCCACCCGAACAGAAAGGAAACTGCCCCAATAGCAGAGGAACAAAAGATCAACTCCTAATAGACAAAATGATCTTGGAAAACTGCAAGAAAAGGAAGACCAATCTGAATGTGGCATGGATTGACTACAAAAAGGCATTTGACTCTCTGCCACATGACTGGATAATCAAGTGCCTAGAAATAACAGGAGTCAGTAGAAACATCAGAAAATTTTTGCAAAGATCGATGGCACAATGGAAGACACAGTTGCAGGTCAATGGTGAAAGACTGAGAGAGGTTTATATCAAGAAAGTAATGTTTCAAGGAGATTCATTATCACCACTACTATTTGTTATTGCACTGTTTCCTCTGCCAGCAATACTGAATAATACAGGGCATGGCTATCAAACATCAAAAACATCTGCCAGACTATCCCACCTCCTTTACATGGATAATCTGAAGCCGTATGGAAGAACTTCATATGAAATAGAACTGCTGCTGAACACTGTCCATATATATAGCTAAGATATTCCAATGGAGTTTGGCTTGGACAAATGTGCCACACTTACTCTCAAACAAGGAAAAATAGTGAAAACTGAAGGAATCAAGATGCCCCATGAAACTAACATTAAAAGTCTGCATGAGGAAGATTACTACAAATACTTGCGTATCCTTCAAGCTGACAACATCAAGCACACTGAAGTCAAGAAAAAGATTAGAGGTGAATACATCAAGAGAGTGAAGAAGATCTTAAAGTCCAAACTCAATGGAGGAAATACCATGAAGGCAATCAACACCTGGGCAATTCCAGTCATTAGATACACAGCTGGAATAATGGACTGGACTCAAGCAGAACTAAAAGCAATGGATAGGAAGACCAGAAAAATAATGACAATGAATCATGTCCTTCATCCACACAGTGACATTGACAGACTCTATCTACCAAGGCAAATAGGTGGACATGGAATGCTGCAAGTACATCAGATGGTTGAAGAAGAAAAAATGATGTTGGAAGAATATCTGAAGGACAATGATGAAGATGCACTGAAATTAGCACACCAGGAAGGCTTACTGACTACTGGAGAGACCAAACTGGCCTACAAGAAAGACTAAATGAAGAACAGAATAGAGGCATGGGAAGACAAAGCACTACATGGCCAGTACATTAAAAAAATAGCTGAGAAAGCAGATAATAACAAGACCTGGCAATGGCTAAGAGCAGGAAAGTTGAAGAAAGAGACCGAGGGACTAATTCTGGCTGCACAAGACCAAGCCTTAAGGACAAATGCATACAAAGTCAAAATTGAGAAGATAGCAACAGACAGTAACTGCTGCCTATACAAGGAAGCTGAAGAAACAGTGGACCAACTGGTAAGCTGCTGCAAGGGTCACACAGACTGACTACAAGCAGCAGCATGACTAAGTAGCAACAATAGTGCATTGGAAGATCTGCAAGAAATATCATTTTCCTGTAAGCAAGAACTGGTGGGATCATAAAATAGAGAAAGTAATAGAAAATGATAAAATTAAACTGCTCTGGGACTTCAGAATTCAAACAGATGAAGCATCTGCAACATGACACCCCAGACTTAACAATTGTCGATAAGAAAGACAAAAAGGTCTGGATAGTTATCGTAGAATTCTTGGTAGCCTCTGAACTTTGTTGTTTACTTACAGATGTTCGTTATGTGTATGTTGCATGTTACATATTAACAATTACCACAGAGAAAAACCACATCCCAGCAAAACTGGCTGGGCAAGCTTCTGTATGTAAATAGGCAAAAAACTCCACACTCACTCACGCTGATGATGTAACTTAGTTGGGTAATGAAATATCTGCAAGGAAACAACAAGTTCCCAGAACACCAAGGACTCCACCATTACACCCTGAGATACATATCTTCTTTTCTATAGAAACTAGTCATTTCCTATTGCCACCTGTTGTGCTTGTCATACCAAGTGGCATACTCAACTCATTTAACCCTTCTGCTTCCTACTTTTATTGCCTGGCCTTGCTTTCTGCTTATTCCTGAGATCCCAAAGACAATTCTGCTTTTTCCTAATTAGTGTATAACACTAATTATTATATTGTTGGTTTTTTGCTCATGGACTATAGTTCATTGTTAAGATGATTACATTGTGGATTTGGGGGAAGAGGAATTCTCTTTTTGATTCCTAATTAACCCTCATGAGGTTTTATTGTCTTTGTGACTGGGCCTTGACCCATTCGGAATTGGGCTGATTATACTATTGAGTAAATCTTTCAAAGTCTGTGAAAAGAACATGGTCAAACAAGAGATGACAAGACTGGACATCAACATCTTAGGTATCAGCGAGCTAAAATGGATAGGAATGGGTGATCTTGATTTTAATTCAGATAACCATCAGGTATACTACTGCGGGCAAGAATCTCTCAGAAGAAATGGAGTAGCCTTCATAGTCAATAAAAAAGTAGGAAAAGAAATACTGGGATACAATCCCCAAAATGACAGAATGATCTCAGTTCGAATCCAAGGCAAACCATTCAATATCACAGTAGTCCAAGTCTGGAATTGACTGGTTCTATGAAGCCCTATACCAAGGGACGCGGTGGCTCAGTGGGTTAGGACGCTGAGCTTGTCGATCTGAAGGTCGGCAGTTTGGCGGGTCGAATCCCAAGTGCCGCGAAGCAGAGTGAGCGCCTGTTATTTGTCCCAGCTTCTGCCAACCTAGCAGTTCGAAAGCAGGTAAAAATGCAAGTAGAAAAATAGGGACCACTACGGTGGGAAGGTAACAGCATTCTGTGCGCCTTTGGCGTCTAGTCATGCCGGCCACATGACCATGGAGATGTCCTCGGACAAGCGCTGGCTCTTCGGCTATGAAACGGAGATGAGCACTGGCCCCTAGAGTCGGAAATGACTAGCACGCATGTGCGGGGGAATCTTTACCTTTACCTTTATGAAGCCCTATAGCACCTTATAGAACTAACACCAAAAAATGATGTCCTTATCATCATGGGGGATTGGAATGCTAAAGTAGGAAGCCAGAAGATAACTGGAATAACAGGCAAGTTTGGCCTTGGAGTACAAAATGAAGCAGGGCACAGGCTGATAGAATTTTGTCAAGAGAATACAATGGTCATAGCAAAAACTCTTTTCCAACAACCCAAGAGATGGCTCTACACATGGACATCACCAGACGGTCAACACAGAAATCAGATTGTCTATGTGCTCTGCAGCCAAAGATGGAGAAGTTCTATACAGTCAGTAAAAACAAGACCAGGAGCTGACTGTGGCTCAGACCATGAGCTTCTCATTGCAAAATTTAGGCTTAAACTGAAGAAAGTAGGGAAAAGCACTAGGCCACTCAGGTATGAATTAAATCACATCCCTGTTAAATATACAGTAGAGGTGACAAATAGATTTAAGGAATTAGATCTGATAGACAGAGTGCCTGAAGAACTATGGACAGAGGTTCACAACATTGTACAAGAGGTAGCAACTAAACCTTCCCAAAGAAAAAGAAATGCAAGAAAGCAAAATGGCTGTCTGAGGAAGCTTTGCAAATAGCTGAGGAAAGGAGGGAAGCGAAAGGCAAGGAAGAAAAAGAAAGATATGCCCAATTAAATGCAGAATTCCAGAGAGTAGCTAGAAGAGATAAGAATGTATTCTTAAATGAACAGTGCAAAGAAATAGAAGAAAATAATAGAATAGGAAAGACCAGAGATCTCTTCAAGAAATTGGACAGATGTAGGGAACGTTTCATGAAAGATGGGCATGATAAAGGAGCAAAATGACAGGAACCTAACAGAGGCAAAAGAGATTAAGAAGAGGTGGAAAAATTACACAGAAGAACTATACAAGAACAAGCTTAACATCCCTGATAACCACAATGAGGTTGTTACTGACCTCGAGCCAGACATCCTAGAATGTGAAGTGAAGTGGGCCTTAGGAAAGCTAAAAACAACAACAAAGCTAGTAGAGGTATTCCAGCTGAGCTATTCAAAATCTTAAAAGACGATGGAGTGCTACACGCAATTTGCCAGGAAATTTGGAAAACTCAACAGTGGCCACAGGATTGGAAAAGATCAGTTTACATTCCAATTCCAAAGAAAGGCAGTGCCAAAGAATGTTCAAACTATCGCACCATTGCACTCATTTCTCATGCTAGTAAAGTCATGCTTAAAATCCTACAAGCTAGACTTCAGCAGTATGTGGATCGAGAACTACCAGAAGTACAGGCAGGATTTCGAAGAGGCAGAGGAACTAGAGATCAAATTGCCAACATACGCTGGATCATGGAGAAAGCTAGGGAGTTCCAGAAAAACATCTACTTCTGCTTCATTGACTATGCTAAAGCCTTTGATTGTGTGGATCATAACAAACTGTGGCAAGTTCTTAAAGAGATGGGCATACCAGACCATCTTATTTGTCTCTTGAGAAACCTATATGGGGGTCAAGAAGCAACAGTGAGAACTGGACACGGAACCACTGATTGGTTCAAAATTGAGAAAGGAGTCCGGCAAGGCTGTATACTGTCACCCTGCCTATTTAACTTATATGCAGAGCACATCATGAGAAAGGCTGGGCTAGATGAATCAAAAGTTGGAATTAAGATTGCCGGAAGAAATATCAACAACCTTAGATACGCAGATGATACCACTCTAATGGCAGAAAGTGAAGAAGAACTAAAGAGCCTCTTGTTGCGAGTGAAGAAGGAGAGTGCTAAAGTTGGCTTGAAACTAAACATTAAGAAAACCAAGATCATGGCATCCGGCCCTCTCCATTCCTGGCAAATAGATGGGGAAGAAATGGAGGTAGTGACAGATTTTATTTTCCTGGGCTCCAAGATCACTGCAGATGGGGACTGAAGCCAAGAAATTAAAAAAAAAAGCTTGCTCCTAGGGATGAAAGCCATGGCAAATCTAGACAGCACACTAAAAAGCAGAGACATCACCCTGCCAACAAAAGTGTGTATAGTCAAGGCTATGGTCTTCCCAGTTGCAATGTATGGTAGTGAAAGTTGGACCACAAGAAAGGCTGAGCACCAAAGAATTGAGGCCTTTGAACTCTGGTGCTGGAGAAGACTCCTGCGAGTCTCTTGGACTCCAAGGCGATCAAACCACTCAGTCCTAGAGGAAATCAACCCTGACTGCTCTTTAGAAGGCCAGATCCTGAAGCTAAAACTCAAATACTTTGGCTACCTAATGAGAAAGAAGGACTCACTGGAGAAGAGCCTAATGCTAGGAAAGGTTGAGGGCAAGAGAAGAAGGGGACGACAAAGAATGAGGTGCCTGGATGGAGTCACTGAAGCAGTAGGCATGAACCTAAATGGACTTCAGAAGATGGTAGAGGACAGGAAGGCCCGGAGGAACGTTCTCCATGGGGTCGCAATGGGTCGGACATGACTTTGTAGCTAACAACAACAACAAAATGTAAACATTTCCTTTAAAAAAAATATTGGTGGTAACACTTTCTCTTTCCAAATACAGAGCAAAATGTTACGCAAGTTCCTCTTTTCTGTACCTGGAAAGATGTTCCTGAAGCTGAATAAATTCTGCTTTCTCATCACAGCCAAATCAGATACAAATTGATTCAGTCTAACTTTCTGGACTTCTTTGGATTATTAAAGGAACCTCTTGGCTCTCACCAAGGGATTCTTGCACATCATCACCAGGTATGTCCATAGCAAAGCTAGAACTTTCATCGTGGTAATTGTTATATGAAAATATCTATGGAGATTCTCAGTCATCCAGATCAGGTTCTCCCAAATATACTTTTTCAAAAGGCAACTTGCCTTTCTTTGTTTTTCATTGAAGATGTTTCGCTTCTCGTCCAAAAACTTCTTCAATTCTGATTGAATAGTGGAGGATGGAAAGATTTAAATTCCATGCAGTCATCTGGTTGTTAGCACTCTTTCTGAGAGATATTGAAGCCATTTGAAGGTTTATCTGTGCCCTCCGGGTCCACTGAATAGTGAAAATAGGCTTGGAAGTTTCTTGGAACAGACTGTGTTGCAAACTGGATATAAGTGGCTGTCCAGTCTCTTCTTAAAAATGTCTGAAGGCAACTTCTCAATGTCTATTTCCATGAGACTTGGATGAGACAGCAAGATCTGCTTTCCTGTCCCAGAACAGATATGCAATATCTGCAAAGAACTGCTTATCATTGATTGCTACTCCAAGATTAAATTATCAAATTTAGTGTGTTATCAGACAACACATGTTTCTCTTTAATGTGTCCAATTTTGGAAATAATTAACAGAGCATAGTATAGGTGGAGCCTACTGTTCTTCATCTGCTGAACTACAAGTAGCCTGCAAAGGGATTAAAGTGCATCACATCTTCTGCTTTGGCCATCCTCCGTCCCTCCATCCATCAATAAGACGAGATGTTGATCATCTTCTCACCAACTGTGGACTGATAGGTAAGAATAGGTAAGAGGTTTAGAAGAACTAATCTAATTTAGGAATAAGCAAAACTTTGGTACACTAAACTAGCAGTTTCTGCATCTGGTTTTTCACGTCAAAATCTTTTGTGTGATACTTAACGTTGATAACTACCTAAAAGTCAATGACCTTTTTCTGTAATGCTGTCAGTTCAATTCAGAATAGAGCTGGCAGGGACCCTGGAGGTCTTCCACTCCACTGTCACTCCGCTCAAGCAGGAGACCTTATTCCGTTCCAGACAACTGGCAGTCCAGTCTCTGCTTAGAAGCCTCCAGTGAGGGAGCCGTTCCACTGGTTAATTGGTCTAACTGTCAGGAAGTTTCTCCTTAATTCCAGGTTGCTTCTCTCCTTGATTAGTTTCCATCCATTGTTTCTTGTCCTGCCTTCTGCTGCTGCTACTTCTGCAAAGATCATGAATAGAAAAATGCTGGTGAGGCAGGGAAGCATATTATCATTTGATGTATATTTAACGTATGTTCTACCTTTATTTACCAATTATATAATATTTGTATGCAATCCACATGGCGAGGTTTAATAATAATAATAAGTTGGAAAGGATCTTGGAGGTCATCTAGTCCAACCCCCTGCTCAGGCAGGAAACCCTATACCATTTCAGACAAATGGCTGGCCAGTCCCTTCTTAAAAACTTCCAGCATTAGAGCATTCACCACTTCTGGAGGCAGGTTGTTCCACTGGTTAATTGTTCTAACTGTCAGGAAGTTTCTCCTTAGTTCTAGGTTGCTTCTCTCCTTGGTTAGTTTCCATCCGTTGCTTCTTGTCCTGCTTTCAGGTGCTTTGGAGAATAGCTTGACTCCCTTTTCTTTGTGGCAGCCCCTGAGATATTGGAACACTGCTATCATGTCACCCCTCACCGTTCTCTTCATTAAACTAGACATACCCAATTCCAGCAACCATTCCCTATATGTTTTAGCCTCCAGTCCCCCAATCATCTTTGTTGCTCTTCTCTGTACTCTTTCTAGAGTCTTAACATCTTTTTTACATCGTGGTGACCAAAACTGGATGCAGTATTCCAGGTGTGGCCTTACCAAGGCATTGTAAAGTGGTATTAGTACTTCACATGATCTTGATTCTATCCCTCTGTTAATGCAGCCTAGCACTGTGTTGGCTTTTTTGGCAGCTGCAGCACACTGCTGGCTCATATTGAAGTGATTGTCCACTAGGACTCCGAGATCTCTCTCACAGTTACTACTATTGAGAAAGGTACCACCTATACTATAGCTGTGCATTTGATTTTTCCTGCCTAAATGTAGAACCTTATTTTTTTCACAACTGAATTTAATTTTGTTAGATAGCGCCCAGTGTTCAAGTCTGTCCAGATCCTTCTGTATCTTAAGCCTATCTTCTGGAGTATTGGCTATTCCTGCCAGCTTGGTGTCAGCTGCAAATTTGATGAGTTCCCCATCTATCCCCTCATCCAAATCGTTAATGAAGATGTTGAAGAGCACTGGGCCCAGAACAAAGCTCTGGGGCACCCCACTACACACTTCCTTCCATGTAGATGTAGTTCCATTGAGGACCACACGCTGAGTACAGCCTGTCAGCCAGCTACAAATCCATCTGGTGGTGATGCTATCTAACCCACATTTTTCTATCTTATCAAGTAGTAGGTTGTGATCTACTTTATCAAATGCCTTACTGAGGTCCAAGTAAATTATATCTACAGCATTCCTCTGGTCCACTAGTTTTGTCAGTTGGGCAAAGAATGCAATAAGATTTGTCTGGCATGATCTGTTTTTGACAAACCCATGTTGGTTTTTAGTAATAACTTTGTTTGCATCAAGGTGTTCGCTGATTTGTTGTTTGATTATCTTTTCCAGAATCTTCCCAGGTATTGAGGTCAGGCTGATATGTCTGTAGTTTCCTGGATCTATTTTTTTTCCCTTTTTTGAATATGGGAACTACATATTGGGGCAATTTACAATAGAAAAAAAATATATATTTAAAATCATAAGATTGAAACATAAAAGCAGAGCTTTTTTTCTCATAGAACGCTCAGAGTGGCATTCCGGCACCTTATTTTGCACACACACAAAAAGCTTTTGCACAAGGTATGCTACTCCCTCTATTGGCTTTCAAAAGCCTATTGTCTTTCAAAAGCCAATAGGAATTGCTGCTGAGCACACCAAAAGACCTGGCTAGCAAACGTTGCACTGGCTAGTTGTCTGCAGCAAAAGCAAGTAGGCAGGAACTTTGCATCCCTCCCTGCTGCCCAACTACACCACCTCAACTAGGTAAGTAAGAGAAAACCTCATGGTTTGATGAATCGAGGCTTTCACAAAACCCCTTTTTATTCAGATAAACAAGGCCAGATCATCACCCTCATCTCATCTCATCTCATATAAACTGCATCCTTCCATGCTAATTGTGAGGATGGGGCTGCTAATCTGGAGACTATCTTGCAATAGAACTGTGATAAAACCTAATGTCATCTGCTTCTCTTCTGTTCCAGGAGTATCTGCAGCTCTAAAAGGAAGAGAAAAGACTGGAGCATCATGAATACGACATTCCCCTCTCCATTCACTGAACAAATCAATGGAACATCCAGTGCTGAAAACGGAACCTGTTACGATTCTGACATAAATGAAGTGCTTATTTTTGCAACCCTCTCTATGGTTTTGTGTGTGTTGGGAATGTTGGGCAACGGCCTTGTTATCTGGCTGCTGGGCTCCTCCATTAAGAGGAACACTTTTGCCATTTATATTATTAACCTCTCTGTTGCTGACTTTGGTTTCCTCACCACTGAGCTGATTATCGAAATCCACTGGCTTTTTACACACTTGTATTGTGACTTTCCCTATGAACTCTTCCAAACGGTCCTGCTGTTAATGTACAGTACGGGGCAATTTCTCCTGACAGTCATCAGCATCGACAGGTGTCTTTCGGTCCTTTTCCCAATTTGGTATCGATGCCACCGGCCGGTGCATCTCTTCACCACTGTGTGTGCTGTCATCTGGGCCGTCTCCTTCATCCTCTCTTCAATTCAATTCACAATCGTAGCTGTTGGTGGATTTGGAAAGGATTATACTCTGATGTATCAGTTCATTGTTAACGCTGTGCTTTGTCTCCCACTTATGACAATCTCCAGCGTTGTCTTGTTTGTCAAAATCTGCTTCATATCCAAGAGCCAAAGGCGGAGAAAGCTTTTGACAGCTATTTTGCTCACTCTTTTCTTCTTTTTACTCTTGGCTTTTCCACTAAATGCCTTTTATTTTATCCTGTACGTTTTCAAAGATATACATCCCAACCTTGTACATTATGGCTACTTGTGTACCTGCATCAACAGCGGCATTAACCCCCTGATCTATTACCTGGTGGGGAGGCAGAAGGGTAAAACATGGAAAGGCCTCAAAGAGTTGTTTCAGAAAGTTTTCAAGGAGGAGGAACTCTCTACTGATGAACTGGAAACTTCGGAAGGTTCCAAGATATGAACCTTTTACTTCCACTATGGTCATTCAAAAGATGCATTCGTTTCTTTCCAACCAAGCTCTTTTTAATTTAAAAGAAACTGGTCTTTATGCTGATTAATTTCTGCATTTATCCAGAATTCATGCAGAGAATTATCTTTGTGGGAAACAAAACATTTCTCAAGTTGGACTAACCTATTTATCAAGTATTCCTTGAAGACTAATTAGCTTGGTCTTCTTCAGTCTTCTCCAGTTTGAGTGGCCTTCAGTTTTGTGTATTTGAACTTTAATGTCGATCCAGTAGGACCATTGTTGAGAATTTTCAAAGCTGACATTCACACCTTTGGAAGGTGTCCATCATAGGTGCCCACATGTGACTTTCAAAATATCCCAGATTCTGTCAGCTCCATGACCAAAATGACATGACATGATAATGGAACTCTAGTTCAACACTATCTGGAGAATCCTATATCTGTATCTCTGTGAGACCAGGATTCATCAACTCAGTTGAATCAAAAGGTGGACAGCTGTTGCAACAAGAAAAGACCTTATAAACTCACATTTAAATGAAAATGTTTTTGGCTGATTCCAGAAGAAAAGAATCAGAGAAAGGACTGAAACAATTTCAAGTGGTAATATCTACAAACTGATCTTCCTATATGTATATATATTGTACTTATAACAAATGGTTGAAATGTAATTGCTGTAACTTTATTGTCTGTGCATACAGATGAGATTTAAAGCTTTCATATCATTAGGACAGATACAGAAGCAACTGCAACTAAAACAATGCGTTATATCTTTTATAGAAGGAAAAAAAATAACATTATTTACTCAGTGTATTCCCCCTAAAAAGCTAGCAACAAAGCATGGAAAGGCTCTGGACTTTTCTTGCTTTCTTGTGAAAATGCAAATGACTATTTTAGACAAAAAAAAAATCCATATAGTTTACGTGCTATGGCTCAATGCAGAGAAAATGAATCTTGCTAGGTTATAATCACATGGAGCTACCCATAAACACAATTTTAAAAATTTCAAATGGTGCAGGAAGGGTAAGAATAGCTACTTTGCATTCTGATTTTATTATATTTAATGTCAATATCAGTGGCTGCCTATTCAACTTAAGAGAGAAGTTGTAGGTATCAAATTCCTAAATGGTTCTGGGTTAGCATCTATAAGAAAGTTTCTGCTCTTCTATCAACAGAAGGCAGTTTGCCTGCCTTGGGAAATAAAGCAAACATTCTAAGCTTTGTGGTTTCATATTTTAAACTCATTTGAATTACACAGGCATCACAATTATAGAAATCAATAGATGCTTGAACCTGTGCTTAGGAAGGTTATTTTAGCCTCAAGCAACTTCAGTTGCACCAAGGGACAATTTTTTATTTCCAGTAAAAGCTGATGATATTTTATCTTTGTGTGTGTGTGAGTGTGTGTGTGTGTAAATTTTATTAATTTTTATTGGGTTAGGAATAAGGTGGGGTCGGGGCTGGGGTTGGGACTGGTTTAGGGTTAGGATTAGGGTTGGGGTTGGGGTTGGGATTTTTCCAAATAACATCCTCAATATTTAGTAAACAGCATAATGTCTGGGTTCATGTGTTTAATAAACAATAATAGATAAGAGTTAATTATCATAAACCATATGTTAATTAATTGCTAGATAGTCTTCTTCTGGCTAATATATATACTCAAAGTTACATATCACATTCCTTTCTCTCTAACTCGTTTTTCTAGCCATTGATAGAAATTATCCCATGTTCTAAAACACACTCTCTTTCATACGGTTAAATAAAAGTTTGTATCTTCAGATGTGTAAGTTTCTGTTAATGCAGCTCTGCAGTAAAGTAGATTTTTGCTCATCTAGTCACGTTTCCTGCGTGGTTTATCCAGGACAGACAATACAGGATAGGGGAGAGATGGTTAAGCACACAGCAACTAAATGCTAGAAGATGAATTGAAGACAAGCCGTGCCCGAAGAGAATGTGATTTGCTTCTTTGTCCTGTCAGGCAAACGAATAGCAACTTGCTTCTGCAGAGCACAGTGCTAGCAGGTGGCTTCTTCTCTCACTGCACCCAGAATGAAAGCAGAAGAGGAACCAAGAGAGGCTTTTGGCTTCCCACCATCTGCAAAGGGGGTGTCACCATGGCTTGTATACAATGGTGACATTGCATTGGGAGCAGTTATAAGAGCTGCCGAGGGCAGGGGAATTGTTCCAAAATACTTCAATCATCTGGGGCAGGCACAGTGCCGATACCAACAAGAAAATTCAGTTGATTTCTTCCAACATGGAACTTCACTCTCTTCCCAATAGGTGGCTCCCAAGAATGGTGAGAGATGCAAGTAGTCACCAACAGGGGGCGTACTGAAGAAAGGAACATTACATAAATTGGGTACTGATTTTTTTTTTTTTTTTTTTTTGCTTTAGGGGTGGACTTTCCTTTTGAAATTGACATTTATTTAGTGAATTGTTGATAGTAAGTGAGAGAATGTTGAGAAATCTTCAAAGGAGATAAGTTGAGCTTTTGCATTTTTAGATTCATTCAGTTTGTATAGTTGCTTAATGATGTGGAAAAGCACGCACACCTACCGTGTTTCCCCAAAAGTTAGACCCAGCCTGATAGTAAGCCCTAGCTTGATTTTGGGGGGTGGGAGTGGGCCTAATATAAGCCCTACTCCAAAACTAAGCCCTAGTTTTGGGGTGAGGCACATCCCTAAAATTCAACCTAGGGAATGGGTAGGGGATTGAAGCTGCCCCAGGCACCTCACACCCGCTTACCTTACTGGTAGGACCACCACAGCCAGGCCTCTCACGCTCCTGCTTGACTTCTTCTGTGGCCGTTTACTGCCACCTGCAGCCGGGTGCCACGTGGTGCATTGTGCCATTGCCACTTTTCCCGGCAGGATGCCGTATGGTGCTTCAGGCCATTTCCATTGCTTGCTCACTTCGGGCTGCTTCTATACTAAGAAACTACCTTTTTATTGATTTTCTAGTTTTACATTTAAATATTTGAAAAGCAATGTGGCGGCTGAGTTGGTCAATAGTTCAATAACATGCAAATATCTTTAGTACAGATCTCAAACCATTACATTAAATGTTTCCTCTTTTCTCCTTAGCATTTACTGTCTCATATTCAGTGCTATCTCTTCCTTCTTTTCTCTTGACTGGCCATACCCAAATCCTCCATCCATTCTTCATAAGTTTTAGCTTTCCATTCTAGAATGGAAGTAAAAGGAACCTTTAATCCTGGGGGGGGGGGGGGGGGGTTCAAGGTACAGAAAGCATTTTGCCTATGTGACACCTCGGCTTTGTGAGTTGCACTTGTTACCAGTGGACCTCCAGGTATAATTCAAACTGTTGATTGACTCCAGTGAAACTACCTCCAAAGCAATATTTACAGGGAAAGCTACATTTAGTTAAGATGTCAACGCTGCTAACATCGAATGTTATTGCTTGACAAGAGATGAAGAAGTAGCTATTTCATATGTTAAACTTGTGTATTGCTTTAAGACTTGAGTATTGCTTTAGTTTATAGTTGGGAGGAGGGAAGAGTAGGAATGCACTTTCAAGGCCATTTGTCTCTCTAAAGAAGATAAGGCTTTGGCCGTTCTTCTAATGGAAAGGAAACCGATTCTTTAAATTAATTGGAGAATATGATTAATGACAAAATTAGAAAGGTGGAGATTTGTGTTTTAATATATTGTGCAAGGGACAGAGATTTCAGATTCCAGCTTCCTTCGAGCAAGCATTTGCCTTTGTATTAGGCTAATAAAGGACTTTTAAAGTAAACAGTGCCTCAGAGTCACTTGAAAAGCCCATACGTCGGAAATTTGACATAATAATCATCTCTCAATAGTGCTTTCTGGGCTTTTCACACCATTTAATAACTCATTTAATGTAAAAAGAAACTATCAAAAAGAATTTAGGCCTCCTATTCTTGCTTCACCATGAAGCATCTTGGCCTCAGACAAAAAAAAAAAAAAGATGGATGACTTTAGCCATTTTGGGCACCAGAAACCAGTTCCATCCAAATTGGTCATTTGCATTATTTTAGAGAGCTGTTGAAAGTCGTTCAAAGACAAAGGCCACTCTTTTGAAGACAGCAAAGTCCACATGTTGGACAGAAGGGACCGCTGGTTTGAAAGAGGGGTCAAAGAAGCCATCTGTGTCAAAATTGAACAACTCTGTCCTAACAGAGGAGAAGGGATACAACATCATCTATCTCCAGTCTACAACACAGTCCTTTCAGCAGAAGGCTCTGCACCCATTGCACCCCTCAGGTGACCCTGACCTCCAGGTGGCCTCAACAACTCTCTAAAAGAATGCAAATGACCAGCTGTCTGCAATAAGTATAAATCCTTCCATTCCCCACCCTCCACTTCTTGGATGAGAAGTGAAACATTTTCAAGGAAAAACAAACAAACAAGGAAGTCCAGTTGCCTTGTGGGGAAAAAAAGCACCTTTGGGACACTGATTTCTTATTGATTTCTTAAAATCAGCACATTGGATGCAATCATGATATCTTACACACCCATCCAACCCTTCTTTCAGCCTATCCACAACTGAAGAGGGCTTCTTTATTTTTTATTTATAAAATTTATTGGCCACCCCTCTTACAATAGAGTAATTCTGGTCAGCTTGCAGTTACATCCAATAGTTACATCTCTTCATATAACAATTTCCATGAGCTACACCTGGACAACAGGTTTCCTGGGGATGATAGCCAGTACGTAGCTCCAAGGAGGATCAGCAGATCTTTGTGAAGACCAAAGGATGCCCAGGAAATGCAATTTCTTCAATGAATCTGGTTTCACATTTTGATGGCCTGTGGTAGAGAAAACAGAATATATGCAGCCCAGGGGGAAAGAAAAAGAGGAACTAGTTTAATCTCTGCAAACTCTACAAGAGTTTCCAATAATTACCCCAAAGAAACTGATTAAATATGTGATTATATCTTGGCAGGAGAAGGAATCTGAGTGAAAACATCCTGGTGCCTTCTCTGTCTTAAATTCTGTTTGAATAATGGGAGAATGCATCAAATTCAGATCCACTCATTTGCAATAATTTCTCCTATTTCCAAGTCTCACCCTATTCTGTCCTTTTATCCCCCCAAAAGAATATGTATCCTAACATCAGTAATAATTAATCAATGGAATAACTTGTCTTCAGAAGTTGTTGGTGCTCCAGCACAGGAGGTTTTTTTAAGAAGAAATTGGACAGCCATTTGTCCCAAATGATATAGGCACTCCTGCTTGAGCAGGGGGTTGGACTAGATGACTTCCAAGGTTCCTTCCAACTCTGTTATTCTGTATTCTGTGTTTTATAAAAGTATAGAGGACAGGCCACCTATGTCAAAATGAAACTTTGGCAACTACATGCCTCTTCGTTTAGTCTTGCCATTAAGAGTTGGAGGTGGGGGAGAGGTTGCTTTAAAAGTGTTTAGATGGAGAAATGAAACTTTGTCGATTCTGCTGAAGTTCGTGAGAGCCTGAGTCATTTCCAAGGACACTGAAGCAGGTGTGGAAGAAAAGCAGACGGTTCCCATAATGAAGAGAAATTTTTTACAGAAACTGTGTGAGAGGGTGAGGGCTTGGGTGAAGTAACTATTGTTTATTTCTCTGATTTGGTGTCTGGGAACCTCAGAATGAATTTTGCTTTGACAATACTATGCCATGTATTCAATACTATGCCGTGTATGGGGGTCTCCCGATACTCCCATGAGCATGCCTCTACTCCGTGAGCTGCATTGGCTTCCAGTTGCCTTCCGGGTGAGATTCAAGGTGCTGGTAATGACCTATAAAGCTCTACATGGCATGGGTCCGGAGTACCTAAGGGAGCACCTGCGGCCGGCGTCAACTTTCCTCCACCCAGTGCGCTCCCACAGAGAGGGCCTCCTCAGGGTGCCACCGGTCAAAGAATGCCGACTGATGGCCCCCAGGGGGAGGGCATTCTCTGTGGGCGCGCCAGACCTGTGGAACCGTTTACCGGTTGAGCTCCGGATGGCTCCCGACCTTCGCTCCTTCAGACGTGATCTAAAAACTTATTTGTTTGAACAAGCCGGCCTGGTCTGATGGGTTTGGGGTTTTAATTATTGTTTTTAAGTCATTTATTTATTGTATTTGGGCACTATGGTTTAATCTGTTTTTAATTTTTGTATTTTTGTATTTTTGGTATTTATTGCCCTGTTCACCGCCCTGAGTCCTTCGGGAGAAGGGCGGTATACAAATTAAATTAAATAAATAAATAAAACTGAAATGATCCTGGTGATTTATTTGAATTCTCGAGTTGGATGTTCACAACCAAGAGTTATCACTGATGAAGGATCAATGCTACCTATGTTTGGTTACCTGCGTTTTGTCTCTTTACTCATGAGTAGAGGAAGAATGTATTGTAAGGATTTGAAATGTCAACAAAGGTTATTCTTAACCAAAGATTGGAAGCCGCATAGCAAAAAAAAAAAAAAAAAAGATTTAAAATGATAAAAACCATAAATTTTTAAAATACATTGAAAAGAAGAAAATCTAGAAGCAAACTTTATTGTGAATGTAAATATAAATATAAAAATATTATAAAGCTGTTAGGGTAAAAAATAGAATAATATGAAGTCTGGTATTTTCTGGATCGTCAATGTCGTATTTCAATTCTTGGATTATTTACACAGCAAGGTTTCCTTTTTTTCCCCCTATTTCCTGTAATTGCTTAAATAATTTGACATGTTTTTATTCCATATATATTCAATTACATATAATAGTAAGTAAAAACAAAATTGATCATCCTGCATGGCTTTCTGTTTTCCCCCACTGCCTTCTAAACTTTGTATGTTCCCTATGAGGTTGCTTTAGTTCTTTTTTTCCATCTCTTTTCTCTGGCTAAAAAAAAATAAATAAGTCATTTGATTGATACTTCTCTTAAAAGGGATACATCCAGGGCTTTTTTTTTCTCATAGAACGCTCAGAACGGCGTTCCGGCACCTTTTTTGGATGGAACCTTGTAGGGTAGGCAAGGCGGGTTGTATGACACGTGTGAGTTCCGGCACCTTTTTCTTTTACAAAAAAAGCACTGGATACATCTATACAGTACTGAGAAATAAAAGACTGACTTGAAGGAGAATTTACTTGTGCTACTGATTTAACTGAAGCTACAACTTAATTTCAAAAAGGGAAGTTCCTAAGCTGCTACTAAATAGATTATAGTGGCTAACTGAATCTCAGACTCAGTAATTTGATGATAATGCTTGGAAAATAGACGACAAAGCATAATAGCCTTGGTGGAGCAGTGGGCTAATGCCTCCTTAAGTAACACCAGCTGCCTGCAATTAGTGCAGGTTCGAGTCCCACCAGGCTCAAGGTTGACTCAGCCTTCCATCCTTCTGAGGTAGGTAAAATGAGGACCCAGATTGTTGGGGGCAATAAGCTGACTTTGTAATAATGCCGCTTGTGTGTGTGTGTGAAAGCCCTAACAAGCAGGCATATACATAGAATGAAGGCTACTGCTAAGCTTGTAAGCCACCCTGAGTCTTCGGAGAAGGGCGGGATATAAATGTAATAAAAATAAATAAATAAAATAAATATTCAAAATGATAAAGGCTATAGTTATTTTTTTAAAAAAATCATCCAGTATAAGATAATAATTATTGCTGCAAAGCTATTATTATGAAAAAAACCAAATAGAATAATATAAAGACATTTTCTGTGTGAACATTTTATTAACTTTAAAAACCACATGGTTCCGAGTTTTGTAGTTTTGTCTTGTAGATTGCATCATTTTTTTTACACTCTTACTGAAAGCGCATATTATATACTACATTAAACAGCAGCATAAAATATTGGATATACAGTGTCAGTGACTCTTCACAACTTGTCATCCTTCGGAGTTCCCTGGTCTTCTGGATTTGCCTGCTCATCCCTAAAGACTCTTTGCAGAGCAACTTTGAAAGATGCTCTGGCCTGGTCCTTTCCCTTCTTTTTCCTTCCAACTAAATAATAAATGAGAGGGTTGATGCTGCTGTTGAGAGATGCACATCCTATCCCAATAGTCATCAGAATGAGACGATGAGGACAAAAATATTCAATGACATAAAAGACATTCATTGGGAGAGAGAAAAAGAGGAAGCAAAGGAGAGCCAGCAAGATGGTGGTGAGCAACTTCCTTTGACTGCGTTGCGATTTAGATCTCATGTGAATCCAGAGGGTCACAGTAGACACAACCATGAGAGGCGTACAAAATAAGCCATTCACAATCAGCTGATAAAGGAAGGGTGAACTTCCAGAGTTTCTGGTCTGGTGGAGAAGGAAGTGCACTGCAGAGAGCAGGAAGGTGAGGATCCAGATGATGACACAAACAAGGGTGGACAAATATGGAGGACGATGGCAGCGATGCCAAAGCGGGAAGAGGACAGCCACACACCTGTCCAGGCTGATGGCCATCAACAGAAACTGGCTAGCAGAATAGGTGAAGAAAAAGAGCTCAAAAATCAAGAAGGGAATGGTATTGACAATGTCAGTTTTTTTACCCAGAAGTGACACCACTACAAATATAATTGCAATAATGAGGGATGTGAGGACCCCAAAATCAGCGATGGAGAGATTCAGGATGAAAGTGATAAAAGAATTCCTCTTGATGGCATTGGCCAGAATATAAATTGTCATTCCATTTCCAGCCAGGCCCCAAACACAAATAACAGCAATGAATCCATTGATAAGATTTCGTGTTGTATTATCAGATAGTGCATTGTATGGAACAGAAATATTGTTAAAGGCTTCATGTAATGAATTCACAACATCTTCACTTCTAGAATTCTCAAAATCTAGTCCAGGATCCAATCTGTTAACAGAAAGAGAACAAAATGAAACCAATCCTTTCTTTATATATATATGTATATATATATTCGTGGGTGTTTGTATGTAGATATTTGGTCATTTGGGGTTTTTCCCATGTAGAATTGGAGGTATCAGGGCAACGTTTCGACGAAATCTCATCCGTCATCCTCAGGCTTCAGCTTCATTCTTCTGGGAGAAGTGTGTGGTAGTGGCTCTTTTTTCTTCCTTTTTAAATTGCCAGAGGGGGTATGTTCTGTGGGTGGAGGTGTGCTCTGATATATATATATATATATATATATATATATATATATATGATTTATATACCGCCCTTTCCCGAAGGACTCAGGGTGGTTTACAGGGTATTTAAAAGAAGAAATACAAAAGTTAAAAACAATTTAAAAAATTACATCAATCCCTGAAAAAAAATAAAAACCCCAATTAAAATTAAAATTAAGATTCTCAGCCTGGGCCAGAGAGCTCGAAGAGCCAGGTCTTCAGGTCCCGGCAGAATGAACGGAGGTCGGGGGCAGTCCTGAGCTCCACGGGCAGCTGGTTCCAGAGGGCAGGCGCACCCACTGAGAAGGCCCTCCCCCTGGGTGTTATCCACCGGCAATCTTTTACCTCCGGCACCCTGACAAGACCCTCCCTGTGGGAGCGCACTGGATGAAGGGAACTTGATGCCGGCAGCAAGTGTTCCCTCAGATATCCCGGACCCAAGCCATTTAGGGTTTTATAGGTCATCACCACACGTTGAATCTCACCCGGAGGGCAACTGGGAGCCAATGCAGCTTGCGGAGTAGAGATGTTACATGGGAGTATCGGGAACCCCCCATCACAACTCTCGCAGCCGCATTCTGCACCAGCTGAAGCCTCTGAGTGGTCCTCAAGGGCAGCCACATGTAGAGAGCGTTGCAGTAGTCTAAACGGGAGGTCATGAGCGCATGAGTGACTGTGCGTAGGGCATCTCAGTCCAGGTAGGGTCACAACTGGCGCACCAGGAGAACCTGGGCAAAAGCCCCCCTGGTCACGGCTCCTATATGGTCTTCAAAATTTAGCCAGGAATCAAGGAGGATGCCCAAGTTGCGAGCCCTATCAACGGGGGGGGGGGGTAACACCTCACCCCCCATCGTTAAAGGTAGAATGGTCTGGTTAGCCTGAGATGCCGATATGCACAGCCACTCAGTCTTGGCAGGATTGAGATGAAGCCTGTTTCTCCCCATCCAGACCTGGACCGCCTACAGGCAACGGGACATCACGGTGAGGGCATCGCTGGGTTGGTTCAGGGTGGAAAGAAAAAGTTGGGTATCATCAGCGTATGATATGAAGTTTGGTGGACAAATTTCTTTTTCGACAATTAAAAGGGAACTTCGGCAATTCCAATTCTCTGTTCTTGTGTGGTGGGAGAATAACTGCAGTCAATATAAATCCAAGCTTTTTATCCAAAAGTCTTCTAGATGCTTTTTATTACTACTTCCAACACTCTTCATTATTGATTATTCTGACTGATGCCCATGGAAGGTAGAATTCCATGTCTTTGAGAACATCAGATCTCTGAGGCCATGGTTTTGTATCCAAAGTCATCAAAATCGAACACATTTTGGAACCAATGT
>JAKJMR010018099.1:533012-550498 GCA_024449315.1 Daboia siamensis | reverse complement strand
GAAGGAAGGAAGGAAGGAAGGAAGGAAGGAAGGAAGGAAGGAAGGAAGGAAGTAGGTAGGTAGGTAGGAAGGAAATTTGGTTTTGTTAAATTAAAAGAAGGGAAGAATATACAAGATAAAATGAAGATCCTCTAATCTTCTGGAGTTAATGAATACACACAGGGAATAGGAGCAAAGAAAAGGTTAATTCATTTTTATTAATCAAAATGGATCATGGCTTCTGATCATGAATTATGGATCTGTTGCTCCATATTAACATTTTTTTTCACAATATATTTTAGTCTTTCTGACTCTTCAGACCTCCCATTCGGATTTCAGGACATTTTCACTGCCAGTTCAAAATCTAGATCTTTTGTTTTCAAAGAGCATAAGTAGTAGACTCAGTCTCCTTTGTCCTTGAACTCTTTGCATGATTACTTTTTTCAAATCTTATCTGTTGTGACAATACCCTACCTGTTCTGAGAAGGCAAGTATTAACAGGATAAAAAAAATAAGCAAGTTGGAAGGGACCTTGGGGGTCTTCTTGTCAAACCCCCTGCTTGAGCAGGAGATCCTATACCAGGGATATGGAACCTAAAACATTCAAAGACCCATTTGGACCCATTTCCCACTGAAAAGAAAACAGTGGGAGCCACAAAAGATCTTGGAGGTCTTCTAGTGTAAACCCCTGCTTGAGTAGGAGACCCTATACCAGGGGCAGGCAACCTCGTTTCTTTTATGACTCATGGACTTCAACTCCCAGAATTCCTGAGCCAGCTATGCGGACTCAGGAATTCTGGGAGTTAAAGTCCATGAGTCATAAAAGAGCCGAGGTTGCCTACCCCTGGCCTATACCATTTCAGACAAATGGTTGTCCCATCTCTTCTTAAAAGCCTCCTGTGTTGGAGCACCTACAGCTTCTGGAGGCAAGACTGATTAATGTCCATTTTATGCAGAGGAGAGAGAAAAATGTTCAACTTTTTTTTCTTTTAAAGTACAGGAGCCACTATTGGGTTTATATTTCCCGAAATCAACAAAGAGTGGAGAACACTTCATCTTGGCAATGGAAAAATACCCTAAAATAGGGTTCTTCAAACTTGGTCCTTTTATGACTTGTGGACTTCAACTCCCAGAATTCCTCAGTCAGGCATGGTGGCTGAGTGATTCTGGGAGTTGATGTCCACAAGTCACAAAAGGGCCAAGTTTGAAGACTCCTTCCCTAAGACCTTGGCTTAATCAACATTCATTTCATCTTTGCACAAAAAGCAGTGGCAAAGGCATTTATTGATCTAGTATTTAAAAACCAGGATGCCAAAAAGAAAATACGATCTGCCTTGGAACTGCAAGAATGTCTGCAAAAATAAAAGGCTGTCTAGAACTGTACCTTCTAGTATTGGATCAGGTGGCTCTCACTATCACAGCCAATTTAATTAATTTAATCTCAGGACTGGACCTTTCATTTCCCCCTTGTCCTTGCTGCCCAACTTTACAATTGTTGCAATACTTCAAGATGAGATTTTCAAATAATCCATTCAAATGCAATAGACACAGAAAGAGATCTATTTTGGTCAACTTTCCAGCAGCCCACATTCATAACATGCTCCATGTTCTTTCTCCTTTGTTTGCCTGTACACATTTTGGAGGACATTTTGGTCACCCCATTATAAAAAAGTTGTTGAGACTCTAGAAAGATTGCAGAGAAGAGCAACAAAGGTGATTAAGGGACTGGAGCCTGAAAAAATTTAAAGAACAGTTGCAGTAATTAGATATGTCTAGTTAAGGATAAGAAGGACTAGGAGTGACATGATAGCAGTGTCCAATATTTGAGGGGCTAACCTGAAGAAGAAGGGGCCAACTTTTCTCCAAAGGACCTGAAGGCAGGACAAGAAGCAATGGATGGAAACTAATCAAGGAGAGAAGCAAACTAGAACTAAAGAGAAATTTTCTGACAATTAAGACAGTTAACCAGTGGAATGGCTTGCCTTCAGAAGTTGTGGATACTTCAACACTGGAGGCCTTTAAGAAGAAACTGGGCAGCCACATGATTGAAATGGTTTAGAGTCTCC
This sequence comes from Daboia siamensis, assembly GCA_024449315.1. Lineage (NCBI taxonomy): Eukaryota > Metazoa > Chordata > Lepidosauria > Squamata > Viperidae > Daboia > Daboia siamensis. The sequence goes on along the minus strand of JAKJMR010018099.1, from coordinate 548,453 downwards.
TGCTTGAGCAGGGGGTTAGACTAGAAGACCTCCAAGGTCTCTTCCAACTGTATTATTCTGTATTCTGTAAAGATCTTTCACAGATGCTAGTTCAGCAAGTGATGGGGGAAATTGGGCAAAAGAGATAGGGATGACAGTAGGCAGGTGATAGGATAGTCATTTACATGCCATGTGAAGGAGAGTTGTGAAGGAGTATAATAATGCTGAGTAACTTTTACACTTATTTTAAAGTGAAATACACCATCACTACTACTAAGGCTCAAAATGAGCTAAGGCTCAATTTGAGCTAAGGCTCAAAATGAACTAAAGCTTGTGACCAAAGTCAAAAATAACAACAAAAAAAAGCTTCTTTCAACATGTAAAAAACAAGAAAAATAGTGAAGGAAATGATTGGTCCATTAGTGGGTGAAAGTGGCAAGAAGGTGACAAGCAACAAAGAGAAAGCAGAATTCTTTAACTTGTTTTTTGCATCTGTCTTTATACAAAGGGAAAAAACAGACCAACCTACCAAAACCAGTTCCATAAAAAACAGAATAGAAACGCAAGTTAAGATAGGCAAGAAAATGTTAAGTGAGCACCTGTCCAGCCTAGACGAGTTCAAATCACCAGGACCAGATGGATTACATCCCAAAGTTCTCAAGGAACTGACAGATGTGATCTCAGAACCACTGAACTATATTTTTCAAAGATCCTGGAGTACTGGGGAACTACCAGAGGACTGGAAAAGAGCTGAAGTAGTTCCCATCTTCAAAAAGGGGAAAAAAATGGATCCAGGGAAGATTCTGGAAAAGATAATCAAACAACGAATCAGTGAGCATCTACAGGCAAACAAAATCATTACTAAAAGCCAACATGGGTTTGTCAAAAACAAATCATGCCAGACAAATCTTATTGCATTCTTTGACCAAGTGACAAAATTAGTGGACAAGAGGAATGCTGTGGATATAATTTACTTGGATTTCACTAAGGAATTTGATAAAGTAGATCACAAAGTACTCCTTGATATGATAGAAAAATGTGGGTTAGACAGCATCACCACCAGATGGATTTGTAGCTGGTTGACCGGCCATATTCAGCGTGTGGTCCTCAATGTAACTGCATCTACATGGACGGAAGTGTGTAGTGGGGTGCCCCAGGACTCTGTTCTGGGCCCAGTGCTCTTCAACATCTTCATCAATGATTTGGATGAAGTGATAGATGGGGAATTCATCAAATTTGCAGACGACACCAAGCTGGCATGAATAGCCAATACTCCAGAAGACAGGCTTAAGATACAGGAGGATCTTGACAGACTTGAACACTGTGCGCTATCTAACAAAATGAAATTCAATGGTGAAAAAAGTAAGGTTCTGCGTTTAGGCAAGAAAAACCAAATGTACAGGTATAGTATAGGGGGTACCTTACTCAATACTAGTAATTGTGACAGGGATATCGGAGTCCTAGTGGATAATCACTTAAATAGGAGCCAACAGTGTGTTGCAGCTGCCAAAAAAGCCAACACAGTGCTAGGCTGCATTAACAGAGGGATAGAATCAAGATCAAGTAAAGTATTAATACCACTTTATAATGCCTTGGTAAGGCCACACTTGGAATACTGCATCCAGTTTTGGTCACCATGATGTAAAAAAGATGTTGCGACTCTGGAAAGAGTACAGAGAAGAGCAACAAAGATGATTAGGGGACTGGAGGCTAAAACATATAAGAAACGGCTGCTGGAATTGGGTATATGTAGTTTAATGAAGAGAAGGACGAGGGGTGACATGATAGCAGTGTTCCAATATCTCAGGGGCTGCCCCAAAGAAGAGGCAGTCAAGCTATTCTCCAAAGCACCTGAAAGCAGGACAAGAAGCAATGGATGGAAACTAATCAAGGAGAGAAGCAACCAAGAACTAAGGAGAAACTTCCTAACAATTAGAACAATTAACCAGTGGAACAACCTGCCTCCAGAAGCTGTGAATGCTCTAACATTGGAAGTTTTTAATAAGAGACTGGCCAGCCATTTGTCTGAAATGGTATAGGGTTTCCTGCCTGAGCAGGCGGTTGAACTAGATGACCTCAAAGGTCCGTTCCAACTTTACTATTATGATTATGATTACTACAAATAATAACAAAGCTAGGACATTAAAGAAGAAATTTAGATATTTTTCTACACCCAACCTCCCAGAAAAAACTTGATATTTCTTGGGCTTTTTCTAATACTGTGTACTAGGACTGAAAATTACAAAGTCACCATGATGTCTCCTAACTTGGTGAACCCATTAATTCAGGGGTGTCAAACTGCCGGCCCACGGGCCGGATATGTCACACCAAACCCAGGCCCACTCCATTGCTGGCAACAGGGAAAATGTCACGATACATCACGACACATCACGTGACATTGCGAGTTTGACACCCCTGCATTAAATGCACACCAACTCTTCTTCCAATTTTTTCTATAGATATGAGTTCAATACTGAGGGATGACTTGGCTTCGATGCTTTAGAATGTAATTAATTGCACAGCAAGAATAAGCATTAAAAAAGATAATATTCTGACAAATTTTTTCCATTTCTCTCATTGCAGAAATTTTTTAGTACTATTCTGGACATGGATAGTGGACATGGAAGTGCCTGGAGACAGCAGAATAGATGAGAAAGAACTGGAGAAGATAACAAAATACGAAGACCTATAAATAGAGATAGAATGACCGTAGCAAAGGCAAGCAAGTATAGTGACAATAGTAATAGGTGCCTTGGGTGCAATCCCAAAACAACTGGAGCAACACTTGAATACCTTCAGCATTGACAAACTCGCCATCGGTCAATTGCAAAAGGCGGCCTTACTGGGAACAGCTTCCATCCTGCGACGATATATGTAATACCATCAAACATCCACATCTGCCTATCCCAGGTCCTTGGTAAGGACCAAATAGGTAGAAAAAAATGCCAAACCCAATCTGAACATCTGGCTGACTATGCGATGATTAACAACAACAACAAGAACAACAACAACAACAATAATAATTCTCTCTACATATTTGGAAGCAAGGAAGCAGTCTTATCAATCAAATGTTTTGGAGACAAAGCTGTATATGAGAAAGGATGATAGAGAGAAGCAGAAAAGCTAGTAATAAGGTAGTAACAAGAAAAGTTTCTATGAATGTCTTACTTTTTTTTTTTTTTTGGAGAAGACTACTAAAAGAAGGTCTCTTTCTAGATCCCCACAAGGTCTTCTTCCAGATGTCAAGATTTTTCTTCCTAACCTGAACTCTGACTTCAGAAGCACTGTGGCCACTCACTCATTCCACAGCAGAATATATTACAGAATTGCTTGATGCATGTTTGGGCACATAGAGGTAGGGGCGGAGGCAAAATTACTAGGAAATAAGTGTATTTTTTTTAATCGCACTTGCCAGAGAATGAGGAACTTATTTTTTTCTAGAGAAGTCTCAAAACATCCTTATGAGGATGTATGTGCTAATATAGTGTTGAAAGAAAAAAAAATCTTCATCAGGGTCCAGTCCAATCTGGGAATAAACAAAATGGAGACTGCTTTAGAAAGAAGTTGTACTTTATTGAAGAGGAGAGCCAGACAGAAAGATGGCTCTGGAAAAGCTAACCACAAGTAGTAAGGAGCAGTGGTGGAATACAAATATGTGAACTTGGACTTCAGTAAGGCATTTGATAAAGTAGATCACAACCTACTACTTGATAAGATAGAAAAATGTGGGCTAGATAGCATAACCACCAGATGGATTCGTAGCTGGCTGACAGGCCGTACTCAGCGTGTGGTCCTCAATGGAACCGCATCTACATGGAAGGAAGTGTGTAATGGGGTGCCCCAGGGCTCTGTTCTGGGCCCAGTGCTCTTCAATATCTTCATCAACGATTTGGATGAGGGGATAGATGGGGAACTCATCAAATTTGCAGATGACACCAAGCTGGCAGGAATAGCCAATACTCCAGAAGATAGGCTTAAAATACAGGAGGATCTGGACAGACTCGAACACTGGGCACTATCTAACAAAATGAAATTCAGTGGTGAAAAAAGTAAGGTTCTACATTTAGGCAGGAAAAATCAAATGCACTATAGGTGGTACCTTGCTCAATAGTAATAACTGTGAGAGGGATCTCGGAATCCTAGTAGAAAAATCACTTCAATATGAGCCAGCAGTGTGTTGCAGCTGCCAAAAAAGCCAACAAAGTGCTAGGCTGCATTAACAGAGGGATAGAATCAAGATCAAGTGAAGTACTAATACCACTTTACAATGCTTTGGTAAGGCCACACCTGGAATACTGCATCCAGTTTTGGTCACCACGATGTAAAAAAGATGTCGAGTCTCTAGAAACGGTACAGAGAAGAGCAACAAAGATGATTGGGGGATGGAGGCTAAAACATATAGGGAACGGTTGCTGGAATTGGGTATGTGTAGTTTAATGAAGAGAAGGGTGAGGGGGGACATGATAGCAGAGTTCCAATATCTCAGGGGCTGCCACAAAGAAGAGGGAGTCAAGCTATTCTCCAAAGCACCTGAAAGCAGGACAAGAATCAACAGATGGAAACTAATCAAGGAGAGAAGCAACCTAGAACTAAGGAGGAACTTCCTGACAGTTAGAACAATTAACCAGTGGAACAACCTGCCTCCAGAGGTGGTGAATGCTGCAACACTCGAAGTTTTAAGAAGAGACTGGACAGCCGTTTGCCTGAAATGGTCTAGGGTTTCCTGCCTGAGCAGGGGGTTGGACTAGATGAGCTGCATATGAAATTCCTAAAGTTCCAGAAGCAATAATCTGAAATTGTTCTGGGGGGGCACATGATCTTGGAAGAGAATTTTGGAACCCTGATTAAAAGCATAGAGTTCAATTTAAATATAGGTGCAATTAAGGGAAGACGGTGGACTGGAGTAGACTGACAACAATTTTTGGAATGTCCTAGAAAAAAACTGATGCCAATAAAATTAAGAGGATTTTGGAAGAACACTGGGTCATTTTTTTCCCCTTTTTTTGTACACTGTAGTTATTCCAGGAGGCAGGAAAAAGAAGTTGTACTTGGTGGGCTGGAAAATAGGATGTTGGCTTACTTCTCCCTAAACTGTTTTCATAAATGGTTTTTTAAAATCCATCATGGAGATGATGTTGGGATTAGTTTTTTTTTTTTAAAAAAAATAGCAAATGAAAAAAGCATCCTAGAATTGCTTTTAAACAAGAATATTCTCTTTACCATTTACTGGATAGGAGACAAATTAACAGACAAAAAGCTTAAAACTTCACTGAGGATTATGGGGGGAAAGGCTAGTTCACTTTACTGGAATGGAAGATGTGTAATGTTTATAGAATTAGGATTTTATTGGCATGAGCAATCTCTGTTTCTGTCTCATCTGCATCTCTTTCTCTCTCTCTCTCTCTCTCTCTCTCTCTCTCTCTCTCTCTCTCATTTCTCCATTTGATATTAAATCCACCTATCATTCTTTCTAGGGACGCGGTGGCTCAGTGGGTTAGGACGCTGAGCTTGTTGATCAGAAAGTCGGCAGTTTGGCGGGTCGAATACTGAGTGCCGCGTAACAGAGTGAGCACCTGTTACTTGTCCCCACTTCTGCCAACCTAGTAGTTCGAAAGCACGTAAAAATGCAAGTAGAAAAATAGGGACCACTACAGTGGGAAGGTAACAGCGTTCCGTGCGCCTTTGGCGTCTAGTCATGCCGGCCACATGACCATGGAGACGTCCTCGGACAAGTGCTGGCTCTTCGGCTTTGAAACGGAGATGAGCACCGGCCCCTAGAGTCGGAAACGACTAGCACGCATGTGCGGGGGAACCTTTACCTTTACCTTTTATCATTCTTTCTAGATTCTGCTGTCAGTTGTTACATAAAAGCAGGGGGTTTTTTTGTCATAGAACGCTCAGAACGGAGTTCCGGCACCTTTTTTGGATGGAACCTTGTAGGGTAGGCAAGGTGGGTTGTATAACATTTGTGAGTTTCGGCATCTTTTTCTTTTACAAAAAAGCACTGCACAAAAGCATGCATACAATACATTGCTGAAAAGAAATTAATCATAAAAAAGCAAGGTACTGCACATTTCAGTATTTTAACAATGTGAGAAAGGATTTGAATCTCTGAGGTAAGATCCAGACATGTTGGTTACCATTGAATGAGAGACCACTAAAAAAATCCTAGTACTAGAAGTTAGCCTGCTGTATCAAAAGGAAACACTTGGAAGAAAATAATGCAAGCCATTTTCATCTTAGAACCAGCAAAAATTGATAGATATAATCATGCAGCCACTAGAAATTCTGTTGGACTGAAAGGAAATTTTGTTTTATTTGTCCCTTTATCCTTACATATTACACAATAGCAACAGCACTTAGACTTATATACTGCTTCACGGTGCTTTACAGCCCTCTCTAAGCAGTTTACAGAGTCAGCATTTTGCCATCCCAACAATCCGGATCCTCATTTTACCAACTTTGGAAAGATGGAAGGCTGAGTCAACCTTGAGCCAGTCAGGATCGAACTGCTGGCAGTCGGCAGAGTTAGCCTGAAATCCTGCACTTTAATCATTGCACCATCATGGCTCAACAGTATAATTCATATTTTATCAAAAAGCAAAGAAGCTTGTTGAGAGAAAAATCTTCATCAGGGTCCAGTCCAAGCTGGGAATAATCAAAATGGAGACTGCTTTAGAAAGAAGGTTGTAGGTTATTAAAGAGAAGAGCCAGACAGAAAGATGGCTCTGGAAAAAAAAAACTTCTTGGATGTGAAGCAAAACAGTCTTCAAAGAGAAAAAAGAAAAACCCAGTTGCCTCTTGAAAAAGCACCTTTGGGACAATCATGACTTGGATGAATGAGAATCTCCATAGACATTTGCCTTAAACACAATTTTCTCAAATATTTGAAAACTCTACCTTACCTAGTAGTGCTTCATTTTGGCTGGTCGCTCAATAGGAGGATCAATCTGTATCAAGAACATAAATTATACCGCTCAAGACTATTCTTGACATTTACTTCCTCTTCCAAGGGTTCCAAGGATATTATAAAATGAGGACTAATCTCACTCTCCTTTTCTCTCCAAATCTGGAAAGAACGGCTGGCTTGGAGCCCCTATCCTGAACCAGTTCTCATCTGAAATCCCATCTTCCTTTTCCACCCATCTGATCCTAGCCAATCTATTTTGATTGGTTTTCTTTTCAGAAAGAGCTTGGGGAATTTTTTTTTTCCAGCTCATCTTTCAATTTCCAAAAAAGTGTAGGATTTCTTCAAGTCAACACATTGGAGAAAATCACCGCACACTCATCCCAACCTTTCTTTCAACCTATCCAGAACAGGAGAAGGCTTCCGTTTTGCTTCTCTTGACACAGAACACTTTCCAAGAGCTACACTCTTGGTTTACAACAGGTTTACCTGGTGAGGATAGCCAAGGAGGATCAGAAGATATCTTTGAAAACCAAACAATGCCCAGAAAATGCAATTTCTTTGATGAATCCGGATTCACACTTTGATGGCCTGTGGTAGAGATGTTTCAAGAAAATAGAATATATGCAGCCAAGGTGGGGGGGAAAAGAGGAACTTCTTTAATCTCTTCAAATTCAGCAAGATAAAGTTTTTTTTGTAATATGCAAAGGAAATGATAAAATATGTGATGATATCTTGGCAAGAGAAGCAATCTAAGAATCTGAGTGAAAGCATCCTGTATCCCTGTGGTCACCTAATCGAAATTCAGACACTTGACAACTGACTCATATTGATGAGTTGCATTATTCCTGGGGTCTTGTATTCCCTTTTGCGACCTGATGATATTTGTATTGTGATCTGATGACTGTCATTTCAAGACAGCCACCTATCTAAAATGGTCTGGGGTCTCCTGTTTGAGCAGGGGGTTGGATAGAGGACCTCCAAGGTCCCTTCCAGCTCTCTTCTGATTGAAATTGACAAGCAAAGCCAGATTCACTTAATAACGGTTTTACTAACATAACAGTTGCAGTGATTCACTTAACAGCGGTGGCAAGAAAGGTCATAAAATGGGACAAAACTCACATAACAGCTGTCTCACTTAGCAACATACATTTTGGGCTCAGATGGGGTCATAAATTGAAGACTACCTGTTTTCTCATGTCATCTCCTGCTAAGCTTTCCACCAGCAGATGCAGCTTTAAGGACTTTGCAACTTCCTTCCTTCTGGGTGTATGCAGCTTCTAACTGTGATTGGAATTAAGAATAGTTTTCGGCTGTGCACATTTGGTGAGCTTCCTTTATTATATAAATCTGTGAGTTAAGGGGGAGTGCAGAGAAGAAAATAGCACCCCAAATCATATAACTACAAACTGGAAACAGCAGCGCTACATTCAGGGCAAGTGCATCTGAGATTGTGATTTCCTTTTACTCAGAATGTCTGGCTCAGTTCAGTGCAACACCTGTTTTGCAGCTGTCTTTCACAGTACTTTTTTCAAACTGTCCTATCTATAAACAAATTACTAGTCTACAAGGACAGATTACTGATTGGACCCCCTGCAGATTGGACCTCCATTGCATTTAAACTGCACAGAGGTTTCTAGAAAGAGCTACAATCTGTGAGATAAGAAGTGGAAGGGCAGAGAAGAAAAGTAGCTGAACTCCATTGCCACTTTACAATGCCTTGGTAAGGCCACACTTGGAATACTGCATCCAGTTTTGGTCACCATGATGTAGAAAAGATGTTGAGAGTCTAGAAAGAGTACAGAGAAGAGCAACAAAGATGATTAGGGGACTGGAGGCTAAAACATATAAGGAACGGCTGCTGGAATTGGGTATGTCTAGTTGACTAGGTGATGATAGCAGAGTTCCAATATCTTAGGGGTTGCCACAAAGAAGAGGGAGTCAAACTATTCTCCAAAGCACCTGAAGGCAGGAGAGAAGTCACACTGAAAGTCCTGTTTCAATGTCTAGATGCTGTTACAAGTCTGGATGGGGAGGAACTAGATCAGTCTCAGTTCCAACAAGACCTTGGAAGGATGGAAGGCTGAGTCAAACTTGAGCCGGTCAGGATCAAACTACTGGCAGTCAGCAGAGTTAGCCTGCAATCCTGCACTTTAATCACTGCACCACCATGGATCTACATTATAATTCATGGACATATTTTATCAAAAAGCAGAGAAGCTTGTTGATAGAAAAATCTTCATCCGGGTCCAGTCCAAGCTGGGAATAATCAAAATGGAGACTGCTTTAGAAAGAAGCTTCTAGTTTATTGAAGAGCCAGACAGAAAGATTGCTCTGGAAAAAAAAACCTGACCACATGGAGCAGAGTGGTGGACTTTTATACCTTCTGGGGCTCTTGAGGTTGTTTCCTGTTCCTGTTTGAGGCTTTGAATTTCCTGTGTCATGGACTTTGACCTGAGTCTGAGTGTGCCCTTTTGGTATGGGTTGGTTAATCCTATTATATCTCCTGTCCTTAGATTTTGGGTGGGGATATGTAGATTTTAGGGGTCTTTGTCTTCCAAATTTCTTCAGTTTCTAGCTGGAAAGCTCAGACCTTTCTGAAAGGATTATTAAATTTGCATTTCTAAAAGCTGGCCTCTGCCTAGGGGCTGGGGCTGATTTCTGAGGGCTGGTTTCTGACTTTTTAAAAAGATCTTCATTATTCTTTTGGAGAAATATATTCTGCCTTTTTAATATTACCCCAAATATTTCTTTCTCTGGATTCTTCCCACAAGCTATTTTTCAACAACTTTCAGTGATTATGAATTATGCGATAAATGATGCTTTGCTGGCAGAGGGCCACAATTATTTCCTATGTACATCATGAGTATATTTTTCTTCGATTTATATTCCATTATTTATTTTGTACAGTTCAGCTCCCACTCTCTATTTTCCACAAAAGAATGTCAGGTCTGTGAACTGGATTGAGCTGAGTCGGAGAATGTCCCCAAATCAACTGTTTTTGAAGAAAAAAAATATAGAGTTCATGGTTGTCCAAGGTGCTTTTTTTTTTTTCTTCAAAAGGCAACTGGAGTTTCTTTGTTTTTTTCTTGAAGACATTTTGCTTCTAGTCCAAAAAGCTTCTTCAGTTCATAGACATAGAGCTCATGGTGTCCTGGTTTCTAGCATAGCTCCTTGGAATCTACACTAAACTAACTCTCTTCCCATAATGTTATAATATCCTATATAATATCTTACTTTATTTCCTATTGGGAAGATGCTAGGTTGGGGTCTGTGTGATTTTTTTAGTTCACTTTTTTTTTAAATTAATAGCCAAAAACTTCCTTTTCACTCTGTGTAGGAATAATGTTCTTCTGCTTGTGTGAAAATCCTTTGAAATTCTAATGTATTTGGGACACTTAACATGACTGATCAATTTACTGATTTTCATTTTAACTTTAAGGCTGTGTTTATTTCTTAAGATATTGATTTATCTTAATTGATGGGGGAGTTAACAATGTTGTAAAGTTGGCTAATAGGGTAACATATATGTTATAACCAGTGGTGGGATTCACCCAGTCCACACCACTTTGGCAGAACCAGTAGCTATTTTTTGTTGCCCAGGCCCAGAATGGACTTCCAGAAGTGGCATCCACACAGAGAACTGGTTGTTCACATATTTAAATCCCACCACTGTTTATAAGTCACTTTATATGTTACCTCTAATAGTCAATTTTACAAGTTCACCATTTATATGGAAAAGTGTCACATCATCACACTGAATCATCTCGCTTTTTCTTTGAAATTCTCCTGTCGCTCTTTTACTCAACTTTATGAATTGCCACTTCCATACAGTAAACCAGTAAAAAAAGAAACTTTGTGTTGTTGTTGTTAGTTGCAAAGTTGTGTCCGACCCATCGCGACCCCATGGACAACATTCCTCCAGGCCTTCCTGTCCTCTACCATCTTCTGGAGTCCATTTAAGCTCACGCCTACTGCTTCAGTGACTCCATCCAGTCACCTCATTCTCTGTCATCCCCTTCTTCTCTTGCCCTCAATCTTTCCCAACGTTAGGCTCTTCTCCAGTGAGTCCTTCCTTCTCATTAGGTGGCCAAAGTATTTGAGTTTCAACTTCAGGATCTGGCTTTCTAAAGAGCAGTGAAGGTTGATCTCCTCTAGGACTGACTGGTTTGATCGCCTTGCAGTCCAAGGGACTCTCAAGAGTCTTCTCCAGCACCACAGTTCAAAGGCCTCAATTCTTTGGTACTCAGCCTTTCTTATGGTCCAACTTTCACAGCCATAAATTGCAACTGAGAAGACCATAGCCTTGACTATACACACTTTTGTTGGCAGGATGATGTCTCTGCTTTTTAGTGTGTTGTCTAGATTTGCCATAGCTTCTTCTCCAAGAATAAGTATCTTTTATGGTAGCATATTGACCCCCAACAAACTGGGTACTCATTTGACTGACCTCAGCCTCAGATGGATGGAAGGCTGAGTCAACCTTGAGCCCTGTCAGGATCTAACTCCAACAACAAACAGCAAGATTGGCCTTTCCTGGGCACATCACACCTGTTCAAAGATGCCATACAAAACCTTGAACTGAGTGCCTGAGATTCTACACCTAGCTTGGTGTAGTGATTAAAGGCATAAGATTGAGAGTTCTAATCCTGCCTTTGTCATGAACCCAACTGGATGACCTTGGTCAGTCTCTTTCTTTCAGGCATATGAAGAATGGATGTGCAAACCACTTCTGAAATCCTTGCTAAGAAAATTACACAGACTTGTCCAGTTGCCAGTAGGCAAGATTGTTTTGAAGTCACCAAGAGGAAGAAGGAGACATGAAATCTTATGACTAATAGGACAGTTCTGTGGAAATCTTTACCTGGCTGTTCTGTTTCAGAACTGAAGAAGCCTCTTGGATGAGAAATGAAATGTCTTCAAGGAAAAAAAAATACCAAGAAAGTCCTTTTGGAAAGGACAACCATGATCCGGATGGTTGAGAATCTTCATTGATGTGCTTCAGCAAAGGTTCACGTGATGCAACATCTCAAGGTTGCTTTGCCAACCTGCTTCTCAAAGTGAAATACAGTAACTGTGTTCCTTTTTGAATCAAACTATCTTGCAGTCATTTCTTTGGAATTCTAACCACAGGAGAAAGTTGAGAGAAATCTCTTTAACACATATTCTGGATAGAGATAGATTTGAATGGTGCTGGCCTGTTGCTTCCAGGCTGGAATAATGTTGTTGTTGTTGTTCTTCTTCTTCTTCTGATGATGATGATGATGATGATGAGGAGGAGGAGGAGGAGGATTTGTATACCGCCCCTCTCCCGAAGGACTCGGGGCGGTGTACAGGGCAATTAAAACACTATATACAACACATAATATATAAAAATTAAAACAAATTAAACAAGTAGCCCTGAACAATAAAACACATTCTAAAATTTTAAATTTTAAATTTTAAATCTAAAATCCCAGTCCCTCAGTCCAGGCCGGCAAGTTCGAATAGCCAAGTCTTCAGGTCGCGGCGGAAAGAGCGAAGGTCGGGAGCCATCCGGAGCTCAACAGGGAGCTGATTCCAGAGGGCAGGTGCGCCCACAGAGAATGCTGTCCCCCTGGGGGCCGCCAGTCGGCATTCCCTGACCGACGGCACCCTGAGAAGGCCCTCTCTGTGGGAGCGCACAGGACGAAGGGAGGTTGACACCGGCAAAAGGTACTCCCGTAAATAACCTGGACCCATGCCATTTAGGGCTTTATAGGTCATCACCAGCACCTTGAATCTCACCCGGAAGACAACTGGAAGCCAATGTAGCTCACGGAGACCCCCATCACAACTCGCGCAGCTGCATTCTGCACCAGCTGGACCCTCCAAGTGGTATTCAAGGGCAGCCCCATGTAGAGAGCGTTGCAGTAGTCTATCCGAGAGGTCATGAGCGCATGAGTGACGGTGCGTAGGGCATCTCGGTCCAAGTAGGGCCGCAATTGGCACACCAGGCGAACCTGGGCAAAAGCCCCCCTTATGCTTGTGTGATAATCCTTTGAAATTCTAATGTATTTGGAACACTTAACATTTATTTTATTTATTTATTTAATTTAATTTGTATACCGCCCTTCTCCCGAAGGACTCAGGGCGGTGAACAGGGCAATAAATACTAAGATATAAAGATACAAAAATTAAGAAAAGATTAAACCTAATACCCAGTACAATACAACAATAAATTACAATACATTAAAAGCAAGAATAAAACATGACTGATCAATTTACTGATTTTCATTTTAACTTTAAGGCTGTGTTTATTTCTTAAGATATTGATTCATTTTAATTGTTGGGGGGAGTTAACAATGTTGTAAAGTTGGCTAATAGGGTAACATATATGTGTTATAAGTCACTTTATATGTTACCCCTATTAGCCAACTTTACAAGTCCACCATTTATATGGAAAAGTGCCACATCATCACACTGAATCCCTTTGCTTTTTCTTTGAAATTCTCCTGTCACTCTTTTACTCAACTTCATAAATTGCCACTTCCATACAATAAGCCAGTAAAAAGAGAATTTGGAAAGAAACTGAGATAAGTCTTCTTCCCCAGTCCTGACACAGAATGGCTCAAGTTCATATGAATTGGTTCAATTTTATTTCTTCAAAGAAATAAAGAATAAAGAATAAAGAAATGTCTTTATTTCTAACAGTAAGACAAGGAAACAGATAAAAACCCATTCAAACATGACAAAAACACTAATGAAAATGTGTTTAAACTTCTAGGCCTAAAGCAAATAAAAGCTACTCAGCAAACCATTGAATATCCTAGATCATGATTTTCAAACTCAATCACATTGCATGACGTATTGTGACTTTTTTTGCCTTTGCGGAGCTGGGGTGGGCGTGGCCTGTGTGTGATGCATCTGGCCAGTGGGCCACCAGTTTGATACCCCCTGTCCTAGATAAAGATTAAAAAAATGTCCATACACAATACAGGATACAGAATGAGCAATCTTCTAGACAGGAGTTTCTCAACCTCAGCAGTTTTAAGATGACTTCAACTCTCAGAATTTTCATTCAAGGACAAACTCAGAAAATCCAAAATGTTCTTCACAGCGATGTTTGTCAATATCCTTGACTTTATATTGTGTACTGTTATTTATTAAATTCTAAGACATCTATAAAAGGGACGTGGTGGCTCAGTGGGTTAGGACGCTGAGCTTGTCAATCAGAAGGTCAGCAGTTTGGTGGGTCGAATCCCGAGTGCCGCGTAACAGAGTGAGCGCCTGTTACTCGTCCCAGCTTCTGCCAACCTAGCAGTTCGAAAGCACGTAAACATGCAAGTAGAAAAATAGGGAAGGTAACAGCGTTCCGTGCGCCTTTGGTGTCTAGTCATGCTGGCCACATGACCACGGAGACGTCCTCAGACAAGCGTTGGCTCTTCAGCTTTGAAACGGAGATGAGCACCGGCCCCTAGAGTTGGAAACGACTAGCACGCGTGTGCGGGGGAACTTTTACCTTTACCTAAGACATCTATCTCCCCTATAAGAAGACTCTGGATGTCTTAACAGTTATAAAATAAATAGAAAAATAACTGAAATACATTTAAATATTAACACTATGCAGATTAAAAATTTAAAGCTGTACCAAAACCCAAACTAAGAGATAGATGGCATGGGGATGAGATCTTCTTACCTAGTTGATCATATCCAATTGGGGCCCATGACAATTCACCAAGGTCAACTTGAAACGGCCAATTCACTGTGGGACAACTCGCTATGGGACAAGCGTTATAGTAATATCAAAGATAGAATCATTAAAGATGCAAAAAGAGGGGCAGTATGAAATGTGAGCTGCAAAAAATAAAACATTTTTTTAAAAAAAAATATTTTAAATAATTAAATAGAATTGTTAAATTGTCCCACAGCAAGTTGTCCGGTGGCAAGTGGTCCTGCAGTGAGTTGGCCATGAGTTTTCCCATTCTGTTCCAGTAGTGAGTTACACCACCACACAAACACACATTTTAAGATATGAGGACTGCCTGGCTGAGGAGTTCTGGGAGTTAAAATCCACACATTATAAACCTGCCTGCTGAGATTCAGAAATCCTGTTCTAGAAGGTTATTTTGGGGGTTTCCAACAATGTTGTTTCTGATTACACCTGAACAAAGAGAAGGATCTTAGCATTCAGGACAGGATCATATCACCTCTTCCTCGTTTCTCAAATAAAACTTCAAAGTTTAATCTGTCTGTCTGTCTGTCTGTCCGTCCATCCATCTATCCATCTATCTATTAAGTTAACTAGTTATAAACCTACCTATATTCTATCACTCTATCAATCAATCTATCTGCCTGCCTGCCTGCCTCTCTCTCTCTCTCTCTCTCTAATCTATCATTTATCACTATCTCTCTATCTCTGTCTCTTTCTATCATCATTTAACCTACTTATCAATCTACCTAATTTTACCTATTGTCTGTCTGTCTATCTATCTGTCTGTCTGTCTATCTGCCTGCCTGCTATCTATCTATCTATCTATCTATCTATCTATCTATCTATCTATCTATCTATCTATCTATCTATCTATCTATCTATC
>JAKJMR010018099.1:504862-519045 GCA_024449315.1 Daboia siamensis | reverse complement strand
ACGCAAGCCCCTTCGCCACGACAAGGCAGTAATCCATGAAGGGGAACACAGAGGTAGACTCCCAGAAATTTAAAGGTATAACAAGTCTTGATCCAAATGTATGGCATTTGAACTAAGACGGACATTTCCCACTTCTTTACACTATGCTAATGAAAAAAAACTTCAACCTTAAACATTTGTTCCTATCATGATGAAGACACGGTGATGAGACATGCATTGCAATGTCATGATGCCAACTCTGCCCTTTTGTACTTCTGGCACAAAATGCATTTATGCAAGAACTGGCATTTGCAATATCCTGATAATGTCTCCTCACTCACCTCCCTCTGAAAGAATTCGTGGAAAGCAATATACTAAGTGGTGTCCTTCTCCTTGAAAGGAGTGAATTGTTTGTACAAAGGTACTATTTTGAATTAGTTGATGGTAGAAAGAATTGAGTGAAAAGAAAATGGAGGAGTAGATCTTCTTTTTCCCCTTTAGGAAGAACTTTGTGTATAAATCTTGATCATAGGTGAAAAAAGTATTGCTTTCTAATGTCTGGGAACTTGTTATTAATATCATGAGGGCCAGACAGAATTTAATGTGGAAGCTATCCAGATCATGTAATCATGTTCATCACATGAAGTGTTAATACCACTCTATAATGCCTTGGTCAGGCCACACTTCCAATGCTGCATCCAGTTTTGGTTGCCATGATGTAAAAAAGATATTGAGATTCTGGAAAGAGTGCTGAGAAGATGATTAGGGGACTGGAAGCTAAAACATATAAGAAACGGTGGCTGGAATTGGGAATGTCTTGTTTGATGAAAAGTGTTCCAATATCTAAGGGGTTGCCATAAAGAAGAGGGAGTCAAGCTATTCTCTAAAGCACCTGAAGGCAGGATAGGAGGCAACAGATGGAAACTAACCAAAGAGCGAAGCAACCTAGAACTAAGGAGAAATTTCCTGACAGTTAGAACAATTAATTAATGGAATGACTTGCCTCTAGAAATTGTGGATGCTCCAACACTGGAGGTTTTTAAGAAAAGATTGGACAACCATTTGTCTGAAATGGTATAGGTTCTCCTGCCTGAGCAGGGGTTTGGACTAGATGACCTCCAAGGTTCCTTCCATTTTTTTTATTCTGTTATTCATGTAAACTCAAAAATGTGAGAAATGTGATTTGGCTTTAGGGGGAAAAAGAAATACAAGAACATTTGGCAGGCAGGGTCCATATGTGTAAATGTGCAGTGTGCAAGCTAAAGAGCAGAATCATGTGCATGGTGGGAGTGCGCTGAGGTCTGAGATTATAGAAAGAAGATTGAGAGCACAACAAGAAAAGCATGCACATATAGGCAGACCCCAGAATGTGAGTTAAGGAAGCAGCATTGGTGTCACCACAAAGGAGAGTGTTCAATAGGTATTTGTCTACCGATGTCAGAAGAATTCTTGTCCATTCCTGGGATCATGTAAGCAGTGGATACACTGCTTGGAAAGGATGAATATTTACTCAAGAGCATAATGGCAGTGCTCAAAGGTAGAACATAGAATAATAGAGTTAGAAGGGTCCTTGGAGGTCTTCTAATTCAACCCCCCTATAACATTTCAGACAAATGGTTGTCCAGCCTTTGTTTTGAAAGATTTTGGTGATGGAGCACCCACAACTTCTGAAGGCAAAGTATTTCTTTGGTAATTATTCTCAGGAAATTTCTCCTTAGTTTTAAGTTGTTCTTCTCCTTGGTTAGTTTCCAACTTGGTTTAGTTTCTTGTCTTGCCTTTCAGTGCTTTGGAAAATAATTTGACCCTTTCATTTTTGTAGGAGCCCCTCAAATATTGGAACACTGCTTTTCATTAGACTAGACATACCCAACTCATGCCCCTTTTTTTTTTTTTTAAATTTGTTTTTAACTTTTATATCTGTGTTTCTTAATTACCCTGTAAACCGCCCTGAGTCCTTCGGGAAAGGGCGGTATATAAATGTAATAAATAAATAAATAAAATAAATAAACTCCTCTTACTGTTCTTTCTATGTTAGCCTCAAGCCCCCTAATCATTTTTGCTATTCTTTCCTGCACTCTTTCCAGAGTCTCAACATTTTATTTTTTTTTGTATCTTGGTGACCAAAACAGGATGCACTGTTCCAAGTGTGGCCTTACTAGGGCTTTGTAAAGTGGTACTAGATCTTTACATAATCTTGATTCTCTATTAATGCAGCCTAGGATTGCATTTTGGCTTTTATGGCTACCGCCGCACACTATTGGGTCATATTTAAATGATTTTCTAATAGGACTCTAAGATCTCTCTCGCTGTTCCTGGTATTAAGTTAAGTCTCACCTAGTCTCTACTTATACAATTGGGGTTTTCTTACCTAAGTGTAGAAGCTTACTTTTATCTACACTGAATTTCATTCTGTTAGATAGCGCCTAGGGTTTACGTGTCAAGATTGTTTTGGATCTTGAGGTAGATTACAATTTGAAGTTTCCAGATAGGGGATATTTATAAGTAAAAAAGTGTCTTGGTGTAAATGTGTTTTGAAGTGTTTATCTCTTCATAAATGTACAGTTTTAGTGAGGAGATGATCTTATCTAAATCTGATAGTTTAACTTTCCATGCATGTGTACCTGCAGACTTTGGGCTGTCCTTCTTGTGCGTTCTTAAAGCTCTATATCTTAAAGCAGGGGTCTTCAAACTTGGCCCTTTTATGACTTGTGGACTGGCTGAGGAATTCTGGGAGTTGAAGTCCACAAGTCATAAAAGGGCCAAGTTTGAAGACCCCTGTAAGGATTTGTTTGGGGTTTACTACTCTTTAGAAGCAATAGGTCTATTGTTTTCAGCCTGCTGTTAATTATCTATCTGGCAGCTTTAAGTGCTTCTTTGTTGCATTGTTTCCTTTCGTAAGATGCATGATTCATATCAGCTATTGACAAATTTCGTTTTGTTGATTCTGGAAGTTCACAGGGAGTGCATGAATAAAATAATTGCTTAAATTGATTTCTTTCTCGCACCAAGTGTACTAAGACCCAAGGGAGAGACCAAAAGCAAGGTCAGAAGGTCAGAGAGTGTACTAGAGCTTTCAAAGGCTCTAGTGGTCAGGAGCAAGTTGAGGACAGGGACAAGACAGGATCAGAGACAAAGGGCAGAGGACAGGATGCCTCTAGCAATTGAGAAACACTTTTGGCATTGCATAAATCCCCTTCTACGGAACGTGCTCAGTTGCAACTCTTTTCCTGAAGGTGATGGTGATGAGAAGGCAGCCAGCCTACTTGCTTCAGAAGAAGCTTGTTATTTAATTACAGTTTACTTGCTCTTACAAAAGCACAGTGATATAACGTTGTGGTCCTGCTTTTGTAAGTCTGCCCCACTGCCTGACACCTGCATTGGTTGAGTTGGGCATTCTGTCTGAAGAGGGGCCTGGCAGCACCAAGTGTGAGGAAGCTGACATCTCCAGCGTATCCCAATTCTCCAGTAATTTTCCTTGGTCTGCAACATAAGGAAAGATGGAAAGTATAATATGTGGGAACGACCTTGGTGGACAAGGCAAAGTGATGCCACCTAGGAGAGAATAAGAGATAGCAGAGCTCACAGCTCAGAAGGCAAGTGGCTCAGAAAAGGACTTTAACTAGTTTCTTGGGTTGTAAAGGAGATGACAGGAGAATTGTACTATCAGATTTGCAATATTCTGTTAATGTAATTTTACAATAAAGCTTCAGAATAAAGTGGAATTAGTTATCTGGCCCTTCTGATATGCCTAGTAAGATTGGCATCAATATTGGGGAAGAGGTGTCTCTTCTGAGCCTCTTACTCTGTCCACTATGCCTCTGTCAGTTATTCTATCTCTTACCTGATTGTTCCCTGGCAGCACCTCTTCGCCCTATCTCCAAGGTCTTTCCTACAAACCTTGCAGATAGACTTGTTTTCATTTTGTTTACACATAACAATGGCTCATAATAGTATTAAGCCCCAGATGGTATGTGGATTGGAAGCACAATAAATTGGATTGACACACTACTCTCACACATAACCAGCAATAAACAGCACCCAGTATCTCTCCTACCCAACAAGCTAAAGCACAGAACAATGCACATGATTTAGCTTCAAGTAGCTGTTCTTGAAAAAGATTAAGCAGGATTAGATCTGGTCAGTATTAGGATGGGAAGCCATTAGTTGTAAGCAAGTAAAGGACTGAACTTGATTATATTTCACTGTGTTATCTCTGGGCTTCATTGACAGGGAGCAATGCATTGGAACTGATTAATATTTATGTATTTTTATTTATTTATTTGACTGCTATCCTGTCACTACTAATCCTTCTTTTCATTAGACTAAAAAGTAAAGGTAAAGATTCCTCCACACATGCGTGCTAGTCGTTTCCAACTCTAGGGGCCGGTGCTCATCTCCGTTTCAAAGCCGAAGAGCCAGCACTTGTCCAAGGACGTCTCCATGGTCATGTGGCCGGCATGACTAGACACCAAAGGCGCACGGAACGCTGTTACCTTCCCACCGGAGTGGTCCCTATTTTTCTACTTGCATTTTTACACGCTTTCGAACTGCTAGGTTGGCAGAAGCTGGGACGAGTAACAGGCGCTCACTCTGCTATGTGGCACTCGGGATTCGACCCGCCAAACTGCCGACTTTCTGATCGACAAGCTCAGCGTCCTAACCCACTGAGCACCGCATCCCTTTTTCATTAGATTAGACATACTCAATTCCCGCAACCCTAGTTCTTCTCTGATTCTTTCTTCACAGGGTTCATCTATGAAGTTGCTAAGGCTCTTTTTCTTATGTCACTGTAAGAATGAAATCTCCATAAATTGGGCTAGACTGAGTTTATGTGATTCAGATTGTTGTAAGCAGTGCTTTTTTTGTAAAAGAAAAAGGTGCCAGAACTCACACATGTCATACAACCCACCTTGCCTACCTTCTCCATTTTTGGTTTTTCTTTAATCAGGGTTCCTTTAGTTTCATAAAGCTTTCTTAACACACTCCAGAGCTTATATCATTGCCCAATTGCTTCAGCATGCAATTTGAAGTGTGTTTGGGTGAAGCAAGACTTTGTATTTCTCAAACCATTCACCCGTTCATCCATATAAGGCAGACATGTCAAGCTCATGATGTCACATGGCGTCGCGTAGCATATTGGGATGGTTTTGCCATTGCTGGCAATGGGGTGGGCACGGCTTCCATGTGACACATTCGGCCTGCGGGCCGCCAGTTTGACATCCCTGATATAAAGGAACACAACCATTTCTCTTGCCTGGTTCCCATTTTTCCACAGATCATATGCAACAAGATTTTAGGAATGAGTTTTAAGCTGGGATCATGAGAGGTATCCTTCCTCTGGTTGCTTAGCACATCAACCAGCTTGTGATGCTTAAGCAACCTTGCAAAGCTACGTAGGTGCAATGCATATCATTAAACAACTATAGAAACTGAATAAAGCCAAAAATGCAAAAGCTCAACTTACCTCCTTTGAAGATTTCTCAACATTCTCTCACTTACTATCAACAATTCACTAAATAAATGTCAATCTCAAAAGGAAAGTCCACCCCTAAAGCAAAAAAAAAAATCAGTACCCAATTTATGTAATGTTCCTTTCTTCAGTACGCCCCCTGTTGGTGACTACTTGCATCTCTCACCATTCTTGGGAGCCACCTATTGGGAAGAGAGTGAAGTTCCATGTTGGAAGAATTCAACTGAATTTTCTTGTTGGTATCGGCACTGTGCCTGCCCCAGATGATTGAAGTATTTTGGAACAATTCCCCTGCCCTCGGCAGCAATTATAACTGCTCCCGGTGCAATGTCACCATTGTATACAAGCCATGGTGACACCCCCTTTGCAGATGGTGGGAAGCCAAAAGCCTCTCTTGGTTCCCCTTCTGCTTTTGTTCTGGGTGCAGTGAGAGAAGAAGCCACCTGCTAGCACTGTGCTCTGCAGAAGCAAGTTGTTGCTCCTTTGCCTGACAGGACAAAGAAGCAAAAAAAAATCACATTCTCTTCAGGCATGGCTTCTCTTCAATTCATCTAGCATTTAGTTGCTGTGTGCTTAACCATCTCTCCCCTGTCCTGTATCGTCTGTCCTGGGTTAACGAGGCAGGAAACGTGACCAGATGAGCAAAAATCTACTTTATTGCAGAGCTGCATTAACAGAAACTTACACATCTGAAGATACAAACTTTTATTTAACCATACGAAAAATAAAATATTATCAGCTTTTACTGGAAGAAAAAATTGTTCCTTGGTGCAACTGAAGTTGCTTGAGGTTAAAATAACCTTGCTAAGACACAGATTCAAGCATCTATTGATTTCGATAATTGTGATGCCTGTGTGTTTCAAATGAGTTTAAAATATGAAACCGCAAAGCTTAGAATGTTTACTTTATTTCCCAAGGCAGGCAAACTGCCTTCTGTTGATAGAAGAGCAGAAACTTTCTTATAGATGCTAACCCAGAACCATTTAGGAATTTGATACCTACAACTTCTCTCTTAAGTTGAATAGGCAGCCACTGATATTGACATTAAATATAATGAAATCAGAATGCCAAGTAGCTATCCTTACCCTTCCTGCACCATTTGAAATTTTTAAAATTGTCTTTATGGGTAGCCCCATGTGATTACAACATAGCAAGATTCATTTTCTCTGCATTGAGCCATAGCACATGAACCATAAGGATTTTTTTTTTTCTAAAATAGTCATTTGCACTTTCACAAGAAGCAAAAAAAGTCCAGAGCAACTCCAAGCTTTCTTGCTAGCTTCTTAGGGGGAATACACTGAGTAAATAATAATATTTATTTTCCTTCTATAAAAGATATACAGCATTGTTTTATTTGCAGTTGCTTCTATATCTGTCCTAATGATATGAAAGCTTTAAATCTCATCTGTATGCACAGTCAATAAAGTTACAGCAATTACATTTCAACCATTTGTTATAAGTACAATATATATACATATAGGAAGATCAGTTTGTAGATATTACCACTTGAAATTGTTTCAGTCCTTTCTCTGATTCTTTTCTTCTGGAATCAGCCAAAAACGTTTTCATTTAAATGTGAGTTTATAAGGTCTTTTCTTGTTGCAACAGCTATCCACCTTTTGATTCAACTGATTTGATGAATCCTGGTCTCACAGAGATACAGATATAGGATTCTCCAGATAGTGTTGAAGTAGAGTTCCATTATCATGTCATGTCATTTTGGTCATGGAGCTGACAGAATCTGGGATATTTTGAAAGTCACATGTGGGCACCTATGATGGACACTTTCCAAAGGTATGAATGTCAGCTTTGAAAATTCTCAACAATGGTCCTACTGGATCGACATTAAAGTTCAAATACACAAAACTGAAGGCCACTCAAACTGGAGAAGACTGAAGAAGACCAAGCTAATTAGTCTTCAAGGAATACTTGATAAATAGGTTAGTCCAACTTGAGAAATGTTTTGTTTCCCACAAAGATAATTGTCTGCATGAATTGTAGATAAATGCAGAAATTAATCAGCATAAAGACCAGTTTCTTTTAAATTAAAAAAAAAAAGAGCTTGGTTGGAAAGAAACGAATGCATCTTTTGAATGACCATAGTGAAAGTAAAAGGTTCATATCTTGGAACCTTCCGAAGTTTCCAGTTCATCAGTAGAGAGTTCCTCCTCCTTGAAAACTTTCTGAAACAACTCTTTGAGGCCTTTCCATGTTTTACCCTTCTGCCTCCCCACCAGGTAATAGATCAGGGGGTTAATGCCGCTGTTGATGCAGGTACACAAGTAGCCATAATGTACAAGGTTGGGATGTATATATTTGAAAACGTACAGGATAAAATAAAAGGCATTTAGTGGAAAAGCCAAGAGTAAAAAGAAGAAAAGAGTGAGCAAAATAGCTGTCAAAAGCTTTCTCCGCCTTTGGCTCTTGGATATGAAGCAGATTTTGACAAACAAGACAACGCTGGAGATTGTCATAAGTGGGAGACAAAGCACAGCGTTAACAATGAACTGATACATCAGAGTATAATTCTTTCCAAATCCACCAACAGCTATAATTGTGAAGTGAATTGAAGAGAGGATGAAGGAAACGGCCCAGATGACAGCACACACAGTGGTGAACATATGCACCGGCCGGTGGCATCGATACCAAATTGGGAAAAGGACCGAAAGACACCTGTCGATGCTGATGACTGTCAGGAGAAATTGCCCCGTACTGTACATTAACAGCAGGACCGTTTGGAAGAGTTCATAGGGAAAGTCACAATACAAGTGTGTAAAAAGCCAGTGGATTTCGATAATCAGCTCAGTAGTGAGGAAGCCAAAGTCCGCCACAGAGAGGTTGATAATATAAATGGCAAAAGTGTTCCTCTTAACGTTGGATCCCAGCAGCCAGATAACAAGGCCGTTGCCCAACATTCCCAACACACAAAAAAGCATCGTGAAAATTGCAAAAATAAGTACTTCATCAGTTACGCCAGAATCATAACAGGTTCTGTTTTTGCCACTGGATGTTTCGTTGATTTGTGCTAAGACACCGAATGGAGAGGGGGATGCCATATCCATTATGCTTCAGTCTTTTCTCTTCCTTCTGGGGCTTCAGATACTCCTGCTGGAACAGAGGAGAAACATTGGCATTAGGCTTTATCATCATTCCTAAAAATGCATATTGATTCCATGTCAGAATATGTGAGAATATTGCATCTAAGTCTAATTGGTGGAATGTTAGCAATGGCATGTTGGCTTGCAAGATTGTCTCTGAATTAACAATCGGATAGACTAGATTGAGCATATTCGAAGTAAAATTGGGTTTCGATTATACTTGTGGTAAACTGGCCCAAAGTACCAAAACTGATCAGTCCTGTCCTTACTATTAGATTTTAGGGTTTGAACTAAGGGTGGTAATTTTCCCTTGTGTGTCTGAATAAAATGTGTCATGTGAAAGCTTTGATTCGTCAAAGCAATGTTGGGTGGTAGTGATTAGTATCTATGGTCCCATCTGGTATATTCATGGAACATGGAAGATTGTGGCCTCAAATCTAAAAGTGGTAAATAGTAAGGAGCACGGATTAATGAATGGAAGGGAGGGAAGACGGAGGGAGGGAAGGAAAGAAGAAGAAAGGGAAGGAGGAGGTTTGGTTAGTCTAAAAATAAGAAAAAACAGGGGAGACATGATAGCAATGTCCCAGTATTTGAGGGGCTGCCACAAAGAAGAGGGTGTTGTGTAGTGAGTTCTTTGCTGGCAGTAAGCGAGACAAGAGGTTGCAAACAGGAACATTGCTTTATTGAGGCAAACAGGAACAGAACTGAAACAGAGGCTTCTGCACAGCTACTTATATAGTTGGCCACTAGGTGGCGGTCAATAGGTTTAAAGGAACCCATTCCCGCCCCAAATCATCCAATGATCTTCTTGGAGACAGCAAGTCTGGCTAGTCAGTGACCGTTACACAGACACACCAATTGAGCAACCTTAAGCAGCATTCAAACAGA
Source organism: Daboia siamensis (assembly GCA_024449315.1). Lineage (NCBI taxonomy): Eukaryota > Metazoa > Chordata > Lepidosauria > Squamata > Viperidae > Daboia > Daboia siamensis. Next base: position 509,610 of record JAKJMR010018099.1, on the reverse strand, counting down.
CACGTGAAACAGTTCAAGGAAAATCCCAATACATTACAGAGGGCATCAAACTATTCTCCAAAGAACCAAAGGGCAGGACAAGAAACAATGGTTGGAAACTGACCAAAGAGAGAAGCAACCTGGGGCCTTCGCACAGGTTTGCCTAGTGCGCCAGTTGCGCCCCTTTTTGGATCGAGATGCCCTATGCACGGTTACCCTTGCCCTCATCACTTCTCATTTGGATTACTGCAATGCTCTTTACATGGGGCTGCCCTTGAAGAGCACCCGGAGGCTTCAACTGGTGCAGAATGCGGCCGCGCGGGTGCTTATGGGAGTATCTCAGTACTCCCATGTTACACCACTCCTGCGCGAGCTGCATTGGCTTCCGGTTGCCCTCCAGGTGCGATTCAAGGTGCTGGTTATAACCTTTAAAGCCCTACATGGCTTAGGCCCAGGGTACTTGCGAGACCACCTGCTGCCATTGTCAACCTCCCATCGCCCGGTTCACTCCCACAGAGTCAGCCTCCTCAGGGTGCCGTTGGCCAGGCCATGCTGGCTGGTGACCCCCAGGGGGAGAGCCTTCTCTGTGGACACGCTGACCCTTTGGAATGAATTTCCCCCAGAGGTGCAGATGACCCCTGACCTTTGGTCCTTCCACCATGACCTGAAGAAGTGGTTGTTCCAACAAGCGGGCCTGGACTGACTATGGTTTTAATTAGCTTTTTACTGGTTTTTAAATTGTCATATAATTATTGTATTTATTGTTTAATTCTTTTTCAAATTTTTTATTTTATGTTTTTAATTTTTATTGTTGTGCGCCGCCCTGAGTCCTTAGGGAGAAGGGCGGCATATAAATTTAAATAAATGAATAAATAAATAAATAAATAAATAAATAGATAGATAGATAGATAGATAAATAGATAGATAGATAGATAGATAGATAGATAGATAGATAGATAGATAGATAGATAGATAGGAAACTTCCTAACAATGAGGACAATTAACCAGTGGAACAGCTTGCCTCCAGAAATCGTGGGTGCTCCATCACTGGAGATTTTTAAGAAGACACTGGACAGTCACATGTCTGAAATGGTATAGGTTCTCCTGCTTGAGCAGGGGGCTGGAATAGATGACCTCCAAGGTCCCTTCCATCTCTATTCTACTCTAAACAAGAATAAAAGAAAGGGGAAAATGTACACGATAAAAATGGTCTGATGGGTTAAAACGGGGAACCAGCCTAGATTCACTTTTATTAGATTTTCTTTCTAGATGTTATATCTCCTACAATGGACTAATTATACTTTTAAAATAAACAACAAAAACGAAGTGGTGTTTTCTCAAACAATGAGCAAAGATTCAATTGCTTATGTTGCTTTCACCTTTGTCCTGAATCTTTCATTAATGCTTTTTAATAATAATAATAATAAGTTGGAAGGGACCTTGGAGGTCATCTAGTCCAACCCCCTGCTCAGGCAGGAAACCTTATACCATTTCAGACAAATGGCTGTCCAGTCTCTTCTTAAAAACCTCCAGTGTTGGAGCATTCACCACCTCTGGAGGCAGGTTGTTCCACTGGTTAATTGTTCTAACTGTCAGGAAGTTTCTCCTTAGTTCTAGGTTGCTTCTCTCCTTGACTAGTTTCCATCCGTTGCTTCTTGTCCTGCTTTCAGGGGCTTTGGAGAATAGCTTGACTCCCTCTTCTTTGTGGCAGCCCCTGAGATATTGGAACACTGCTATCATGTCACCCCTCACCCTTCTCTTCATTAAACTAGACACACCCAGTGAAACTGTTTTGCCTTGTGAAATGAAAAAAAAAATCTTTCAGAGGCACTTAAGAAAAAGACAGGAAAACAGCAGTACATAAATAGGATATGTATAAACAATGCTTTTAGTGAAATGTCTTTTGATGTTTGGACTGAGGAAATCAAGAGGAAGAATAATAGAGGAAGATGCAGTTAAATCTTGATGCAGTTAAATCTTGCACTACAAATATTCCCTTATTTGCATTTTCTGTTGCTTCCTCATTTTAGATTTTGATTATAACATCTTTGGCCAGGCTATGTGTCTTGTGTCCTTTAAAAAGTCCTTTTGCAAACTGTCTCAGTACATGGTGTGTGGACCCAGCTACAAGCCTTCTTGGTGGTGGTCTCCATTCCATAGAAAACTCTCCTTCCAAAAGTGAGGATGATGGTGTTTTACAAATTAGCCAACATTTTTTAAAATATGCATTTGGTCCTTAAATTAATTTACTGTTCGTGCATATAAGAGTGTTTATTGACAATTTTAATGAACTCCGTTTTGTTCTTAGGGTTTACAATCTCATAACCCACTCAGACTCCGCTAGAACTAGGGTGGGATATAAATATTGTTAAGTAAATAAATAGACATATGTGCATAATGTATGCTGATGGCAGAGGTGGTTTCTATATTTTCAGATATTCTTCAGTAACATTCTGGGCAGAGAAAATGGATGCATTTTTCCCCTAGTTAAGTTCCAGAATATCACACTCCCATTCAGGAAAACTTCTCCAAAATTCTCTTTTCCTTTGAAATATTTTTTTTTTTTGCCAAAACAAAGTCTTAATTATCAGATTAAAAAAAAAAGAATAATAATAGTGAGAAAAATGCAATAATGGGAAAATACAAAAAATGCCTAACACTAAGGTCAAATCAACTTAGTAAATAATTAAAAATGAGTTTGCTATTTACTAAATATTGCTTAATTTACAAGTTACTTAATTTACAAGTGGTTGCTTCTACTGTTTTCGTGCATGGATATCGACGAGCAACGGGCTGTGCTTGGATGAATATTTTCATGGCATAGAATTTGTACTTTCTCACAGATCCTTAGATTAAGGTGACATGCAAGCCTGAAGGTTTTGCAAAATAAGCAATGGACATGCAGGTAAGCAAGAGGCATAATATTATATATATAATATTCATACAAACACCGATGCACATATACATGCACACACAAATACACCCATACACAAACACCATTTCCAAAAGTGTTGGCAAGAAAACTGCAGGGACTTTCCCAATGCAAATTAAGAGTTCAAAAAAGAAAAGAGGAAAAAAAAATGAAAGAAAAAATCTGTTGGAAGAAAAAGATGAGCAGAAAGATCAAAAAGAAAGAAGAACAAGATAAAGAAGTTGCTTCTAATCTTCTTTTCTGCAGTCTAATCAACAAAACGATAAACTGTAAGTTCATTTTTAAACTTTTTACACAAAAAATCCATAAATGTTCTCACTCACCAATAAATGAAGTTATTGTCTTTTCCGTTAAAAATATGTTCTTCTAGCCTGTGATTAGCATTATTGTTGACAGCCATATTTTGTATATTTGTATGGGGACTGAGCCATCAAAGAAATATGCACACAAACACTGTAATACATTAGTTACAGAAACTCAAATCCCAAAGATTAAAAAAAAAAACCACCTAAATATACTAAGACAAAGCAAGCAAACAAACATAAGTGCATGTGCACACACGTGCGCACACACACACAAAAGAGTTATGTACGTGCTTTGTCTCTGAGGAGCCAAATGTGTGCTGCCATTTAAATAAATGCAAATGAGGGGGAAAAGAATGCAAACTAAATAAACAAATGAATCTTTAAAGGTAAATAAACCTTGAGCTAAATGAATCCTGAGCAAGAAGCTGTGAGAGAGTTGCATGAGTTTCATCGCTATTCAGGCATAAATCTATTAAGTCTGCTTCACAAACCATCTCTGCGTTTCCTTGGCTTAAACATCTATGGCTAATTAAGCATATAAATATTCATATTTATTTTTATATGCAATCTTCCTGAACAATCATTAGTTTAAATAAACCATTTTATGTGCAACTTCCCCTAAATTAAGCTTGGCTGGATGCAATCCTTGAAATGATCAACATTTGGAGAATTACACAATAGGAAGAACAATGTTATCATCTCCAGATTAGTTAAGAAATAGGAAATTTAACTGATTTGCTTAAAAACTAGAAACTAACCAAATATGTTCTTAAGTCCTCTCTAGGTCAAAATTAATGGTGTGATAATTTCATGGGCATGTTGATTGTTTTCTTAGCAGCAATTTAACCACTGTCTTTCTGTCCTTTGTCTTTAATTTTCCTCTAATCTCCTTCCACTTTTGATGTTGCATAGCTTTCCAAGAGGATCCAATGCTAGTTGGGCTTCTTAAATAAGAATGGTTTACTAATCAACTTAAGTGATTCAAGCTTTATGTAACAAGTAAAGATGGTGAAACAATATAAACATTGGGCACTTTATATAGTGAAGATTTCAGTAGTAAATGAGACTCTGAATTTAGTGCTGGTTCTAACGGTATGGTGGACATTTCTTATTACAATTGTGTCACAATAGCAAAAACTAAGCGAAATTGCCAGTAAATGAGTTTTGACTTCTAAAAGTTGCTTAGTAGACAAATCCTTGCTTGGGAATGTAGAGTAAATCTAATGGTAAGAATTTCCCATTCTCCAATTCTATTGGGGCTTACTCGGAAGTAAACAATGCTGCACATAATGGGACAATTCTGATCTGCATATATATGTGCTTCTAATATGTACTTTCTTTTTTAGAATAATGCCATAAACTGTAAATATTGAAAATGAAAATGATAACATTTGCATCCAAATTAGGTTTTGCAATAGTGACGAATATCTGTAGCTTGGGTGTAGGATGAGGGTGAAGGTTCATTCTCTGAGTTTGTGGGTTGGTATAATAATAATAATAATAATAATAATAATAATAATAATAATAATAAT
>JAKJMR010018099.1:480492-491693 GCA_024449315.1 Daboia siamensis | reverse complement strand
TCTTCTCTTCTCTTCTCTTCTCTTCTCTTCTCTTCTCTTCTCTTCTCAAAACTACCTGGAATAAACACATATTTAAACATACTATATACAACATATGTATAGACTTACAGACTTACATATAAATATTAATCACTGTCCATCTTGAATACATAACGGAAGAAGGATGCTTTAGAGATCACAAGGTATGGAACAAAACTGTGTCTTAGTCTGGATGTTCTGCTTCGGATACTACGAAACCCCCTCCTCCCAGAAGGTAACAAGCAAAACAGGTCATGAAGAGGATATATAGTGTTCCAGGCAATCTTGTGGACTCTGCTCAAGCAACATTTATATGCTGTGTCCTGGATGGAAGGGAAGGAACTGCCAATGATCTTTTCAGCCATCCTCACCACTCTCTGCTGTGATGCTGTATGACAGGATGCTCTCGATCAATCATCCCTCTGTAGAAAGTGGTTAGGACAGGAGAAGGAAGATGTGCTTTTTTCATGTGATGCAGTAAATGCAGGCACTGCTGTGCCCACTTCACCACTTTCTCACTATTCAGCGACCAAGCCAGCCTACTCATTAGCTCCACACCCAGGAATTTGATGCTGGTAACCATCTCCATAGGTGAATCATTAATGCACATGTGGCTGTGCCTCCTTTTTTAAAGGTATTTCCCACTGAGATTTGTTAATGAATGAATGAATGAATGAATGAATGAATGAATGAACGAATGTTATTTTTCCCCAGCTTTATTACTTTTTATAAATAATTCAAGGCAGCAAACGTACATAATACTCTTTCTTCCTCCTATTTCCCCCATAACAACAATCTTGTGAGGTCAGTTGGGCTGATTGAGAGAGAGTGACTGGCCCAAAGTCATTCAACCAGCTTTCATACTGGTTTCTAGGCTGGTGCTTTAACCACTAGACCAAACTGGCCTAGTCAATTAAACATTGCTATGATCAAAAGTGTATGTGTGTGGCAATACTATTGCTTCGAGACGTGCATTATTGTCACTGCTACAAATCCTGAAATCCAGAATGATTATTCCAGAATCATTTGGTTCTGGAATAATCTGACAAGAAAAGGTACATAAATTGGTCTCAATACGTGTGTTTGCTGCTACAACTGATATCCTATGTAGGAATAGTGCTACTGAACTTTTTGCCAGATTCAGCTGAAGGATATGAGAGAAGATAGTGACAGAATCCATGAGATCATCATCTACAACTGTTTAGATAACTGATATCTCAAGATACTGCAGTAGTGAATGTTAGAAAACATCTTTCCACTATGAAAGTTTCCTTTCAGGTGAACTTAGGAAAAAGGTAGCACCAATTTGGTGCTTTTGATCTTCAAAGGAAACTTTAGGTTGACACTACTGGTTAACACAGACATGTCAAACACAAGGCCCGGGGGCCGGATGCGGCCCGCAAAGTGGTTTCACGTGGCCCGTGAAGCCATCCTGTGAGGGAACGGCCCCCACTGCCTTGGCCCTGGCCCAGAGACCCTCCTTCTGTCAGAGACCCTCAGATCTGTCCCACTCCTGCCCAGGCCCCCATAGGCACCCTTGATGCGAACCATGTAGAGCTGGCCACGCCCAACTAGTAGGCCATACGCACTTTAGCCACGCCCACCCAGTAGGCCACGCCCACCCAGGCCATACCCACCCGGCCCCTCGAGGGCAACCGCAATGCTGATGCGGCCCTAGATGAAATTGAGTTTAACACCCCTGGGTTAACAGATAAATCATTTTGTAAAGAGCATCAGAAAGTGTCCTGGAAATGCCTTTCCTCATTCATGAACAATTAATGTTACAAAACTGGGGGAAGTTTGAGTTGGTGCAATTATTTGGCCTAGTTCAGTTTGTCCTTTTAGCCTTGCTCATTCCAGCATCCTCAAAATGATGATGCAACGAGAAAATACTGTTTGAAAGCAGACGGAATGAATCCAACTACTACCTAGTATTTAACTGTAGTGGCAAACTTTTATTAATTAAAGAAGAATGAAAAAAGCAGAAGCAGATAAACTGAAGCATCAGTCATTCAATATATGCAGGTGATGTCTCTTGGTTATCTAATAAAAGCACTCATTATGAAAACAAAAAGTTAAAGGGAAACATTACATTAATGCTAAATATTAAAAAGACAAAGGGAAAAATAACCTGCATTCTGAATGAACTTTGATCACGAAGAGATGGAGGTGATGAATTTCTTTTTCTTGACCTCAAGGAATTGATGAGGAGTGGGCTGGAAAAGTAAATAGAAATTAATTCTAGGGAAGAAGACAATGACCTTATCCTTATGGAGAATAAGGATATTTCTATTACACTAGGGATCTTTGTCTTTTTAATCCCATCAGCTTCAAATTTTCTGACTACAGTCTTTCTGAAAGGATTATCAAATCTTCATTTCTAAAAGCTGGCCTACTTGGTTTCTGCTTGGGGGAGGGAGACTTGGAGCTTTCTAAGATTTTTTTATTATTCCTTTGGGGAAATATAACATTCTTCCCTTTTCAATATCCCCCCCCCCCAAAAAAAAAAGTATTTCCTTCTTTAGGAGAGTGGGTGGGTGCTGACTTCCAACAGTCCTTTCACTTTATGTTGTAGATGACAAATGCTTTCTTATGAGGGTGCTGGGTCTTTCGATTTACTTAGGATGTTTTGGAGAGGTTTAGTTGCCTTGTGTGTTACAAACATAACTGCAGCACGTGTGTGTGTGGGGGGTGTATTGTGAAAGCTGGTTCTAGTGGTGGCAAGTTCTTTGAATGAGAGGGTTCTTCCACTGTCTTTTAAAGAGGATTTCTTTTTCATAGATCCTCAAAAAGCTATTGCTGGACCCCACTATACTGGACAATGTTTATCCCGTAGGAAACCTTCCCTTTTTTATTGAAGTTGATTGAGAAGGAGATTGTGCAACAATATCAGAGGGCCCTAGATAAAGCAGATTGTCTAGATCCATTTCTATCAGAATTCAGTCCTGCGTATGGGATGAAACGGTATTGGTCCTACTTTGGAATGATCTTTGCCATGAGTGGGATGGTGGTTGTCCATCCATCCTTGTCCTACCTGGCCTCTTGGAAACTTCAGTACCATCAACCCTGATATCCTTATGGATCGAGTCGTAGGACTGGTCTTATGCTAGTTTGCCTCCCTTTCTAGGAGTCAATTCCAGTTCATGGTGATTTGAGGGGAAGAGATCTTGCCCTCATCCCATGCTGTGTGGGGTTCTGTAGGGGGTCAGTCTCTCTCTTAGCTCCTATTTAACATCTACATAAGGCTACTGGGTGAGCTCATCCATTGCCATGGGTTGAGATATCATGAGTATGCTGATTATACCCAATTATAGATCTCTGCTTCTGGCAAAGTAAGTAATGGTGTGTATGTCTAAACTCAGTGCTGTGAAAATGTGGATGGAGCCCTACATGGCATGCAGCCAGGTTACTTGAGGGACCACTTCTTCCCAATTACTTCTGCCCACCCAGTATGCCATCCAGTCACTTGATGGTGAGATGAACAGCAATGTAAATATGATGAATAAATACATAAATAACATAAATAATAGAAAACAAATGATTTCTTTACTAAGGCAAGCCATTTATTGAAATGCATTACTGGTTAGTATGTTTACGCTTGCAATGTTATTTCTAATGTGCAGAAGGAAACATTTCACTGGTACTCGAAGATCCTATATAGAATATTGAAGCTGCTTTTCTCTTCGGCAACTTCTTCATGACACAAATGCTCAACAAAGAATATTCATCAAGTGCCCATAGTCCTTCAGTTCTTGATTTCCTGACTATCAGTGAAAGATGGGGGGAAACCAGGAAAACTGAATTTCTCCACACACACATATCTTTTTATTATGTATCAGAAGCATCCATGCATACAAAAATGATGGCCTTTAATCATCTAGCCAGGGGTAGGCAACCTCGCCTCTTTTATGAGGCGTGGACTTCAGCTCCCAGAATTCCTGAGCCAACATGGATAACTCAGGGAATTCTGGGAGTTGAAGTCCACGAGTCATAAAAAAACCGAGGTTGCCTACCCCTAATTAGCCCAATCCACTGTTTGAACACCCTCCAGTATATCTATCTTTAGTATATCGGTTTCAGTATAGTCACAATGGAGCTCACCATGCATAGAATCCAAATGAAAGCTTATTTGAGAAGGCAGAATAAAACAATCATTTGTCCCCCCCTATATATCCTCTTATAAGAATCTTGTGGTCTTAAAAGGTTAATGCCACCAAACATTTTATGTGTTATGCTTATTTTAACTTCTGGAACACATCACAACTTCTCCATTAATTCTTCTCTTATCATGCTTTAGAGCAGGGGTGTCAAACTCAATTTCATTGAGGGCCGCATCAGCATTGTGGTTGCCCTCAGGGGGCCGGGTGGGTATGGCCTGGGTGGGCATGGCCTACTGGGTGGGCGTGGCTAGAGTGCCTACGGCCTACTGGGTGGGCGTGGCCAACTCTACATCGTTCGCATCAAGGGTGCCTATGGGGGCCTGGGCAGGAGTGGGACATATCTGAGGGTCTCTGGCAGAAGGAGGGTCTCTGGGCCAGGGCCAAGGGAGTGGGGGCCATTCCCTCACTGTTTCCAGGATGGCTTCGCGGGCCGCATGAAACCACTTTGCGGGCCGGATCCGGCCCCCGGGCCTTGTGTTTGACATGTCTGCTTTAGAGAAAATAATTTCTGGCATAAGCAAATTCTTAAAAAATTGTCTTTGAGTAATGAAGTACAGTATTCTAACAGTAGAGATCCCTATGTGACCTAAACATCTCCAGATTTTGGATTTCATTTTCCACTTTTCATTGACTTGTTAGGTGAAGGCTGGAATTAAGGATCCTCTATGGTCCGAGAGATTAGAAGTTCTCTAGATATACTGGATTTACTGTTGCTAAAGCATTGAATCTCGCTTATGCATCTAATTTGGCCGTGACTGAGGTTTCAAGTTCCTCTCCACGGCTTTCCTCTTCCTTAAAAACTCTCTCAAATATCACTCTGATTATCATTCGAGATGGTCTTTGTTTGCCTCTTCCTACCAGAAAATAGATGAGTGGGTTAACGGTGCTATTTAAGGAAGAACAAATATAGGCATATTCATAGACATAAGGATTATCAAACTGGGGATAATAGAGTGAGAGATACTGAATAGCATTCATTGGAAAAGCAAAAAAGAGAAAAAAGAGAAGAGTGATCAAGATGGTGACCCAAAGTTTTCCTTGCTTATGATGAGAAGGTAGTAGACAGGTTTTCCATGAAAGGGCTACTGTAGACAGAGTCATCAAAGGAGTGAGAAGTAGGGCATTCAGGAGAAATTGGTAGAACCTTAGCATGTAAAATCCGGTTGTTAACAAGAGAATGACATGTAGAGAAGAATATAGGAAGTTGAACACCCATATTATGTTACATACAATGGTGGACATTTTCCGGGAACGGTGCATTTTATACCAAAGTGGGGAAAAAACTGCAGTGCACCTGTCAATGCTCATAGCAGTCAAGATGCATAAACCAGTACTGTACATGAACAAGAAAAGACCCCGAAATAATGTCTTTAGTGGATCACCATATTCTATATGACTAACTTTGGCTATAAGCCAATATATATCAATAGCACTGAGGCCTATGAGCACACCAAAGTCAGCAATGGAGAGATTCAAGAAGTAAACTGAGAAATTATTCCTCTTAATGTGGAACCCAAGGAGCCAGATGGTGCCTCCGTTTCCCACAAGTCCCCAAAGGCAGATAACTAGAGTTATGGTGATCATCAAAAACACTCCTAGAGGAATTGTGCCTTGATCTTCTGGAAGACTGGTCCTATTGTGGAAGCTCTCCGTTGCATTGTGTGATATGTTATATTCCATTCTAGCATTCAGCAAGGACAGCACTAAAATTCAGCACGATGGACAGTTATTAATTTGATGTTCTGATGTATATAGAGACTCCTGCTGGAAGAAAAGATATAGGATATCATTCTTTTTTTTTTCTGACATGGAGCTAAAGAATTATTTCAGCCTGGCCTCACATAGATTAATGCATCACTAAAACAAAATAAATTAGAAATGGGGAAAAAAAAAACCCACTGCATTCATGCTTGATGCCGCTTTAATCTGTATTCATCCACAAGTCTTGTTTCTACATGAGTCCTTTTTGTAATGTTACAAAAGGCAGATTGAGTGGAAGAGTTGAAATAAAGCCTGAACTGAAAATGAAGTTGAGAAACAGCCATCGACTTCAATCACTATATTAGGTATCAGAGAAATACTTGTACTTCTCAAATCTCCAAACTTTCTTTCTACCATAAAAGTTCAGAGAGCAGTATCACACAATGATTGGGCATAGATTTATTCTAAATATTTCTTTCTGTTGTTTTCATCCAATATTGCACATTGTACAAAATTAACCGGTAGCTTTACTAACATAAAGTTAGCATTTCATATGTATTTGTTGCATTTGCTCTCAACACACCAAGAAATGTTTCTCCTTCAGCTGAGCTATCTATCTAGACTATTTTTAAATCACCACCCTGTGTATGTGTTTCCTAACAATTGAATGCTATAATCTGGATGAGGATTGTAGTTGAAAATCTCCATGCTTCTTACCCAAACTTTTTATGTACTCCAAAAACCATTCCTTTCCTCTTAAAACAAGGAAACAATTGCACTAGGTATCTTATGTCATATCAAGCAGAGATCTCCCATTAAACCACCTGCATTGGAGCCCTACACTGAAGCACAGAAACATTCAATTCCCTCAGCTAAGTGGAATCTTATTTCTGACCTCAGCGTGAGTAGATAATCAAAGCAGGCACATCTTTCTCTTATTAGTAGACGCTACCGGTCTACTATAGAGAGCATCCTCTCGTGTGGTATTGTGGTCTGGTAAGCTGGTCTGACAGCCACGGATAGGAAAGTATTACAGAGGGTAGTGAGCACAGCACAAGACATTGTGGGCTGTGCCCTGACACCACTGGATGACATCGCCAGGGCTCGTTGCCTTGGAAGAGTTAAGAAAATTCTCAGGGACGACTCACACCCTGGATGGTATCTCTTTACTCTCCTACCATCCGGTAGGAGATATACGAGTATAGCCAGTCATACCAACAGGCTGAAAAATAGCTTTTATCTGTGGGCTGTTAGGCTTTTGAACGAGAAATAACTTGTGTGAATTTTATGCAGAATTGACTTGGGAGGCTGATGTGTGATGTACTTGGTTCACATGGTGTAGTAAGATGGAGGGTTTGTTGTCACTGTGTGTTGGCGGGGTGGGAGCACAAAGGGAGGCTCAGCTAATCTCAATGTATACATAGTTGTACTTTGACAATAAAGATTTATTTATTTATTTATTTATTTATTTATTTATTTATTTATTTATTTATTTATTTATATTAGAAGTGACAAGGTTGTGCAACTTAATATCCTCTTTTCACAATCTAGGCCACCCCTGAATTCTTGGAGCTTTATAGGGTCAACCAAGATATTGCTGGTATTTTTTTATGGAATAACAGGGTAAATTTCTGGAGGCAGAGGAAGTCACAGTAAGAAAGAAGTGATTGGTTTAAGAATGGCCAGAATATATTTTTCTATAGGCTAACAGGAAATATCATTACATATTTTAACAATTGTGCTTTGTGGATCAGAATAATATTATGGTATAATTTTGCATGAATAAATACAAGAGAAATATATTTATTTAAGAATCAAATGTAGTGCTTTATAAATTAGAAGCTGAAGGGATCTGACTTATTATAGATTATGTGAAGTTAGAATCGAAAGGATCAAATTCTCCAGGTCATTATTGGGCTAGTTTATTCACCATTTCATTTATTTATAAGCTACATTTTACAATCATGTTCTTCCCCAAGTTTGCAAGAAAAAAAGTTGTAAGATTTTTTTTTTTAAAAAAAATCCCGGACATAGTAGATTTGTACAGATAGTTCTCAACTTACAACAGTTCATTTAGTGACTTTTTGAAGTTACAACAGCATTGAAAAAGTTGACATGACCATTTTTCACACTTACAAACTTTGCGGCATCCCTCTGGTCATGTGATCAAAATTCAAATGCTTGGCAATGGGCTCGTATTTATGATGGTTGCAGTGTCTGGAGTCATGAGACCCCTTTTGCAACACTTAACAACTGTGTTACTAACTTAACAACTGCAGTGGTTCACTTAACAACTGTGGCAATAAAGGTCCTAAAACAGGGCAAAACTAACTTAAAAAATATTTCACTTAGCAACAGATATCTTTGGCTCAATTTTAGCTGTAAGTCGAAGAATACCTGTATTTATAATCAAATAATCTATCCTTAGTGACCAGCCAGTTGTAAAATAGAAATTGAAACATAATTCACATCAGAAAGTACAAATCAGTGAAACCGGAATAAACAGTAAATTATGAAACACTTAAAATCCAAGCAGAGCAAAATAAATATTCAACCAATATTCCAATGGTAGAAGTTCTGCAAATTCTAATGTAACGATTGAGAAGTCTTTCTAGAAACAATTATACCAAGGGGGTGGGGGAGAAATAAGAAAGTCTTGAACATACCAGAATTATTGCCAAACCCACCAGCAGCAGGAGTGAATCAGGAGATTATTGAGCATATATACTGTACACCTGGAGATAAGATGAGAATTTCAGTTGCAAAAATATATCTCAAAAGTCAGATTCAGCTTAACCATGAATAGGTTTGTCCACCAATATCTACAGTAATATCTTTTAAAAGTACTCATATAGCCCATATATACTCATGGATAAGACCATCGGTGAATAAAAAGACCTTAAATGTATAACCCAAACACCATAAAAATTCAGATCAGCTTATCCGCGGGAGACTTGTATTTCATGGTTTTTTTTAGTTGAAAATTGGAAGGTCATCAGATGGGTTTATACAGGAAAATATACAGTAAGCAATACAGGTTCCAAACTCTGATATTAAAGAAGAAATAAGATTTATGACAACTATAATGATTCCACCCAGTTTCTCTGATCCTGGCTTAACATACCTTACATTAGCATACTTACCGTAGCCATGGGACTCTCTTGGAAACTGTTTAGTGTGTGAACTCTGCAACCCTGCTCCAAAGTTGTCCTTTCTTGCACTGATAAATAAATAAAATAATAATAATAATAATAATAATAATAATAATAATAAAAACCATGGAGAGCAATACAGCTGAATTAGTATATTGCAAAGGAATATGCTTGTGGCTGCATAGAATACTCCCAGAATACTCTTTTCCTAGAAAAATCAAGGAATTAAAAGTTTTTTTAAAAATAGTCCCTTTCTTTCTTCATTGTGTTTCAACCACCAGTGGAACAACCTGCCTCCAGAAGTGGTGAATGCTCCAACACTGGAGGTTTTTAAGAAGAGACTGGACAGCCGTTTGCCTGAAATGGTATAGGGTTTCCTGCCTGAGCAGGGGGTTAGACTAGATGACCTCCAAGGTCCCTTCCAACTTATTATGATTATTATTATTACTCCTTTCCCATGCTAAAGTGTGAGTCATCTCTGTCAGAAGCCATCCTACCACACAAGAGAAAGCAAAGCTATCCCTTAGAGATATACAGTAGATCAAACAAGCAAAGGCAAATGCTATCCTAAAGCAACTCCAAGAACATTTTACAGAAAGAAAATGATATTAAATGCTCTAGCTGATGTTATTATCCCTGCTTGGAAATGAATATTTGCTTCTCACCTTGATTCTAGCAGCCAATCCTTGAATGTCTTACCTACTTCCAGCTGTATTTGTTGGTTGGCCAGTGGATATTGGAGCTTAATGCCTTCTTTCTCTGGAATGATTATAAACTATTGTTCCCCTAGTGTACAGCCCACATGCTTTGGCAGAAAGTACAAAAGAGATGCTTTTATACATTTTCAGAAAGGGTGGGGTACAGTACCTTAATGGAATAAAGAAATCCATTATTTCTTGCTGAGAATTAAGCCCAGACTGCTGATTTTTTTTCTTTTCTTTTATGGATGTGTCACAAATCTCAAATGATGATAAAATGGTTTCCCATAACTTTGAAAGAGAAGTGCCTTGGGCAGATATTTCTAAAGTAAGTTCAATGTCATTTGTACTTTGAAAACTGAATCAATCTACAGTATCTAAAGGTAAAGTCATGTCTGACTTTAGAGGGTGGTGCTCATCTCCGTTTCTTAACCAAGGAAGCCAACATTGTCCAAAAACATTTCTGTGGTCATGTGGCCAGCACAACTTAATGCCAAGCGCATGGAACTTCCACCAAAGTGGTAGCCATTTATCTACTGGCATTTGCAAGCTTTCGAACTGCTAGGTGGGCAGGAGCTGGAAGAAATAATAGGAGCTCACCCCATCACACAGTGCTCAGGTTTCATGCTTGGCCTGTCTGCTTTCCACCTGACAGGTTATGAATCTTTAACCACTGAGCCATTGCACACTGTTCATTATATCTATATAGCAATAACACTTAGATGTATGTACAGCTTCATAGTGCTTTACGCCCCTCTCTAAGCAGTTTACAGAGTTAGCATACTGACTCCAACAAACTGGGTCCTCATTTTACTGACCTTGGAAGGATGGAAGGCTGAGTCAGCCTTGAGCTGATCAGGATTGAACTTCTGGCAGTCTGCAGAATGAGTGTGCAATTCTATAATTCTACTGCATCACCATGCCTCTTATATACTTGGACTACTGCATCCAGTGTTGGTCAACATGATGTAAAAAATATGTTGAGACTCTAGAAAGAGTGCAGAGAAGAGCAACAAAGATTATCAGGGGACTGGAGGCTAAAACATATAAAAATGATTGCTAGAATTGAGTATGTCTAGTTTAATGAAGAGAAGGACAAGGGGGGGACAGGATAGCAGTTATTCCAGTATCTCAGGGGCTGCCCCAAAGAAGAGGGAGTCAAGCTATTCTCCAAAGCATTTGAAGGCAGGACAAGAAGCAACGGATGGAAACTAATCAAGGAGAGAAGCAACCTAGAACTAAGGAGAAACTTCCTGAAAGTTAGAACAATTAACCAGTGGAACAACCTGCCTCCAGATGTTGTGAATGCTCCAACACTGGAAGATTTTAACAAGAGATTGGAAAACCATTTGACTGAAATGGTAATAGGGTTTGCCTGAGCAGGGCCATTGGACTAGAAGACCTTCAAAGTCTCTTCCAACTCCTATCCTATCCTATCCTATCCTATCCTATCCTATCCTATCCTATCCTAT
>JAKJMR010018099.1:444462-463267 GCA_024449315.1 Daboia siamensis | reverse complement strand
ATAGAATAGAATAGAATAGAATAGAATAGAATAGAATAGAATAGAATTAGAGTAGAGTAGAGTAGAGTAGAGTAGAGAAGAGAAGAGAAGAGTAGAATAGAGTAGAGTAGAGTAGAGTAGAGTAGAGTAGAGTAGAGTAGAATAATAGAGCTTAAGGGATCTTGGAGGTTTTCTAGTCCAAACCCCTGCTAAAGCGGAAACCCTATATGATTTCAGACAAATGGTTGTCCAATCTCTTCTTGAAAACTTCCAGCGCTGGAGCATTTACAACTTATGGAGATAAGTTGTTCCACTGATTAATTGTTCTAACTGTCAGAAAATTCCTCCTTAGTTCTAGGTTGCTTCTCTCCTAGATTAGTTTCCATCCGTTGCTTCTTGTCCTGCCTTTGGGCACTTTGGAGAATAGCGTGAGTCCCTCTTCTTTGTGGCAGCACCTGAGATATTGGAACAGTGCTATCCTGTCACCCCTCACCCTTCTCTTCATTAAACTAGACATACCCAATTCCAGCAACCACTCTTTATATGTGTTAACTTCCACTCTATATGATCTGGTCCCTGACTACAAGCCAGTAAGGGCAACTTGCTTATTTATTACAAATAAATCAGTTCAACCCCTTGTCAGACTCATGAACAGTTCTAGAGAAGAAGTTGTGAGTGGTTAAGGAATGTCCTGCCTACTATAGGGATCTGCCTTGCCAGAATAGGTAACAGGAAGAACAAAAAATAACAGTGCAATCTTTCCTTTTCCAGTTGACTCTTTACAAAGTACTTTCACATCAAATCTATGCTGAATTGTTGTGGGTACTCTTCATTTGAAATGAGTAGTCCTCAACTTTCAGTCATAATTGAGCTGGGGATTAAAGTCATACCACTCATTAAGTAGGTCATAACAGCACGTCTGAGGAAGCTTTGCAAATAGCTGAGGAAAGGAGGGAAGTGAAAGGCAAGGGAGAAAAAGAAAGATACGCCCAATTGAATGCAGAATTCCAGAGAATAGCTAGAAGAGATAAGAATGCCTTCTTAAATGAACAGTGCAAAGAAATAGAAGAAAACAATAGAATAGGGAGGACCAGAGATCTTTTCAAGAAAATTAGAGAAATGAAGGGAACGTTTCATGCAAAACTGGGCATGATAAAGGACCAAAATGGCAAGGACCTAACAGGGGCAGAAGAGATTAAGAAGAGGTGGAAAAATTACACAGAAGAACTATACAAGAAGGAGCTTAACGTCCCTGATAATCACAGTGAGGTGGTCACTGACCTCGAGCCAGACATCGTAGAATGTGAAGTGACGTGGGCCTTAGAAAAACTGAGCAACAACAAAGCTAGTGGAGATGACAGTATTCCAGCTGAGCTATTCAAAATCTTAAAAGACAATGCAGTAAAAGTGCTACACTCAATTTGCCAGCAAATTTGGAAAACTCAACAGTGGCCACAGGATTGGAAAAGATCAGTTTACATTCCAATTCCAAAGAAAGGCAGTGCCAAAGAATGTTCAAACTATCGCACCATTGCACTCATTTCTCATGCTAGTAAAGTCATGCTTAAAATCCTACAAGCTAGACTTCAGCAGTATGTGGATCGAGAACTACCAGAAGCACAGGCAGGATTTCAAAGAGGCAGAGGAACTAGAGATCAAATTGCCAACATACGCTGGATCGTGGAGAAAGCTAGGGAGTTCCAGAAAAACATCTACTTCTGCTTCATTGACTATGCTAAAGCCTTTGATTGTGTGGATAATAACAAACTGTGGCAAGTTCTTAAAGAGATGGGAGTACCAGACCATCTTATTTGTCTCTTGAGTAACCTATATGCGGGTCAAGAAGCAACAGTGAGAACTGGACACGGAACCACTGATTGGTTCAAAATTGGGAAAGGAGTCCGGCAAGGCTGTATACTGTCACCCTGCCTATTTAACTTATATGCAGAGCACATCATGAGAAAGGCTAGGCTAGATGAATCAAAAGTTGGAATTAAGATTGCCGGAAGAAATATCAACAACCTAAGATACGCAGATGATACCACTCTAATGGCAGAAAGTGAAGAAGAACTAAAGAGCCTCTTGCTGCGGGTGAAGAAGGAGAGTGCAAAACTTGGGTTGAAACTTAACATTAAGAAAACCAAGATCATGGCATCTGGCCCTCTCAATTCCTGGCAAATAGATGGGGAAGAAATGGAGGTAGTGACAGATTTTATTTTCCTGGGCTCCAAGATCACTGCAGATGGGGACTGTAGCCAAGAAATTAAAAAACGCTTGCTCCTCGGGAGGAAAGCCATGGCAAATCTAGACAGCACACTAAAAAGCAGAGACATCACCCTGTCAACAAAAGTACATATGGCAGTGAAAGTTGGACCATAAAAAAGGCTGAGCGCCAAAGAATTGAGGCCTTTGAACTATGGTGCTGGAAAAGACTCCTGCGAGTCCCTTGGACTGCAAGGCGATCAAACCGGTCAGTCCTAGAGGAGATCAATCCTGACTGCTCTTTAGAAGGCCAGATCCTGAAGCTAAAACTCCAATACTTTGGCCACCTAATGAGAAGGAAGGACTCACTGGAGAAGAGCCTAATGCTGGGAAAGATGGAGGGCAATAGAAGAAGGGGACGACAGAGAATGAGGTGGCTGGATGGAGTCACTGAAGCAGTAGGCGTGAGCTTAGATGGACTCCAGAAGATGGTAGAGGACAGGAAGGCCTAGAGGAATGTTGTCCATAGGGTCGCGATGGGTCGGACACGACTTCGCAGTTAACAACAACAACAATAACAACAGCACGTCAGAGTTGAAAAAGGTTCTTGAATGAGAAGTGAAACATCTTCAAAGAAAAAAAAAGGAAAGTCCAGTTGCCTCATGAAAAAGTGTCTTTGGGGTAGGTCATAACATGAAGTCGCCCAATTTTGCTACCTGTTTTGTGACAGTTTGTTAAACACATGCTGTGGTCATTGGAATTTTGACTAGGGATTGTTGACTAGGTTTTTTCTTTTTTTAGAGTCTATTGTAACTTTGAGGGGTCACTAAGCAACTGATTGTAAGTTGAGGACTAATCTGAATATTCAAACTTACACATCATCATTGAAAAACTTGACTCCCTACTAAGCTTATGAAGGTATTACTTTGCTCTTACAAGAACAAAGAATTTATCTTGATCCTCAAGTTGAGATAACACAAAACCTTCAGAATATATCATACAATCAACTCATGGTATGCTTTGCATTTGTAATCATACTATGAATATACAGTAAACAAAGTTCCTTTCTAAAATAACATTCTCTTTGATTTTGCTCCTATTTATTCCAATTATCCAGGTGGTCCTGGAATCAGTGGAACAACTTCCAAGTTATAGGAATGCCAATAAGGTCTTTATATAGAATAGAATAAAGCTGGAAGGGACCTTCTAGTACAGGCATGTCAAACACAAGGCCCAGGGGCCAGATCCGGCCCGCAAAGTGGTTTCATGTGGCCCACGAAGCCATCCTGGAAACAGTGAGGGAACGGCCTCCACTGCCTTGGCCCTGGCCCAGAGACCCTCCTTCTGCCAGAGACCCTCAGGTCTGTCCCACTCCTGCCCAGGCCCCCATAGGCACCCTTGATGTGAACGATGTAGAGCTGGCCACGCCCACCCAGTAGGCCATATGCACTCTAGCCACGCCCACCCAGTAGGCCACGCCCACCCTGGCCATACCCACCTGGCCCCCTGAGGGCAACCGCAATGCTGATGCGGCCCTCAATGAAATTGAGTTTGACACCCCTGTTCTAGTCCATCCCCCTGCTCAAGCAGGAGAACCTATACCGTCTCAGACAAATGACTCTAGCCTCTTCTTAAAAATCTCCAGGGCTGGAGCACCTGCAACTTCTGAAGGCAAGCTGTTCCTCTGGTTAATTATCCTCACTGTTAGGAATTTTCTCCTTAATGCAACGTTGTTTCTCTCTTTGATCAGTTTCCAACCATTGTTTCTCGTCCTGCCCTCTGGTGCTTTGGTGAATAATGTGACCCCTCCTCTTCTTTGTGGCAGCCCCTCAAATACTGAAACACTGCTATCATACCTTCCCTATTTCTTCTTTTCTTTAGACTGGCCAAACCCAAGTCCCGCAGCCATTCTTCATATGTTTTAGTTTCCAGGCCTTTGATCATCTTAGTTGCTCTTCTCTGATTTTTTTCCCCCCAAACTCTCGACATCTTTTTTATGATATGGTAAACTTGGCTGCTGCTTACTCACATTTAAACCTTGCATATTTCCATCAATGCTGATGGAAATAAATGAGGAACTACGTAATTTTGGCTTAATCCTCAGATCTCCTTAAACCTGAGATGAAGCCTTTGTTGCTACTTTATGAAATTGGACCCTTTATTAGGCTTGTAAGATTTGCTAATGTAACCTTATAATAAAGTAGAATCCCCAATGAGATTTTATGGACTCCCCAAGATACACAAAATAGGAGTTCCCCTTAGACCTATTGTAGCACTAAATGGCTGGAACAATGATTAGGTTTCCTGACTTCACCCTCAAACAGCACAGTCACATCATCCACCCAATTTTTAACAAAATTGCAAAGCTTATATATGATTATCCTATTATGTATTAATATTCATAGTTTAGGCTTCTTTTTTGGAATACCTTGCTAATATTAATTTTGCTGATCAATGACATCAATCTTTGTGAACAATGGCAAACTCATCAAACAGGTAGAACATTTAAATATCTGATTGGGTTCTATTCTTTCTATTAATTGGTAGCTGCTAACTTTTAAAAGATTTTCATTCAATTTTTAAAATTCCTTTTTTATAATTATTGCTGATTAATGATAATGATAATGATAATGATAATGATAATCATAATCATAATCATAATCATAATCATAATAATGTTAGAAGAGACCTTGGAGGTCATCTACAGTAGATGCAGTTCCATTGAGGACCACATGCTGAGTACGTCTGGTCAGCCAGCTACGAATCCATCTGGTGGTGATGCCTAAAATGTCTAACCCACATTTTTCTATCTTATCAAGTAGTAGGTTGTGATCTACTTTATCAAATTCCTTACTGAAGTCCAAGTAAATTCTATCCACAGCATTCCTCTGGTCCACTAGTTTTGTCACTTGGTCAAAGAAAGCAATAAGATTTGTCTGGCATGATCTGTTTTTGACAAACCCATGTTGGGTTTTAGTAATGACTTTGTTTGCATCTAGGTGTTCGCTGATTCATTGTTTCATTATCTTCCCAGGTATTGAGGTCAGGCTGATAGGTCTTAATTTTCTGGATCTATTTTTTTTTTCCTTTTTTGAAGATGGGAATTACATCAGCTCTTTTCCAGTCCTCTGGTAGTCCCCCAGTGCTCCAGGATCTTTGAAAAACATAGTTCAGTGGTTCTGAGATCACATCTGTCATTTCCTTGAGAACCTTGGGGTGTAATCCATCTGGTCCTGGTGATTTGAACTCATCTAGGCTGGACAGGTGCTCACTTACCATTTTCTTACCTATCTTAACTTGTGTTTCTAATCTGTTTTTTACGGTACTGTTTTTTCCCTTTGTGTAAAGACAGATGCAAAAAACGAGTTAAATAGTTCTGTTTTCTCCCTGTTGCTTGTCACCTTCTTGCCATTTTCTGCCACTAATGGGCCAATCATTTCCTTGACTTTTTTCTTGTTTTTTACATGTTGAAAAAAGCTTTTTTTTGTTGTTATTTTTGACTTTTGTTGCAAGCCTTAGTTCATTTCGAGCCTTAGCTTTCCTCACTTCATCTTTGCAGGCACGGGCTATTTGCTGATATTCTACCTTAGTTATGTGCCCCTCTTTCCAATTCTTATACTTGTCCTTTTTGTCTTTCAATTTAGACCAGTTCTCTTGATTGTGTTTGGTTTTGGACTTTAAATAAACTTTGATTGCTTGATTGAAAGCTAAGAATCTTTATACCTGTTTTGTGTGGATGGCAGACATACAGTGACTTTGAATTCCTCAAGAACACAATTCCTTTAAATCATTTTGACAATAAGAAGAGTCAAGTTTGCTTTCTTTTAATAATTGCATTTCCCCTTAAATTACAGTGTCCTGGACTGTCCTCTTTAACCAGAGATTTGAAGTTTTCTGCACATGTTTTGCACAATGGAGTATGCATTTGAATTAATGGAAGGTAGGAATAGCATATATTACATAATCTTCCTTTCCTTTGTGGGTACTGCTGATGAAGAAAATATCAAAATTTTCATAGTACTTCATAAGCTTATTCCAGAATTCAAACTGTAACACCAGTACATGAGTCCCTTTTCCCCTCCCCCTCCTGGGGTTGAGGTATGGGGTTGACACTTTGAAAACATTCAATGGGTGCATTTACAGAATGGCTCCTGAGGGAATGTTTTTATGGAGAATGTAAGAATACTAACACACTGATACAGTGTCTATGATTTCCTCTCTGCAACAGCATCCCAGAATTGTCCTTGGATAAGGGTTGAGCCTTATCCAACAACATGAAATTGAATGTGGAGAAAAGTAAGGTTTTACCCCTAGGCAGGAAAAAAAACAAAGTTTTTTGTACAGACCTGGCTCAAAAACTATAACTGTGAGAGGGACCTTGGTGTCCTAGTCAGTGGTGGGATTCAAATATGTGAACAACCAGTTCTCTGATTGGACGCCACTTCTAGAACTTCATTCTGGGCCTGGGCAACAAAAAATTAGCTACCGCTTCTGCTGAAGTGGTGCAAACTGCCGGAATCCCACCACTGGTCCTAGTGGATGTTCTCTTAAACCTGAGGCAGCAGTGTGCAGCAGCAGTCAAAAAAGCTAATACAATCTTGGGTTCTACAAACAGTTATAGAATCAAAATCGCGTGAAGTATTAGTACCACTTTATAAAGCCTTAGCAAGACCACCCATAAAATACTGTATTCTGGTTTTGGTCACCCCATTATAAAACAGATGTTGATACTTCGGAAAAGGTCCAAAGAAGAGCAGCTAAGATGATTAAAGGCCTGGAGGCTAAAAGATATGAAGAATGCTTCAGGAACTGGGTTTGGCTAGTTTATAGAAAAGAAGGACTAGGGGGGGGGACATGATGGCAGTGTTCCAGTATTTGGGGGGCTGCCACAAAGAAGAGGGGGTCAATCTATCTTCCAGAAGCAAGACAAGAAACAATGGATGGAAACTAATCAAAGAAAGAAGCAACCTAGAACTAAGGAGAAACTTCCTAACAGTGCAAACTATAAGTGGAACAGCTTGTAGGTGCTTCATCACTTGAGGTTTTAAAGAAGAGACTGGACATCCACCTATCTGAAATAGCATAGGATCTCCTGCTTGAGCAAGCGGTTGGACTAGAAAACCTCCAAGGTCCCTTCTAGCTCTATTCTGACTGGGTATTGGGTATTTATGTTCTTTAAGAGAATTTCAAGAAAAATATGTGATTGGAGGCCCAGATGCATTTCTGAAAATGAAGGAAGGGTGGAAAGAAAACTTTCCTTTTCAAAATTAGTATATTTTACATATTTTGAATTAATTATTAGTGAAATAGTTCTGGGGTGGGAAGCTTAAAGAGCCTCATAGATATTGATTATCGGCCTATGATCATTATATATACAAAGACCCAAAGACAGAAACACACACATTTAAATATGGAAGAAGTGTCTAACACACATTAGCATTTTTGCTGCCTGGTGTTATTGATCATAGTCGTGACTTACTATAATTGCTTCCTCTCTAAAGAATATCTCCATTACGATGTTGACTACACCCTTCGTATTGGATATGAGTATAACTACATGTAAGTATAATATAGTACAAAATATTTTCTTTGCGGGACTGCAGTCTTCCACTTGTTTCATAATATTCCAAAAGGAAAATTCCTCCTCTGCTTTTCATCCAGTGCAGGAGTCAGATAAGGGACAGAGATTATTTATTTATTTATTTATTTATTTATTTATTATTTATTAGTTGGATTTATATACCGCCCTATTCTCGAAGGACCTAGGGTGGTTCACAGGGCAATTAAAACAGTACAAAAAAGAACAATAAAATGGGGTTAAATTAGTAAAGGCCCACAATTCCTAATAACAATAAAATTAAATTTTAAAATTAATTTAATATAATTTAATTAAATAGTTTAAAATTTAAAATCCCTCAGTCCAGGCCAGAGAATTCGAACAACCAGGTTTTTAAGTCCCGGCGAAAAGAGCGAAGGTCCAGGGCAGTCCGAAGCTCCATCGGCAGTTCGTTCCAAAGGGCGGGCGCACTCACAGAGAACGCCCTCCCCCTGGGAATCACCCACCGGCAATCTCTTAACCGGCGGAACCCTAAGGAGGCCCTCCCTGTGGGCGCGCACAGGACGATGGGAAGCTGATGCTGGTAGCAGGTGCTCTCTAAGGTGTTCCCTATCAACAGCTCATCCCCAGGTCAGAATGACTAGGAAACCTCCATTGACAGCACGCATGAAGTTGGCAGAGTCTTAAAAACCAGGCATTCTGACTTCCAGCAGAAACAGTAGAGTAGAACTCAGATAAAGAAGATCTCCATAGATATAAATGTTACTGACCTAGACTTAGTTATGTATATTATGAAGCATCAAACAGACATGAGAGTTTTAGCACTGTATAGATGAGAGTTGGAAAGTGAAAGAACGGAAGAGAAACTGAGCAAAAGTGGAAGAGATGAAATTCATTTCAGTCCATTAGTATCCCAGAAAAAAGATAAGAGGAGAAGAATGGGTTTCAAAGTAACAATAAACACTCTGAACCCTATTATTTCTCCCCTGTCCTATTCAAGGATGTCTAAGTAGTCCTCAGGTAGTCCTCAACCTCAGATTTCTGGATGACACTTAGAACTGTACTTGTTTTCAAACCAGAAGTCTACTGTTTGCAGAAACATTTCCCCTAGATATGGTGGTTGGAGAAATTGTGAGGCAGAATTACATCATGTTATCTTTCCTTTAGTACGCTCCATGTAATCAGAAGAATAACTGAACTTTGGTGGTCTTTGTTTGGAATCTATGGCATGTTCTTGACCACATGACAACTGTCATATATAGGGTCTATTTATAGGCCCACAAGCTCTTTTTACTGTAAGTGGGAAAAGGATCAGCAACCTGATATTCTTCATAACTTTTGATTGTAACATTCTCTAACTTCAAGTTAGTAGGCACGGCAAAAGGAGGACATGTCCAACTTTCCCCCACATTCCTTTACTCTGGCACGCATAAGTCTCTTGAGTTTTCAGTATCTAAGTAGCTTTTCACTGGGGCGTTTATTGTTCAGTCACTATGTTGTATCTGACTCTTCATAACCATAGCACACCAGCCCCCCCCCCCTTTCTTCCACTGTCTCCCAAAGTTTGTCCAAATTCAAATTCATTGTGTGGATTACACTAACCATCTCATCCTCTGTCTATGGAGATTCTCAGTCATCCAGGTCAGAGTTATCCCAAAGTTGCTTTTTCACGAGGCAACTGACCTTCTTATTTTACTTTGAAAATGTTTCGTTTCTCATCCAAGAAGTTTCTTCAGCATTCCAGCTCTTCAGGTCTACTGAAGAAGCTTCTTGGATGAGAAGCAAAATGTCTTCAAAGAAAAATGGGAAAGTCCAGTTGTTTCATGAAAAAGCATCTTTGGGATCTTATCCTCTGCCATCTCCTTCTCTTTTGGCCTTTCGTCTTTCCCAACATTGGGGTCTTTTCCAATAAGTCCTCTCTTCTCATTTGGTGGCCAAAGTAACTCAGTTTCAGCTACAGTATCTGTCCTTCCAAAGAACATTCAGGGTTACTTTCCTTTACGATTGACTGATTGGACCTCCTTGCACTTCAGGAGACTTTCAAGAGTCTTCCCCAGCACCACAATTTGAAACCCTTGATTCTTTGGCACTCAGCCTTCCTTGTGGTCCAACTCTTCCAGCCATAAAATTCAAATTAGCATTTATTGGAGTTAACAAGCTCTGCTTGATATACTGACAAGACCTCTGTCAGTTACACTTTGAAGACAAACTGCTAGTGCTAGCACATTCCTTTCAATGTATATTTGCCACTGTGTGCCTGTATTCATACTTGTAAAAAAAAGGTAAAGGTTCCCCCACACAGGCGTGCTAGTCATTTCCAACTCTAGGGGCCGGTGCTCATCTCCATTTCAAAGCCGAAGAGCCAGCGCTTGTCCGAGGACGTCTCTGTGGTCATGTGGCCGGCATGACTAGACGCCAAAGGCTCATGGAACGCTGTTACCTTCCCACCGTAGTGGTCCCTATTTTTCCACTTGCATTTTTACGTGCTTTCGAACTGCTAGGTTGGCAGAAGCTGGGACGAGTAACAGGCGCTCACTCTGCTACGCTGCACTCGGGATTCGACCCACCAAACTGCCGATCTTCTGATCGACAAGCTCAGTGTCCTAACCCACTGAGCCACCACGTCCCTTTTATTCATACTTGTAATCCCCTCCAAAGAATGTAAACGCAAACATTAAATATTATGTC
Organism: Daboia siamensis; assembly: GCA_024449315.1. Classification (NCBI taxonomy): domain Eukaryota; kingdom Metazoa; phylum Chordata; class Lepidosauria; order Squamata; family Viperidae; genus Daboia; species Daboia siamensis. The sequence goes on along the minus strand of JAKJMR010018099.1, from coordinate 452,841 downwards.
CTCCCCCCCCCATATTAGTTTTCCTTTCCTATTTTTTGGGTTGCCCTTTAGTTGCTCAGATACTTGATAACTCTAGTGTGCCTTCAGCCAGAAAGTGTAAAAATGGGAAATGTTGGCAATTTTACTGAAATGCATCTTGAAGATTTTGAGGTAAAAAGCTTGGATCTGTACTGAGTATAGCAATTCTCCAGCCTCATAAGTAGCATTGATTTTATGGCTGTAATTTCCATCAGATGATGAAAACAATACATATGTGTTGATATGATATCTGTAAGTGAAAAATAAATTTGTGTGTGTGTGTGTTTGTGTGTGTGTGTGTGAGTGAGAGAGACTGTGTGTGTAAGAGAACTGATTCCCTTTTTCTTTTTTTTAAAGCAGGGTGCATCCCCAAACTATTTTGAATACTTCTGAACTTTCAACGAGCGATCCAGAAAATGGCAACATCTCTTTGCATATGATCGAATGGGTGGAAACTGCTCTGAATACTTCTAAAATATCAGAAATGTCTTTTCCAGATAATCCAGATAATTTAACACGAAATCTTATCAATGGCTTCATTGCCCTTATTTGCATTTTAGGCCTGGTAGGAAATGCAGGGACCATTTATCTCCTGGCTTTTTCCATTAAAAGGAATTCTTTCACCACTTACATCCTGAATCTCTCCATCGCTGATTTTGGGGTCCTCACATCCCTCATTGTGGCAGCTACATTTGTGGGGGTGTCAACTCTTCATAAAAGAAGTTACATTGTCCAAACCTTTTTCTTCTTGTTCTTTGAGCTCTTTTCCTTCACCTATTCTGCTAGCCAGTTTCTGCTGACGGCCATCAGCCTGGACAGGTGCGTGGCTGCCTTGTTCCCACTCTGGCATCGCTGCCATCGTCCGCCATATCTCTCCACTCTTGCTTGTGGCCTCATCTGGATCCTCTCCTTCCTGCTCTCTGCGGTGCACTTCATTTTCCACCAGAACAGAGGCTCGGGAAGTTCACCGTTGCTTTACCAGCTTATTGTGAATGGCTTATTTTGTACGCCTCTCATGGTTTTGTCTACTATGACCCTCTGGATTCACATGAGGTCTAAATCGCAACGCACTCAAAGGAAGCTGCTCACCACCATCTTGCTGGCTCTCCTCTTCTTCCTCCTTTTCTCTCTCCCAATGTATGCCTCATATGTCATTTATTATTTCAGTTTCCCTCATCCTGTCCTCTTGACAATTGGGATAGGAAGTGCTGTTCTCAACAGCAGCATCAACCCCCTCCTTTATTTCTTAGTGGGGAGGAAGAAGAGAGGAAAGGAGCAACCCAGAACATCCTTGAAGTTGGCTCTTGAAAGGGTCTTCAAGGAGGAGCAGCAGAGCAGCCTGGAAGAACGGCGAGCTGCAAAGGAAGAACTCTCGTGAAGTCTTGCTATCCCTCTGCCTTCATGTATGATAGCCATAAATAATATGTGCGTTCAATAAAAAAGAGGTATTTGTTGAACAAAGCAGCTAACGGCAAACAATATAAAAAGAAAATGTTGCCGTATTCACAATTTCCAAAATAAAGATGTTTGTAGAGAAAGTGTCTGACTTCGTACATCCTTTTTATTTCATCACATGACATGACATCTCACTTCAAGTAATTCTTTATTTCATAACACGAAATGATATGTCTGACGTCATACAATTCTTTTTTATATTCTTTTTACCCCTTTGTGTAAAGACAGATGCAAAAAACGAGTTAAATAGTTCTGCTTTCTCCCTATTCCTTGTCACCTTCTTGCCACTTTCCCCCACTAAAGGGGAGTTAAAGTGTGTTAGGAACTTGGTTACATATATAGTTGGTTAATGTTATTTAGATTTTGATTGTTATTTTTGTAACCCTGTATTCAGTTCTGGGAAGGGGGGAGGGGGAGGGGTGGTGGTTTGGGGTGGGTTTGTATTGTAACTTTTATAAAACATATATATAGCCTTGGTGGAGCAGTGGGCTAATGCCTCCTTAAGTAAGACCAGCTGCCTGCAATTAGTGCAGGTTCGAGTCCCACCAGGCTCAAGGTTGACTCAGCCTTCCATCCTTCTGAGGTAGGTAAAATGAGGACCCAGATTGTTGGGGGCAATAAGCTGACTTTGTAATAATGCCGCTTGGGATGTGTGTGAAAGCCCTAACAAGCAGGCATATACATAGAATGAAAGCTACTGCTAAGCTTGTAAGCCGCCCTGAGTCTTCGGAGAAGGGCGGGATATAAATGGAATAAAAATAAATATATATATATATATATATATATATATATATATATATATATATATACTCTATTTGAGTAAATTCTATTTTAATTAGCAATGTAAAATCCTCTCTAATAAATCAAACCCCCAATTTTCTTCAGACTCATTCTGGCTTTCTTCCTTTGGCAGCTCACGTTCCATTTTAGTGCATCGCTGCCATCATCCACCATATCTCTCCATTCATCTTTGATAGCCCAAAATAATATGTGCGTTCAATAAAAAACAAATTTATGAAACAAAGTAGCTAATGCCAAACAATATAAAAACGTTTTCTGTATAAAAACATTTGTACAGAAAGTATCTGACTTCATGTATATTTTTTATTTCATCACCTGACATTATGTATCACTTCAAGTAATCCTTTATTTCATAACATGAAATGATATGTCTCATATCATACAATTCTTCTTTATATCAGTTCTCTGTATGTCAGATGAAAGAATCAATATGTTAAATGAGATTTGTCCCCACCTATGAGATTCCAGCCTCAAGTGCAACTTATTCATTGCTACTCAGAAGGAAGCACAAAGGCCTTGTAAGAGGATTTGACCTCTTCTATCTCCCTCTAGTAGCTTCACCTTCTTTGAAGACATCTTGCAAAATGACCTTCATGCTCTCCTTGGACTAAGCAATTTTTTTCCTCCCAACTAGAAAATAGATCACGGGATTAATGGTCCTATTTAGACAAGAAAGCAGTATACTCCATATATTCAAATATTTCAGTTTCTTATCAGTTTCAAAAAAAGGAAAACTATGAATTACTGAAATGACAGATAATGGAAAAGAAAGTATGTGGAAACAGACAAGTGTGATTAAAACCATCAGTAAAAGCCGTCCCTGATTCTTCTGATTCGATTTAACACACACTTTGATGAAAAGGACCACAGTAGAGAGAGTGATCAGAGGAAGGCAAATTATAGTAGTCACAAGGAAATGAAGATTGATGAGGATGCGATACACAATGACTTTTGTGAAACTCATAATCTCCACAATTCCACAAAGGAGGAAAGAAGAGGTCCAGAGGATGACACAGACAGCAGGGGACAAATGTTTTGGCCAGGAACAGTGATGCCATATTGGGAAGAGGACAGCCACACACTGGTCAATGCTGATGGCCATCATCAGAATGTGAGAATTGTCGTACATGATGCTGAAGAACAAATAACAGATCAAGCCGAAAATGCTTTCTACCAAGTTGGCAAATCCACAAATTAAAGTCATAACTACACTTGTGAGGAACCCAAAGTCTGCAATGGCCAAGTTAAGGATGAATGTGGTGAAACAGGTTCTCTTCATCTGGAAGCCAAGTAGCCAGATGATGTAGCCATTGCCCACCCATCCAAAAGAGCAGGTTATTAAAGTAATGCTTGTAAAAACAAACCATTCTACAGGAGAAAGGATGAGCTGTTCTGTGAACTCACTGGCATTATTATCTCTATAATAGTTCTTTGTAACATCCAGATCTCCCAGGCTGGAATTCATCATTAAGCTTTTGTAATCCTCTGATTATCTTTTGGAGTAGAAGCTCCTATTAGGAGAAAAGGAAAAAGAGTGGATTCCGTCATTCCTGTCTCCTAAATAACATCAATATTGGGGCCACCTTGTGCTCTCTGAGCTTACTCATTTTCTTGCACTTTTCATTACTCAAACTAGGTAACATCATCAGTTCTAATCCTAGCACTGTGCTAGCACTGATGATGTTACCTAGTTTGGTAAAGAAACGGCTTAAAAAGCAAGCTGAGAGAGTACCAAAGACCCCACATTTCAACTCTAAGCTACAAATATCCTCCTTTATTGGTACCAATATTGCCATAGCTTCTAGAAGAAGGGGTCCACCTGTTCTCCAAAGCATCTTATGGCGGAACAAGAAGTAATGGATGGAAACGTATTAAGGAGTGATCCAACCTAGAACTAAAGAGAAATTTCCTGACAATTAGTGCAATTATTCAGTGGAACAACTTGCCTTTAGAAGCTGGGGATGCTTCAACAGTGGAGGATTTAGGAAAAAAATTGGACAACCATTTGATTGAAATGGTGTCTCTTCTTAAAAATTTGCAGTGATGGAGCACCCCCAGCTTCTGAAACCAAGCTGTTCCACTGATTAATTCTGATTCTTATCTCTCCTTGATTAGTTAAATATAGAAGATTTCCTCTATGTGTTTGTTTGTCTGTGTGTGTGTGTGTGCGCGCGTGCAAATTTTCTTGTGATTAACTGGAATTTTCCAAGTTGAGGCACAAAAATGAGGCGAGTTTTCATACAGAACTGAAAAGCCAAGACTGATGAAAAAGAATTCAGGATAATGTAAAGAAGCATGACAGTCAAGATATAAATATCAAGTATAAAAACATACAGCTTCTGAATTAACGGTTATTACTCTATTTGCATATCCCAGGGTCTGATGAAAACTTTCAAAATTATAACATATCTCCAGGGTCCCTTCCAGCTCTATTCTATTCAGCCCCAGCACAGCAGGTTAGGCTTCATCTGTTGTGAAAAACATGGAGAGATTTTGCTTTTGATATGAAACAGAAAGTCTAAAAAAATGCATGTATACCGATTAAACCAGGCCGTCTTTAAACAGCATCTAGCACCATGTGATTCAAGATGTGGTCCTGACTTGTTTAAGATAATCACCAACAGTCAGTATAGAAGAATTTCTCTCCCATATTATGTATATTAATGGTATATTTCTTTTGATAGCCAACAGCATTGACCATTGTGTGTGTGTGTGTGTGTGTCTTCTTTCCAATCTGGCATCGCTGTTCCTGGCCAAAACATTTGTCTCCTGTTCTGCCTGCCCTCTGGATCTTCTGTTTCCTCCTGGGTGGAATTCCAAACATTATGGAATATGAATTTAAATATGATACCATTCCGAGTCTCCATTTGGTTGTGGCTGTTTTGTTTTGCCTCCCGTTGATCACAACCTCTACTGTGATCATATTCATAAAAATATGTCTTAAACCTAAACAGATCAATCGTGAAAGACTTTTGGTGATGATCTTAATTACTCCTTATTCTTACTCTCCCATTATATTCCTATGTGTTCGTTACTCATTTTATTAAGAAGAGGTGTTTTCCTGAGATGAAGGGGTTTTTTTTTAATTTAAATTTCCTGTATTCCATTTCTACTTACGTCTGAGTATTTGCCTAAACAGCGGGGTTAACCCAGTAATCTATTTTCTGGTTGGAAAAAAGAAATGTGCGTGGAGTCCGTGGAGAGCATCAAGGTGATCAAGTTCCAAAAACCTGTGGAAGAAAGTAAAAACTTTGAAACCTTCTGTGAAAGCATAATTTGTATGAGAAAAGCAAGCAGATGGGGGCAGCAGAGTTAAGTATGTCATAAGTTTAGAATGGTTACTTCATCATAAACGGTCCAAGTCTAATCCCCCTTGCATTCCATGCACCCTTATCTGGTGCTAATTAATCTCAAACTTTAGTAGATTCTTGTAAATAAAGTTGAGTAATATATCCTTTTTGAAATGCAACTTAATATACATTTCTGATCTTTTGTGCCTGGCATTTTTTTAGCTGTCATGAATGGTAAATATTTGAGTATGATTTTCTTGCAGAATTTTAATTTCCTGCACAATTAAAATGTAAAGTGATCTTGTCTCCCTTAGAAAAGAATATTATGAGACTTCATCTTGAAAACTGGGGAACAATGTGGGAATTTTCCCTCCACTGCTGTAAGTTATATACTAAGAACCATACTAGCAAATTTTCAAAATGATAGTAATATAAATAAAATTGTTTAGCAATTGAGATTCATGATACACAACTGTATCTCAGGGATAGTGCAGAGAACTGCATCCCATATTTACTATGAAGCATCAACATATTCTGAGGTGAATAAGTGCTCCTGGAGCTCTTTCTCTTCTGACATGAGAAAGAAAGTCAAAAAATTCACACATATTTTGTGCCTTACATTATCAGTATGTACAATTACGTGGCATGGAGATGTAGTCTTTGGCTACTTCACCAACAGGCAAGAGATAGCATAAACCTTGTGTGAAACTTTTAGCAACATCTGCTTAACCATCCTAGAAGAGAGAAAAAAATCTGTGAAAAATCTGCTTACTATTGCCTGCTACTCTAACATTAAATCTCATGAATGATCCCACAACCCATCTGTCAATTGCTCATTGACCTGTGTCCAATTTTGGACATTGTAATCAAAGTATGCTATGTGACTTTCTCAATGAATCTAGACAACACATAACAATGAAGAATAAATATCACAAGGGAGATCATTGCTCCCACTATCTGCAAAAAGTGTTTTTTGAATGATTAATTTCACTGTCCCAAAGATGCTCTTTGAAGACGTTTTGCTTCTCATCCTAGAAGCTTCTCTGAGAGCTAAAGAAACTTCTTGGATGAGAAGCGGAACGCCTTTAAAGAAAAACAAGGAAGTCCAGTTGTCTCTGGAGAAAGCAGCTTTGGGACAACTATGACCTGGATGGCTGAGAATCTCCATAGATGACTAATTTCACTGTACAGGGGAAAAAAAAAATAAGGTGGAACCTTTTAGTGGCTGGAGGGAATCTTTCTTTGTGGGGAAAAATATTGTTATTGTTATTACTGTTGTTGATGATGGGAGAACCCAGATAAATTCAAGAAGCTTCTAAAAATATACTTTCTTCCTTTATTCATTGAGTTTCTACCTCTCATGCTAACTGTGACCCATCTCTGGCTCTACAACAGAAAGGAAAGCTTTGGCTTAAATATAGGGTACATAAAAAAAACAAACAGAAAGCAACTGCTATCAAATACAGTAATTCCAAGAACACTTTATAGGAATAAAATAATTTTGAGTAAGAAGATGCTGCACTTGATGCTATTATCCCTGATTAAAAATGAATATTTCCTTCTGATCTTCCCTGAGAAAGTCTTTGGGGTTCTACCAGCCCATGCCTGAAAGTTTAGACACAGAATTTCCTACCTTCTTCCAATCTGACTTATGCTTCACCAATGCCTGCTGGACCTTAATAATGTCTTCTTCTGGAATGGTTCTGAATTCTTCTTCCACTATCACGAAGCCCAGAAAGTTCGAAAGAGATGCCTTTATACATTTTGAGAATGGGTGGGGTACCTTAATGGATTAAAGAAATCCATTCTTCCTTGCTGAGAATTAAGACCACAGTGCTGATTTTTTCTATGGGTGTTTCAGAACTCTTAAATGTGGGATAAAATGGTTTCCATAAGTCTGAAAAAGAAATGCATTAGGCAGATGTCTCTGAGGAAAGTTGTAGTTCATGTGTACTTTGCAGATGAAATCAATGTACAATATCAATAGAAAATTATTGGATAGAAAAAGGGGAAATCTGATAAATACTTCTGAAATGATAACACAACTGGTCATGATCCCTTTAGTATACTACTGAACCTCTTGGTCCTGTAACCTATGTATCCCAAACTATGTATACTATAAGGTAAAGGTAAAGGTTCTCCCCCACATGCATGCTAGTCGTTTCTGACTCTACGGGCTGGTGCTCATCTCCGTTTCAAAGCCGAAGAGCCAGCGCTTGTCCGAGGACGTCTCCATGGTCATGAGGCTGGTATGACTAGATGCCAAAGGCACATGGAACGCTGTTTCCTTCCCACCAGAGTGGTCCCTATTTTTCTACTTGCATTTTTATGTGCTTTCGAACTGCTAGGTTGGCAGAAGCTGGGACGACTAAAAGGAGCTCACTCTGTTACGGGGCACTCAGGATTCAACCCGCCAAACTGCTGACCTTCTGATCGACAAGCTCAGCATCCTAACCCATTGAGCCACTGCGTCCCTCGAATGTATACTATAGGACCAAACTTTTTCAACCCAGGTGTCTCAAATGGGCTAACTTAAAGAATGCATCTGAAATTTGGAATCCATCATGCCCAATGTCAATGGAATTGACATTCGGCAAATTACAATAAAGTTTGATATGAAAATTATCATAAATCACATTATGAATAAAACTAAATGTCATACCCTCTCTTGACGTTTGACTGTGCTTTTCAGTTCAACATGGGTTGCTTTCAGAGGCAGACACATTTCTGAGAAGAACCCTGCATTTCTCAGTGGCTATGGAGATTCTCTAATAATAATAATAATAATAATAATAATAAAGTTGGAAGGGACCTT
>JAKJMR010018099.1:424688-439462 GCA_024449315.1 Daboia siamensis | reverse complement strand
GGGGTAATTAAAGTCCCCCATTACTATTGTGATGTGCTTCTTACATAACTTAGTTAGCTGACTAGCAAAAAGTTCATCTATTTCCTCTGCTTGGTTGGGCGGCCTATAGTATACACCTATGGCAATGTCGTTTTTTTCCCCTTTTATATTGACCCAAATGCTTTCAAGTTTACAGTTTTCGTCATTGTTGTGCTCTATTTCTGTAGAGATAAAGTTATTTCTTATATAGAGAGCAACTCCTCCTCCTCTTTTGTTTAGTCTGTTTCTTTTAAATAGTTTAAATCCCTCTAGCTGTGTGTTCCATTTGAAGGTTTCGTCCCACCATGTTTCCGTAATGGCAACAATGTCATATCTGCCCTCATTTACCTGAATTTCTAGTTCACCCTGCTTACTGTTCATACTCTGTGCATTAGTGTATAGACATTTGAGTCCTTTATGACTGACCCTGTGTTTACTTGCTGCATAACTTGTGTGGTGCCTGGCTTCCCCTATTTTCTTAGATTGCCGGGGACAGTGATGTTTTGTATCAATTAACTCACTGTCCCCATTATTTAGTTTAAATGTTCCTCCAAAAAAGCTGTGATTTCATTGCCAAGCATCTCAGTCCCTTTCTTGGATGGGTGCAGACCATCTCTTTTATACATTTTTTCATTGGACCAGCTACAGACATCATGACTAATATAACCAAAGCCTTCTCCTTTACACCACTCCTTTAGCCACATATTAAATTCTGCTATACGCTGGCCTTTTCCATTTTGCTCCTTATACACTGGTAAAACCTCTGAAAAAGTAAGCCTACAGCCTATTGTGCTAAATTCCTGCCCCAAGCTCTGGAAATCATTCTGCACAGAGAGTACATCTTTTTGGGACAGATCATTAGTACCAAGATGTACAATAGCCTCCACATCACAGTCTTTGCTGGCATTCTTGACTATTTTAAAAATACGCTTCTTGTCCCTACTGGCAGTAGCACCTGGAAGACACCTGACCTCTTTCAAAACCTCTGTGTCCTTTCCTAAATTTACATCCCTTATAATTGAATCACCAACCAGAAGGTGGCTTCTCTTTTTGGATGCCTTTCTGTGCTTGCATGACTGGTGTGTAATACCAGATTCACACTTCTCCCTGTCGAAAACAAGTTTTTCATCTTGGACCACGATCCCCTGCTTATTTGAGTTATTATCACAGATACCTTTACCTGTCTCCTTAATGTCCTTATTAAAGTTAGAAAGGGGACTGTATCTGTTGTGCAGGGACACAGCAAAAGCTTTGGGTTTATGGTTGACAGATCCTACCCTGCCAGATCCGACGGTTGTCCACACTGCCCTTCTCCTGCAGGATCTTTGTGGTAGAGGGGGCTGATAGCACGGAGGCTCAATAGGGTAGGAAGGCTGAACTGGACACCTAATTTCTGCCTGAAGAGCACAGATTACAGACCCTAGATAAATAATCTGTCCTTGTAGACTAGTGATTTGTTTACAGATAGGACAGTTTCCAAGTTTGAAAAGGGTACTGCGAAAGATAGCTGCAAAACAGTTGTTGCACTGAACTAAGCCAGACATGCTGAGTTACAATGAATCTCAGATGTACTTGCCCTGAATGTACCGCTGCTGTTTTTGATATTTAGTAATATAATTCGCGCACCGTTAGGCGCGCGGGCCGCTCCTTATTTGGTGCAACCCTTGCAAAACTCACAGCATGGAGCACTTCCCAGCAGCTCTGAAAGTTGAAATTCTGCTGAAAAGCAATGGAGATCAGTGAGGACCCCAAATACAGTTCAAATACAATGCAAACCAATCAGGGCTCTAGCTCCTTATTTGGTGCAACCCTTGCAAAACTCACAGCATGGAGCACTTCCCAGCAGCTCTCAAGTCAATCCAGGTGATGGTTGTCCCAAAGGTGGTTTTTCAGGAGAAAACTGGACTTTGTTGTTTTCTTGAAGATGTTTTGCTTCTTATCCAAGAAGCCTCTTCAGAACTGGAGAAGCTTATTGGATGAGAACTTCAAGGAAATACAAAGTCTAATTTTGAAAAAGCACCTTTGGGACCAGCATTTCTTAAGAACTGTTCTGCTGAAAGCAGTACATTAGAATTCTGTCATTATTGAAGGCATTAAGGAATGTAAGAGGAAGAGGAGGAGGAGGAGGAGGAGGAGGAGGAGGAGGAGGAGGCTTCACTAGAGATCTCCTGAGGATTGTGAAGGGATGGGAAATGACACAATCCTACATTAGTTGTAGAATGAAAAGTGCCCCAACAGGTTATAGGTTGTCTAATAAACAATTAGTGGGGATGATAGCCACAATCCCCGTATTCTGGCATAAAAGTTTATGTCTTTTGTTGCTTTCTCATAAAAAAATCAATATTAAGAAATAATCCATAAGGAATACCAATAATCACTATACATTCAACTCTGCCTTATTGTGAATTGGATACTTGGGGCTTCTATGTTTTCTCATCCTTCTAATTTAATTCCTTTTAATGGAAGACTAAAACTTTGCATTCAGCTGCTTAGAACACTAATTGTGCATTATGGTCCAGGCCTATTTAAAAGCTTGCAAAATCCTTTCCTTCTTATTATATTAGTAGAGAAAATGCTTTTAAGTCATCCTCTCTCTTCCACCACATATGGATAACAGGCAAAGGTAATGCTTTTAAATGGTGCAACACTCCTTAAGGTCATCAGGATGACTTCAAGCTGATGGCGCCTTCAATATGGGTATATGACAGAAAAATCAAAAATGCTCACAGCGGAAAAAGGGACAACTTACATACTTGCCTAGCTACAGGTATTCCTAGAAAAACCGTAGCTCTCTTGTGGTCTCACAGAAAGCGGAAAAGAAAGAGAATTAAATCCTCAAACCATTGAAGTGAGCTTATCAGAGAGATCCAAACCCAAAGCAGAAACAGTGCAAAATATATTGAACTGCTTAAATTTAAATTTAACCAATATTTCTTGCCTCTACTCCCGTTCTCATGCCATACTTTGCAGTCCTGGATGGAAGCAGCGCATGAACAATTCCCAGGACAGAGTGAGAATCTTTGTACTTAGTCACAGAGGGAGAACTTCATCATGGAAATAAATGGCAAACTAGTTGAAAGAAAATGTTGGGTCAATTGAAAGAAATGTTGGAGTACAGGGAAGAGCAACAAAGATGATTAGGGGACTGCAACATAAAACATACATAAGGAACAGTGGCTGGAATTGGGTATGTCTACTTTAATGAAGAAGGGACGCGGTGGCTCAGTGGGTTAGGAGGCTGAGCTTGTCGATCAGAAGGTCGGCAGTTTGGCGGGTCGAATCCCGAGTGCCGTGTAACAGAGTGAGCGCCTGTTACTCGTCCCAGCTTCTGCCAACCTAGCAGTTCGAAAGCACGTAAAAATGCAAGTAGAAAAATAGGGACCACTACGGTGGGAAGGTAACAGCGTTCTGTGTACCTTTGGTGTCTAGTCATGCCAGCCACATGACCACGGAGACGTCCTCGGACAAGCGCTGGCTCTTCGGCTTTGAAACGGAGATGAGCACCGGCCCCTAGAGTCGGAAACGACTAGCACGCATGTGCGGGAGAACCTTTACCTTTACCTTACTTTAATGAAGAGAGGGACAAGGGAGGACATGATAGCAGTGTTGCAATATCTCAGGGGCTGCCCCAAAGAAGAGAGAGTCAAGCTATTCTCCAAAGTACCTGAAGGCAGGACAAGAAGCAAGGGATGGAAACTAACCAATTAAGGAGAAATTTTCTGACAGTTAGAACAATTAATCAATGGAACCACTGGCCTCCAAAAGTTGTGAATGCTGGAGGTTTTTAAGAAATGGACAACCATTTGTTTGAAATGGTATAGGGGTTTCCTGCCTGAGCAGGGGGTTGGACTAGAAGACCTCCAAGGTCCTTTCCAACTTTATTTTTTTTTTTTTTTTATTATTATTATTATTATTATTATTATTATTATTATTATTATTATTATTACTATTACTATTTCTTATGTTTTCATCATGACCATTAGAACTGTGGGTTTCAGATACTGTAATTGTCTGTGAGAAATTTGTGCTGTTCTGTTTCAATGGCTAGCATTATCATGAAAAATTAGTCCAGAAAAAAAGACTGCTAAGATTTAGAGAACTATCAATATATAAATATCACAAAAAATATTTTTGATGTGAAAAATCAGGAGCAGTAATTACTACTTAAAGAGACGAATAGTATTGCATTTGTCTAAGATCTTCCAAACATCATACCTTTCTGAAACAATTGGTCCAAGGTCTACAGATCTGGTGAGAAGAAGATTACTAGATCATGTAATTGACCACTGGAGTGATTGACAATAGCCAAAGCAGAACAAGCTGTAGTGAAAACATGAAGGGTTTTAAGTCCTGTTCAGGTTAATGGCAGCTCAGCAGATGCAGAACAAGAAGTTATAAACATGAAAGGTTTTGCTTACAATGTACAAAAAGGAGAACACGTCAAATGTGTTGTTGGACCATTCACAGGATTAAATGGCAGAATTGAAGGCAATTGTAAGCAGATTTTGTATGAAGGAAATATTCTTTCTGTTCTGGGACAAGGAAGCAGATAGCACGAAAAGTCTCGCACAACTAGATATATTTTGTGTCTTGTCTAATCAGCACGAACATCATTGGATAAGAATATCTGTTTTCTGTCTTTGCAAGATAATCACCAACTGTGAATTTAGAAGGATGAGACTTAACCTAGGCAACTCTCAGTAAATTATTTTTTTTAAATATTCAATTGGATCAAAAAAAAAATTATCATGAATCTCTGCTCCTAAACCTTTGATCTTTCTGCTAAACATGACTCAAATTTCTCTTTGTTTATAGTCTTCCTATAACTCTGTCATGCAACTAAGGTGTCCGTTCAAGACTCTGGATTTATTGGGGCATAAGGGGAGGTTTCAAAGCCCAAGAGCCAGCTCTTGTCCGAGGACATCTCCATGGTCATGTGGCCGGCATGACTAGATGCCAAAGGCGCACAGAATGCTGTACCTTCCCACTGTAGTGGTTCCTATTTTTCTACTTGCATTTTTATGTGCTTTCGAACTGCTAGGTTGGCAGAAGCTGGGACAAGTAACAGGTGCTCACTCTGTTATGCGGCACTCGGGATTCGACCCGCCAAACTGTCGACCTTCAGATCAACAAGCTCAGCGTCTTAACCCACTGAGCCATCACGTCCCTTCGATTATTTAGGCAAGCACTCAAATAAAAATACAAAGCAAATTGAAAAGTCCCCAAGATATAATTCATGCCAAGACAATGAACAATAAACATATAGATATATAATGGCAGAATAAGAGTAAGGAACCATAGAAGATTAATTAAGGTCATCAGACATCTTCCACGTCTGATCTGTTTGGATTTAAGACATATTTTGATGAATAGGATCACAGCAGAGATTGTGGTCAATGGAAGGCAAAGCACAGCGATCACAACCAAATAGAAGCTGCAGAGGACATTATAAATATTGTATCTATATTCCCTAATGTTCGGAATTCCACTCAGGAGGAGAGAACAGATCCAGATCCAGGCACAGAAAGCAGGAGACAAATATTTTGGACAGGAACAGTATGGTGTTTTGAGAATAAGACAGACACACATTGGCCAATGCTGATGGCTGTCAGAAGAAATAGGACATGAATATGCATTGTGCAGAAGATAGAAAAGAAGACGATATGTGGAATTCCTGGTGGCATAAAAAATCTAGAACAATGAATGTAATATATAGCCATACATAGTAGGAACCCAAAGTCGGCAATAGCTAAATTCAGAATCAACGCAGTGAAAGGGTTTCTCTTAATCTGGAAGCTGAGTAGCCAGATGGTCATTCCGTTCCAAAAAAGCCCAAAGCAGCAGCTGATTAATATGACTGTGGATATATATTTAATACAGACAGGTGTAATATGGTACTAATTGAAATGATCGATGCTATCATAGTCATAATAGATTTCTGAATCATTTGCCAGGCTGAGATTCCCCCAGAGACTTTTTTAATGCTCCATTTTCTCTTCCTTTGGAATTGAAGTTGCTATTAGAAGCAAAGAACGATAAGTGAATTCATAATTCCTCAAACAATGTCATGGTTTTATAATTACAATATATGAAGAGAGTCTCGACTATAAGCAATTCCATTTAATGGGAATTCTATACAACAGATAACGAATACGACTGAGAGTATGATTTGCTTAGTATAGCTGAACCCCAAATTACTAGTAGTACAATAGCCCAAATGCTCTCCAGTAGCATTCATGTTTGCCAGACTAAAATTCATCCAGAGACTTTGGTAATGCTCCAATAATCTCATTTTTAGAATGGAAGATCCCATTAAATAAAAGAGAAAAAAAAGAATGGGTTCAATAATTCCTCAATATTAGAATCAAAGGCTGGAAGGTCTTATAGTCCAATCGCAGCTCAAGGCAGGAGTCTTATACTATCCCAGTCAAATGGTTGTCCAAATGGTTGTTTCTCTTTTTCAGAAAACCTGCAGTGATAAAGCACCAACAACCCCAGGATGCAAGGTATTCCACTGATTAATTTTTTTTTCTCACTGTTGGGAAAAAAAAATCTTTACTTCCAGGCTGTATCTCTCTTACACAAATTTCCAACCATTACTTTGTTTCCTGCTCTCTGGTGCCAAAAAGAATAAGTTAATCCCCTCTTACTTGTTACGACCCCTCAACTACTATAAGACAGTTATATTCATCTTTAATTTTTATGTTGACACATTGAACCAAGATTTAGAATAGATGTTTACTAAAACTATGCAAAATCTATTCAAAATAAACCAGCTCATTGTGCAACCTATCATAATAATAAAAATGTAGATTGCCTCTTGCATAAGCAACCAAGTACAATAGAATTACTATAGTAAGAGAAAGCAAACATGGTATCAACAGTAATAGCCACCTTCGGTGTAATCCTAAAACATCTGGAACATCACCAGGACATCATCAGCATTGACAAATTCAGCTTCAAGCAATTGTAAAAGGCAGCTTTACTTGAAACAGTCTTACTTCCTGTAATATCATTCAAACTTCAACATCTGCCCATCTAAACTCTTTGAAAGGACCACATAGCTGGATAAAAATGCCAAATCCACTCTCAACAACTGGTTAACTATGCAACCAATTATGAACTGTTGAACTTGTTTGCTATCCAATTCTCAATGATACTGGGCATGTATAACATTCAAATATCAAAACAACAACAACAACCACACAACAATAAAATCAATTTAAAAAATCTCTTATTACCAACTAGAAAGGCAGATGCTTCCATAAGGCACAAAAATTGGTTTCTATGCAAAATTTCACTGATCGTTTTGAGAACATCCAGGTTTAGATTTCGCAAAAATACTTTGATGTGAAAAAATAGGAACATAAATTGGTACTTAAGTAGATGAATATTATTGCATTTGTCTAAGATCTACCAAACATCTTACCTTTCTGAAACAATTGGTCCGAGATCTTCAGATTTGACGAGAAGAAGATTATTGGGTCAGTGGGTCAGTGGGTTAGGACGCTGAGCTTGTCGATCTGAAGGTCGACAGTTTGGCGGGTCGAATTCCGAGTGCCTCGTAACAGAGAGAGCGCCTGTTACTCGTCCCAGCTTCTGCCAACCTAGCAGTTCGAAAGCACGCAAAAATGCAAGTAGAAAAATAGGGACCACTACGGTGGGAAGGTAACAGCGTTCCGTGTGCCTTTGGCATTCTAGTCATGCCGGTCACATGACCACGGAGACGTCCTCGGACAAGTGCTGGCTCTTCGGCTTTGAAACGGAGATGAGCACCAGCCCCTAGAGTTGGAAACGTCTAGCACGCATGTGCGGGGAACCTTTACCTTTACCTTTAATTGATGACTGGAATGATTGACAATAGCCAAGGCACAACAATTGGTAGAGAAAAGGTGATGGAGAGCCTGTCACATAAGTCTATAGGATTGGATGTCACAGTAACAGGTGATTGTATGCAGATCTTTTGCAGAAAATATTGTGTCTATTCTGGGACAAGGAAGCAGATCTTGATAAAAGTCTCAAACAACTAGATGTATTCTGTGTCTTGCCTAATCAGCGTGAACATCTAGCGATAAGAAGATTTGGTTCCTGTTTTTGCAGGATAATCACCAGTCACAGAAGGAGGGCACTGCCCATAAACCTAGTCATCTCTGATGAAAAGGAAAATTATTATTATTTTTTTATTTCAGCTGGAAACTTCCATGCAGGTTTCCCAGAAAGTCAATGGGGAAGTCGGCAGGAAAAGGTGCAAATCATTGGGATAAATTTCCCTCCATTCACCCTTCAGCAGATCATATACTGTATGTTCACATCACACCAGCCAATCCAGCACCCTGTTTAAGCTCCCCACGAACACAACAATTGTCACATCCCTGACAAACTCTTGAGCATCATCCACCCACCCCGATATGTGACACACATGTCACACAACCTTGTGAAGTGCCTCACACCTACCATGTATGTAATGTCTTACACCTCCTTACTCCTCCCACCATCTCCCCAGGCCCTACGGATCCCCTACTCACTCCCCCAAATAAGTGCCTGCAGGCCTTGGACTTTCAACATCCTTCCAGCTTCTTCACTAACTTGGCTGGAAGTTACCTTGCCTGAATTTGGGATTCAATTAATGACCGCAACTAGGACTGGAAAAAATTGCCAGTGCTAAGGGATGCAGTCATGCTTTATGACTGCATTACTTAATGATGACTTCTATTTGGTTAGACAAGTTGCATATGTTCTGACTTTATTTTTGGATGGTTGCTCTGCTGTGTTTGATATAATATGGGCATATCCCATTATTGATTTCAATTGATAGACGTGACAAGGGGAGTGACAGAAAATAAAACCATGATTTTAACTTCTTCAGATGTTAGAATTTTAGTTTATCCAAGGAACCATAGTGGAATCCTCTCCTACAATGGTTAGGTATTTGATTGTCTCAAATCACTAGTACTGAATAGTACGGTGACCTTGTTTGGTAAGATCTCCCTTGGCTACAGTTCAATATCCAGAAGTAAAGGGTCTTTCACAACCTCCAAGATCTTCCGAAGCCTTCTGGAAATAAGTTAGCCTGTACTGTTCTCTCCATAGTACCGCTTCAGAATGGTGGAAGTAAGTCTATGTTTGTATATGTTGAAGGAGTATGTTGAAGGAGATGGAAGCTCAGATGTAATATTACATCTGTAAAGTTGAATCTCATGAATGTCTACTCAAAAAGGAACCTTGTAGGGCTTCTGGGTGGCAAGGCTCCACTGCTAGCAGCCATTCTGGCTGTCAGCCCCGTCGTCTCTGTGGAGCCACCGAAAACAGCACCGATCAGCTGTTTTGATGGCTCAGAAGCCCGCTCCTCGGGAGAAGAGGAGGGGGTGAGCGCCCAGGCAGGGGTAGAGCTCTCCCGGGCCGCCAGAGTTGAAACTCTGGTGGCTGAAGGATTGAGCCCCCCCGAAGCCTGAGTTTGCTCTGGACCTCGGGACACCTCTGCTCCGGGACTTTGGAGCAGAGCAGGGGGTAGCAACCATCCCTGCCAGCGAGAGTGAACTTCAGATAACTTGGATGCAGGCAGAGCGGTACAGGAGAATCAGGGGAAAGCAAGTTTATGATCTTTAACTCGGTGGACTTTGTGGAGTTTGATAAAAGTGAAAGTGCGCAACAGGCAATAGTGGGTGAAAAAGGAACCTTGTTGTTGCACCTTACTCCCCTCATAGTTTATATTTGTTTGGTAGCAAATGTGCAATTCTCTGTGCTCTCCCTGAGACATAGCCCTGTACAATCAATCTCAATTGCAAAACAATTTTAGTTACGGTATCGTCATTTTGATGATTTTCCTGGGATGGTCCTGGGTATAGAGCTTGTAGCAGTGGAGGGAAAATTCTTGCTTCCCACATCTTTCACCAATCCTCAACAAGAAATTACAAAGTGCTTTCTTAAGTTTAACAAAACTCTGTTTATAATTCATTTCTGCTGCAAGAAAAAAACAACAGCCCATTATTCCCCTGATAAGATATATCGCCCATTAATGACAAGCTAAAAAATGCTTTACAAAGGGTTTGAAACTTTTATCTGGTTTTGGGAGCTTCATCTTCCCCGAAGACTCTTTGAAACATGACCTTGATGCTCTCCCTGGACTGAGTTCGTAACAACGCTGCTAACATCGAATGTTATTGCTTGACAAGAGATGAAGAAGCAGCCGTTTCATATGTTAAACTTGTGTATTGCTTTAAGAGATTGAGTTTAAGGTTGGGAGGGGGGGAAGAGTAGGATTGCACCTTTCAAGGCCATCTCTAACTAGAGAAGATAAGACCTTGGCTAATGGAAGGGCAACTGATTCCTTAAATTAATTGGAGAATGTGATTAATGACAAAATTAGAAAGGTGGAAAATCGTGTTTTAATATATTGTGCAAGGGGCGGAGATTTCAGATTCTAGCTTCCTTCGAGCAAGCGTTTGCTGGTGTATTAGGCTAATAAAGGACTTTTAAGGTAAACAATGCCTCAGAGTCACTTGAAAAGCCCAGACGTCGGAAATTTGACAGTTCGCTTCTTTCTCCCAACCAGAAAATAGATCACTGGGTTAATGCTGCTGTTTAGGCAAGCACTCAGACAAAAATAGAAATGAAACCTAAGATAGTTCCAGATATATCTCACGTTAACAAAATAAGCAACAAATATGTAGATGTATAATGGAACAGAAAGAATAAGGAAACAGAGAAGAGTAAATTAAGATCATGACTAAAAGCCTTTCACGCTTGATCTGTTTAGATCTCAGATTTATGTTGATGAATAGGATCACAGAAGAGATTGTGATCAGTGGAAGGCAAAGCAGAGCAGTCACAAGCCAATGCAGTCTTGGAATGACATCATATAAAAATACATTTCCCATGAATTTGAATTTTATTGAATTTATATACCGCCCTTTCCCGTAGGACTCAGGGCGGTTTACAAGGTACTTAACACATCAATACAAAAATTAAAAAAACAAATTAAAAACCCAATTAAAACTCTCAGCCTGGGCCAGAAAGCTCAAAGAGCCAGGTCTTCAGGTCTCGGCGAAATGAACGAAGGTCGGGGGCAGTCCTAAGCTCCACAGGCAGCTGGTTCCAAAGGGCAGGTGCACCCACAGAGAAGGCCCTCCCCCTGGGTATTGTCCACCTGCAATCTTTTACCAGCGGCACCCTGAGAAGGTCCTCCCTGTGGAAGCGCACAGGACGAAGAGAACTTGATGCCGGCAGCAGATGCTCCCTCAAATATCCTGGACTCAAGCCATTTAGGGCTTTATAGGTCATCACCAGCACCTTGAATCTCACTCAGAGGGTAACCGGAAGCCAATGCAGCTCACGGAGTAGAGGCCCTGAATTCCACCCAGGAGGAAAAAGATGATCCAGAGGAAAGCATAGACAGCAGGAGAGAAATATTTTGGTTGGAAACAGCGATGCCAGACTGGGAAGAGGATAGCAACACACCGGCTCACGCTGATGGCTGTCAGAAGAAATAGACCATTGATATACAGTACATGATGTGAGAGAGACAAAATAAAAGAACCCAGTTAGTTACGGGTGACATAATATCTATAAAATAAGGAGTCGAAAGTATAGACATAAATATGAGAACCCCACAGTCAGAAATAGCTAAATTCAGAATCAGCAAGGTGAAACGGTTTCTGTTAATCTGGAAGCCGAGTAACCAGATGACAATTCCGTTTAGCTGGAGTCCTATGCAACAGGTGGTCAATACTATCATAGTAGGGATACTCTTCCATAGCATTCATGTTTGCAGGCTGAAATTCTTCAAGAGCCTCTTTAATGGTCCAAGGATCTCTCCTTTTAGAATCAAAGTTCCTGTTAGAAGAAAAGAAAGGTCCAATAATTTCTTCATAATTGTTCTATGTTCATCTTTACTTTCTCTGTTGACAGACTGAGTGAAGGTTCAGATCTTTGCTAATGCTACACAAAATCTGTTCCAAAACACCAGCTGACTGTGTGACCAACAACAACAATAATAATAACAATAATAACAACAACAACAACAACAACAACAACAATAATAATAATAATAATAATAATAACAGCAACAACAATAGAGGAAGATTGCTCTGTCATAAGTGAACAGGTAAAATAGAACTACTGTGGCAAGAGAAAGCAAAGATGGTATCAGTAGAGATAACCCCAAAGTATCTGGAACCCAGTGGCGGGATTCAAATATGTGAACAACCAGTTCTCTGTGTGGATGATGCTTCCAGAAGTTCATTCTGGGCCTGGGCAACAAAAAATTAGCTACCGGTTCTGCCGAAGTGGTGCGAACTGGCTGAATCCCACCACTGCTGGAACCCCACTTTGACATAATCAGCACTGAAATTCAGCATCAGGCAATTGCAAAAGGCAGCTTTCCTTGCAACAGGTTACATTAGGGGTCTTCAAACCTGGCCCTTTTATGACCTGTGGACTTCAACTCCCAGAATTCCTGGAAGTCCACAAGTTATAAAAGGGCCAGGTTTGAAGACCCCTGGGTTACATCAACTATAGTGTATTCAACCCAGGGCTTTTTTTTCTCATAGAACGCTCAGAAAGGAGTTCTGGCACCTTTTTTGGATGGAACCTTGTAGGGTAGGCAAAGCGGGTTGTATGACATGTGTGAGTTCCGGCACCTTTTTCTTTTACAAAAAAAAGCACTGATTCAACCTGTGTGCTAATCAACTCTCAATGATTCTGGGCACTAACAACAATCAAATAACAAAATAATTACAATAAAATCAATTAAACAAACATCTCCGACTGCCTACTTTAGAGGTAGATGGTTCCACTATCCATGAAAAGTAGTTTCTATGCTGAATTTCACTGTTTTGAGGACATTCTTTGCTGAAAGCTTCTTTCTTGTAAGGAATCAGTTTGAAGTTTCAACACCTTGCCAATATTCCAGATATCTTGTCCTAGCTAAGGCACACTGGAAATATAAAAGCTGACCAAATCAGCACAGCAAATGAATCTACTTAGATGGATGGACATTTGCTTCTAACTGAAGATCTTCCTGCCTAAATCTAAGAAGGGTTTCTGACAGCCTCTTTCTTTATAGGTCATAAAAAGAGATTCTTCAGATCATCTGTAAAAGGTTTGTCACAATTCACCCCAGTATAGAAACAGTTAGTCCAGAAAAAGTCAACTGAGATTTAGATGACTATCAACATATAAATGCCACAAAAATATATATTGATGCTGAAAATCAGAAGCAGAATTTATTAGTTAAGTAGATGGCAGGGCTAGATGAATCAAAAGTTGGAATTAAGATTGCCGGAAGAAATATCAACAACCTAAGAACAACAACAACAACAACAACAACAACAACAACAACAACAACAACAACAATAATAATAATAATAATAATAATAATAATAATAATAATAATAATAATAGAGTTGGAAGGGACCTTGGAGATCATCTAGTCCAACCCCCTGCTCAGGCAGGAAACCCTATACCATTTCAGACAAATGGTTGTCCAGTCTCCTCTTAAAAACTTCCAGTGTTGGAACATTCACAGCTTCTAGTGGCAAGCTGTTTCACTGGTTAATTGTTCTAACTGTGAGGAAATTCCTCCTTAGTTCTAGGTTGCTTCTCTTGTAGGTTTATATTTTTTTTCTCCAGCTCTCCCACGTATTACTATCTTATTGGATTATATGGATTTCTTCCAATCTATTGAAAGGAAACATTCCAGTACATTGAATCTCTTCATGCAAAGGCTCAACTAACAGGAAACCAAACATCTGTTAACAAAAGACTGCAGCACCTTCTACCAACAACACCCATGAATCTGAATGAAAAACAGTTGAATCAAAGTTGAATCAAAAAATATTTTGGACAAATCTACAGATGAAGATTAGCCACTTAATACAGAATATACAGAGTCACTTAATGCTAGGGCAAGAAAATGAAAAGTCAAATCGGGAAGAGTTCATTTTGAAGGCATGCTGTGAGAATGCCATGTCTTCTTTTAAAAAATGGAATGGAATGGAATGGAATGGAATGGAATAGAATAGAATAGAGTAGAGTAGAATAGAATAGAATAGAATAGAATAGAATAGAATAGAATAGAATAGAATAGAATAGAATAGAACTTTGAATTGTCACTAAACAAATGGTTATAAGTCAAGGACTACCTGTATACATACACATAGACGCAAGAATACCAATTTACAATGCCTTAGTAAGGCCACACTTGGAATACTGCATCCAGTTTTGGTTACCATGATTTAAAAAAGATGTTGAGACTCTGGAAACAGTGCAAAGAAGAGCAACAAAGATCATTAGGGGACTGAAGGCTAAAACATACCAGGAATGGTTGCTGGAATTGGGTATGTGTAGTTTAATGAAGAGAAGGATTAGGGGTGACATGATAGCAGTCTTCCAATATCTCAGGGGCTGTCCCAAAGAAGAGGGAGTCAAGTTATTTTCCAAAGCGCCGGAAGGCAGGACAAGAAGCAACGGATGAAAACCAATCAAGGAGAGAAGCAACCAAGAACTGAGGAGAAATTTCCTGTCAGTTAGAACAATTAATCAGAGGAACAGCCTGCCTCCAGAAGTGGTGAATGCTCCAACACTGGAAGTTTTTAAGAAGAGACTGGCCAGCCATTTGTCTGAAATGGTATAGGGTTTCCTGCCTGAGCAGCGGGTTGGACTAGATGACCTCCAAGGTCCCTTCCAACTTCTTCTTCTTCTTCTTCTTCTTCTTCATAATAATAATAATAATAATAATAATAATAATAATAATAATA
>JAKJMR010018099.1:407927-424288 GCA_024449315.1 Daboia siamensis | reverse complement strand
TGTTTGCATCAAGATGTTCGCTGATTTGTTGTTTGATTATCTTTTCTTCTTCTTCTTCTTCTTCTTCTTATTATTATTATTAATCATCATCATCATCATCATCATCATCATCATCATCATCATCATCTAAGAAGTTTTGCATTTACAGAGAGTTTGAAATTGTGTTTGTAAACTATCAGATTTCAGGAGCTTCATCTTCCCTGAAGACTCTTTGAAAAATGACCTTGACACTCTCTCTAGAGCAGACATGTCAAACACAAGGCCCGGGGGCCGGATCCGGCCCGCGAAGTGGTTTCATGTGGCCCGCGAAGCCATCCTGGAAACAGTGAGGGAATGGCCCCCATTGCCTTGGCCCTGGCCCGGAGACCCTCCTCCTGCCAGAGACCCTCAGATCTGTCCCACTCCTGCCCAGGCCCCCATAGGCACCCTTGATGCGAACGATGTAGAGCTGGCCACGCCCCCCCAGTAGGCCACACGCACTCTAGGCACACCCACCCAGTAGGCCACACCCATCCTGGCCACGCCCACCCAGCCCCCTGAGGGCAACCGCAATGCTGATGTGGCCCTCAATGAAATTGAGTTGGACACCCCTGCTATAGAGTGAGTTCTTTTCTTTCTCCCAACCAGAAAATAGATCCCTGGGTTAATGCTGCTGTTTAGAGAAGCACTCGGACTTAAGTAGAGATCCAGTTCATAATCATCAAATACATTTCTCATCTTAAGAAAATGAGTAATGAACACATAGATATATAATGGAAGATTAAGAATAAGGAAACAGAGAAGAGTAATTAGGATCATCACTAACAGTCTTCCACTGGTCTGTTTGGATTTAAGGCATACTTTGATGAATAGGATCACAGCAGAGGTTGTCATGAGAGGAAGGCAAAGCATAGCAATCACAACCAAATGGAGATTCCAAAATAAATATTGCATAATGTAATCAATTCCAATCAGGAGGGAGGAGAAGATCCAGAGGAAGACACAGACAGCATGGGACAAATGTTTTGGCCGGGAACAGCGATGCCAGATTGGGAAGACGACAGTCACACAGCGGTCAATGCCGATGGCTGTCAGAAGAAGTAGACCATTGATATATATGACATGGAAGAGAGAAAAGATTTGATGGAGAATTCTTGACTGTACAACATGTTTAAAAATGTCAATGCAACATACAGACATAAGTATGAGAAATCCAAAGTCGGCAATAGCTAAATTAAGAATCAATACTGTGAAAGGGCTTCTCTTAATTTGGAAGCCAAGCAGCCAGATAACAATTCCATTGAATGGGACTCCAATACAGCAGATGATCAATACGACCAAGAAAATGATACTTTTAAAATAGCCAGACATAATTTGGTATTCATGGAAAATTCTTGTAGTATTATTCTCCGAATAATTTGCCGTAGCATCCATGGTTGCCAGGCTGAAATTCATCAAAGGATGCTTTTGCGATGCTTCAATAATCCCTTCCTTTAGACTTGAAATTTCTGTTTAGAAAAAAAAAAAAAGAAGAAGAAAAAGAGCAGATTGGATTAAATAATTCATCAATAATTGTCATATATTCATATCTAAACACTTTTGTGTACAGGCTGAGCCAACCTTTTGACTTCTGCTAACGATAATAGCAATAGGTGCCTTGGGCGCGATTCCAAAATAACTGGAACACCACTTTAATGACATTGGCACTGACAAATTCGCAGTCTGTCAATTTCAAAAGGCAGCTTGACTCAGAACAGCTTATATCCTGCAACAATACCTTGAGCACCATCAAACATCAACATCTGCTATCCCAGGACCTTGGAAAGGACTCGATAAATGGATTTTGGCTTTCTGTGATGAAACATAGTAATAACATACCAGGAAGACTTACTGAATAGTGCAGAGCCCAAATTGGCCCCTAGAATAACAAATGAAGAACAGGAAAGAGGCAGGGCAACAAAAGCATTAAATGGTCAGTACATAAAACAACAACAACAACAACAACAACAACAACAACAAATAGCAGGCAAAGCAGATAATAACAAGACCTGGCAATGGCTAAGAGCAGGGAGTTTGAGTGATAGAAGGACTAATTCTGGCTGCGTGAAATCAAACCTTAAGAATAAACGCTCGCAAAGCCAAAATTGAGAAGACAACAAGAGATAGCAAGTGCCACCGCCTTTGCCAAGGAGGCTGAAGGAACAGTGGATCAATGTTTGAAGATAGCACAGACCGGTTGCAATGGATGGACACCATCAACGCTGACACCAACCAGAGCGTAGAAAAACCCAAAGAAGTAGTGCACGATCAGAAGATGTGGAGAGACTTGGCCCATAGAGTCACCAAGACTCGGACACTAGTGAAAGGATAACATCATCCTCAATATTATCCAGAAAGGCACTCATTCTGGCTGCGCAAGATCAAGCCATAAAAACAAATGTCTGCAAATCCAGAATTGAGAAGTCAGCAACAGACGGCAAGTGCCACCACTGCAAAAAAGCTGAAGAAACAATGGGTCACCAGGTTAGCTGCTGCAAAAAGGTTGCACTAGCTGGTTACAAAATGCAAAGACCCGCAAATAGAAATTGAACGACTGTGGCAAAAGAAAGCAAAGGTAACATCAATAACAATAGACCCTTTGGGTTCAGCCCCCACACAACTGGAACTTAAACCCCATTGGCACTGACAAATTCCCCATCAGTCAGTTGCTACAGGCAGCTTTACTCAGAACAGCTTAACGCTATCAAACATCAACATCTGTCCATCCCGGCTCCTTGAGAAGGGCTTGATAAATGGACCAAAATGCAAAATCAAGCCTAAACATCTGGCTGACTGCATGAGGAAACAATGAGAAAGGCTGTTTCTGTAAGTAGTTGTCACCTGGGTCAACAAGAGCCAAGCTGCGTGCTGGAATTCCTAGACATGTGGTGTCAAGGTAGCTACAGGATTCTACATGGTTGGCTGAGCAATGAGGGCTGGCAGCTGCAGAACTTCTGGAAGAATAGTTGTTTATCTATCACAAATATAGAAAGACTGAAAACAAAGAGAAAAAATAAGGTTGAGTGAGCTAACTGTGAGAGGGATCTCGCAGTCCTAGTGGACAATCACTTCAATATGAGCCAGCCGTGTGCTGCAGCTGCCAAAAAAAGCCAACACAGTGCTAGGCTGCATTAACAGAGGGACAGAATCAAGATCACGTGAAGTACTAATACCACTTTACAATGCCTTGGTAAGGCCACACTTGGAATCCTACATCCAGTTTTGGTCACCACGATGTAAAAAAGATGTTGAGACTCTAGAAAGAGTACAGAGATGAGCAACAAAGATGATCAGGGGACTGGAGGCTAAAACATATAAGGAACAGTTGCTGGAATTGGGTATGTCTAGTTTAACGAAGAGAAGGATGAAGGGGTGATATTATAATTAATTTTAAATTTCAATTTTATTGTTATCTTAACTTTGTGGGCTTGTATTAATTTAATTCTATTTTATTCTCTCTTTTTGTATTGTTTTTAACTTGCCCTGTGAACTGCCCTGAGTCCTTCGGGAATAGGGCGGTATATAAATTCAGTAAATAAATAAATAGCAGTCTTCCAATATCTCAAGGGCTGCCCCAAAGAAGAGGGAGTCAAGCTATTCTCCAAAGCACCTGAAGGCAGGACAAGAAGCAACAGATGGAAAATAACAAAAGAGAGAAGCAACCTAGACCTAAGGAGAAATTTCTGACAGTTAGAACAATTAACCAGTGGAACAACCTGCCTCCAGAAGCGGTGAATGCTACAACCCTGGTAGTTTTTAAGAGGAGACTGGACAGCCATTTGTCTGAAATGGTATAGGGTTTCCTGCCTTAGCAGGGGGTTGGACTAGATGACTTCCAAGGTATCTTCCAACAACTCCTCCTCCTCCTCCTCCTCCTCCTCTTCTTCTTCTTCTTCTTCTTCTTCTTCTTCTTCTTCTTCTTCTTATTATTATTATTATTATTATTATTATTATTATTATTATTATTATTATTGACAAGAGGGTCTGATTCTTTTCTTTGCGAAGTAATCATCAACTATGAATGTAGAAGGAGACTGCCCCATGAATGTAGGCAATTGGAAAGAAAAGGGAAATTCTTTTTTTTTTTTAATTTCAGTTGGACTGGTCCCGTCATTTGAGAAGTTTTGTGATGAACTTCTCACAAACCTGACATCTTCACGCTAAGCATGCTACAAATTTCTCTTTCTTTACAGCCTTCCTACACTCTGGTTCATGCAGACCAAAGTGCTAATTTAAGGGTCTGGATTTATTGGGACACAAGAGGAAGTCTGCCTGTTTGTGATGAAAATAATTCTTCATTCCTGACCAGCACATGAATCCTTACCTTCTTTGTTCAGCTTCTCCTCCAAAATTTCATCCAGTTCTGGTCACCATATTATAAAAAAGATGTTGGGATTTTGGAAAGAACGCAGAGAAGAGCAACAAAGATGATTAAGGGACTGGAGGATAAAACATACTGTTGCAGGAATTGGGTTTGTATAGTCTAGTGGGGAAAAAAAAAGGACTAGGGGTGACATGATAGCAGACTTCCAGTATTTGAGGGGCTACCACAAAGAAGAGGTCAAACTATTTTCCAAAGCCCATGAAAGCAGGACAAGAAACAATGGATGAAAACTAATCAAGAGGAGAACATACCTAGAACTAAGGAGAAATTTCCAAATGGCGAGAACAATTAACCAGTGGAATGAATTGCCTTCAGAAGTTGTGGGTGCTCAATCACCAAAGGCTTTTAAGAAGATATTGGTCAGCCACTTGCCTGAAAAGATACAGGGTCACCTGCTGAAGCAGGGGATTGGACTAGAAGACCTCCAAGGTCCCTCAGTCTAGTCCAGTCCAGTCCAGTCCAGTCCAGTCTAGTCTATATTCTATTCTATTCTATTCTATTCTATTCTATTCTATTCTATTCTATTCTGTTCTATTCTATTTTATTCTATTCTATTCTATTCTTATTTCACTATTCTATTCTATTCTATTCTATTCTATTCTATTCTATTCTATTCCATATTTCCTATTCTATTCTATTCTATTCTATTCTATTCTATTCTATTCTATTCTATAATTTGTGATCCATGAAAGATCACAACTTAGATTCAGCTGACCTGCATTGTTATGCACAGTCCAGCAGATGGCACTATAGACTTATTGAAATGGCCCTTGGCCCTCCAGTAATGGTCACTATCTAAGCAATTAATTATTATTATTTCTTAAAATTTATGTTTTTGCCCTGGTCATAAGATGGCCCAGTCACATAGGAGTCTAGCCAAGGAATAGCACAATTTGTATAAATGCTTCAAATTGTATTATAAAATAAAAAATAAAGAAAGAAGAGACATCAAAACAAAATCTCTTCTGAGGCAGTACACTTTTAACTTGCTTCCTAAATACAAAGGATTCTCAATTCTTGGAATAAAGGGTATCAAGCAATGAACGCCACCATTGACAAGGGCTATTATCAGACCCACGGGTTTTGTGGAGTGGGATGACCCTCAACAGCAATGGGCACTTTGATTATATAGAGCCCCACAGTGTTCCACAGTTAAGTGGTTTATAGAGTCAGCCTATTGCCCCCAACAATCTGGATCCTCATTTTACCGACCTCGGAAGAATGGAAGGCTGAGTCAACCTTGAACCGGCCAGGATCAAACTCCAGACTGTGGGCAGGGTCAGCCTGCAATACTGAATTATAAGACCTGCAACACCATGATCAAAGGGATGTCCTTTGAGGCAGCTGCTATGAGTGCCATAGAGCAGGTGTAGGCAACCTTGGCTCTTTTATGACTGGTGGACTTCAACTCCCAGAATTCCTAAGCCAACTTGGCTCAGCTTGGAAACCTCTCCCTTTCCCCTCAGCATGACTGGCTCAGGAATTCTGGGGGTTGAAATCCACGAGTCATAAAAGAGCCAAGGTTGCCTACCCCTGCCTTAGAGGATGTAGCTGCTTTAATACTCTGGGAAGTGGCATTTGGCTTTCAGCACTGAGTTTGGGGAAAATGCTCTTCCTTTGTTGTGTGCATCCTAGACAGTTGGCCTGCTTACATATTTCTCTTTCATTGACTTCTCTTTTAGCAATAACAATAGCCCCTCTCTAAGCAGTTTACAGAGTTAGCATATTGTCCCCAACAATCTCCAAAGCAGCAGAGGGAAGGACAAGAAACAATGGTTGGAAACTGACCAAAGAGAGAAGCAACCTGGAATT
The DNA here is from genome assembly GCA_024449315.1 of Daboia siamensis. NCBI lineage: Eukaryota > Metazoa > Chordata > Lepidosauria > Squamata > Viperidae > Daboia > Daboia siamensis. The sequence continues at coordinate 418,074 of JAKJMR010018099.1, read as the reverse complement.
AAGGAGAAGCTTCCTGACAGTGAGGACAATCAACCAGTGGTACAGCTTGCCACCAGAAATCGTGGGCGCTCCATCAGTGGAAGTTTTTAAGAAGAGACTGGACAGTCACTTGTCTGAAATGGTATAGGTTCTCCTGCTTGAGCCAGGGGATGGACTAGATGACCTCCAAGGTCCCTTCCAGCATTATTCTATCATTGTTGTTGAAATCTTCTCAGCCTTGGAGAACCTCTTTTCTCATAATGGGTCCCTGCAATTACTGGCAGTCAATAGATTTGGACAAAATAAACTAGGATTTGGATGGAAAGAGAGGATGACTGAATATCTTTCCCAACAATTTCTACTTTTCATTTAAGCCACATGTTAGTAATCAAGCTGGCACAGAATTCTTCTCCAAATAACTCCCCTCTCTTCTAATCAGGCAAGATCTGTATTACAACTGAATAATTAATCAGTGGAATGACTTGCCTCCAGAAGTTGTGGATGCTCCAATACTGGAGGGTTTTAGGAAGAGACTGGACAACCATTTGGTACAGGGTTTTCTGCCTGATCAGGGGTTTGGACTAGAAGACCTCCAAGGTCCCTTTTAACTCTGTTATTGTTATCCTGTTATGCTTCTTTCTCTTCTTAACGTTTCAGTATGAAACAGTGCACCTCAAACACTCAAACACTTATTTGAGTTCAGAACTTCAAACAAGAGAAGGGCATATATCTAGCACTGATGATGTTAGCTAGTTGGGTAATGACATGTCTACAAGCAAACAATCAGGGTCAGGGAGCACCAAGGACCCTTCATGTCAATCCTGAGCTACAAATATTTTCCTTTATCAGGATATATGTCCATTTTAATATTAGGTGAGCTTCTGGTGATCTTAATAGTCAACAGTGTTAGTAGACATTAAAGGTGGAGAGAAAAAAAATACATGTTCCCTTTGCATTTTTGTGCAGATTTACCCATTTTGCACCTTCTGCTTTGGTATGCAAATTCAAATTGTTTGAATAGTTTGTGAAAATCCACATGTTATTTTATTTAATTTATTTTTATTTAAAATATTTATATAGCTATCCATCTTCTAACTAACTCTGGGTGATTCTCAATCAAAAGTTACAGCAACATATAACATCATATTAAAATTATAAAACTAACCAAAAAAACCAATACAATCCTGGGTTGTATAAACAGGCATAGAATCAAGATCTCGCTTTACAAAGCCCTAGTAAGACCACACCTGGAATACTGCAGCCAATTTTGGTCACCATATCACAAAAAAGATGTTGAGAGTTTGGAAAAAATCAGAGAAGAGCAACTAAGATGATCAAAGGTCTGGAGACCAAAACATATGAAGAACGGCTGCGGGACTTGGCTTTGGCTAGTCTAAAGAAATAGGGGGGACATGATAGCAGTTATTCCAGTATCTGAGGGGCTGCCACAAAGAAGAGGAGGGTGTCAAATTCTTCTCCAAAGCACAGAGGGAAGGACGAGAAACAATGGATGGAAACTGATCAAGGAGAGAAGCAACCTAGAATTAAGGAGAAACTTCCTGACAGTGAGGACAATCAACCAGTGGAATAGCTTTGCTTCCAGAAATTGTGGCTGCTCCATCACTGGAGGTTTTTAAGAGAAGACTAGACAATCACCTGTACAAGATGATGTAGATTCTCCTGGTTGAGCAGGGGGCTGGACTAGAAGACCTCCAGGGTCCCCCCCAGCTCTATTCTATTTTGTTTAAAAATAACATCATATTAAAAATGACAAACATCTGGTGCCAGATCAAAATTTTAATGTACAGCTTATCCAATCATTACCCAGTGATTGGAAATAATAATAATAATAATAACAATAACAATAATAATAATAATAATAACAACAACAACAACAACAACAACAACAACAACAACAACAACAATAATAATAATAATAATAATAATAATAATAATAATAATAATAATAATAATAATAATAATAATAATTTGGAAGGGACCTTGGAGGTCATCTAGTCCAACCCCCTGCTCAGGCAGGAAACCCTATACCATTTCAGACAAATGGCTGTCCAGTCTCTTCTTAAAAACTTCCAGTGTTGGAGCTTTCACAGCTTGTGGAGGCAGGTTGTTCCACTGGTTAATTGTTCTAACTGTCAGGAAGTTTCTCCTTAGTTCTAGGTTGCTTCTCTCCTTGATTAGTTTCCATCCGTTGCTTCTTGTCCTGCTTTCAGGTGCTTTGGAGAATAGATTGACTCCCTCTTCTTTGGGGCAGCCCCTGAGATATTGGAACACTGCTATCATGTCACCCCTCACCCTTCTCTTCATTAAACTACACATACCCAATTCCCTATATGTTTTAGTCTCCAGTCCTCCAATCATCTTTGTTGCTCTTCTCTGTACCCTTTCTAGAGTCTCAACATCTTTTTTACATCGTGGTGACCAAAACTGGATGCAGTATTCCAGGTGTGGCCTTACCAAGGCATTGTAAAGTGGTATTAGTACTTCACGTGATCTTGATTCTATCCCTCTGTTAATGCAGCCTAGCACTGTGTTGGCTTTGTTGGAGCTGCAGCACACGGCTGGCTCATATTTAAGTGATTGTCCACTAGAACTCCAAGATCTCTCTCACAGTTACTATACTATACCTGTGCATTTGGTTTTTCCTGCCTAAATGTAGAACCATACTTTTTTCACCATCGAATTTCATTTTGTTAGATAGTGCCCAGTGTTTGAGTCTGTCGAGATCCTCCTGTATCTTAAGCCTATCTTCTGGAGTGTTGGCTATTCCTGCCAGCTTGGTGTTGTCTGCAAATTTGATGAGTTCCCCATCTATCCCCTCATCCAAATCGTTGTTGAAGATGTTGAAGAGCACTGGGCCCAGAACAGAGCCCTGGGGCACCCCACCACACACTTCCTTCCATGTAGATGCAGTTCCATTGAGGACCACACGCTGAATACGGCCTGTCAGCCAGCTACGAATCTTCAGAGTTTTATGGAAGGCTAATATCCCTATCTTCAGGGGCAAGGACAAGGCCTGCTACGGAGGAAGGCATACTTCCTAGGTCCCATCAGATGGCAATATGTAGGAGAAGGGAGTAGGACTGTGCGGGGTAAATATCCTCGGGAAAACGTTGGCCTGCAGTTAGAATTTTTAAGTGATGGCTAGCACCTTGAATTGTACCCAGAAAGAAACTGGAAGCCATTGCAGCTCAAGCAATAAAGGTATTACATGAGTAAATCTAGGTGCCCCTAGTACTGTGCGCACAGCTGCATTCTGAACCAGTTCTGGGTAGTCTTCAAAAGAAGTCCCATGTTAAGAGTATTGCAGTAATCCGAACAGGAGGAGTCCAAGGCCTGAGTGACCGTGAGCAAAGCCTCCTGGTCCAGGAAAGTGTGACACACAACGAATCTGTGCCAAGCCCAATCGTCCCAACCACAGCCGCCGCTTGCTCTTTGAGCAGGAGCTGTAAGTCCATGAGGGACCCTCAAATTGCCCACCAGCTCAGTCCAGGAAAGTGCCACTCTTTCCATACTCAAAGATGAAGGATCCTATGGGTCTTGGGGCTCAAAGCCCCATAGCCTGTCTTTGCCAGGGTTGAACTGAAGCCAGTTCCTCCTCATGCATACCCTTACAGCCTTCAGGCACTCAGCCAGCAAAATTTCCAGAATTTGGTTCGTAACTAGAAAAAAAAATGTTCACATTCAGTTTACAGTATATATGTATTACAGGAAGTATCTATTGCAGGGGTGTCAAACTCAATTTCACTGAGGGCCGCATCAGCATTGCGGTTGTCCTTAGGGGGCCAGGTGGGTATGACCAGGGTGGGCGTGGCCTACTGGGTGGGCGTGGCTAGAGTGCGCATAGCCAGCTCTACATCGTTGGCATCAAGGGTGCCTATGGGGGCTTGGGCAGGAGTGGGACAGATCTGAGGGTCTCTGGCAGAAGGAGGGTCTCTGGGCCAGGGCCAAGGCAGTGGGGGCCATTCCCTCACTGTTTCCAGGATGGCTTCGCGGGCTGCATGAAACCACTTCGCGGGCCGGATCCGGCCCCCGTGCCTTGTGTTTGACATGTCTGATCTATTGTATCTATCCATCCTCTGTCTTTCTGTCTGTCTGATTTCCTGATATTTGGGGCTATAATGTTAGAAAATGTTATCTATCTATCTATCTATCTATCTATCTATCTATCTATCTATCTATCTATCTATCTATCTATCTCTAAATGATTTAATTTTAAATATTCACCTGTTTAAAAGTGCTGGTTAAATTATTATTCTCAATAACCATTAGGAATAATAATTAAAATTCATTTAGATACAATTCTGACTTTATAACTCATCTTTTTCTAATACTGGACCAAAAACCTCAGAATTTCTTATCCCTACTGTACATTTTTTTTCTTTTTTAAAGCCTTTCTTTTCCTTCCTTCCTTCCTTCCTTCCTTCCTTCCTTCCTTCCTTCCTTCCTTCTTTCTTTCTTTCTTTCTTTCTTTCTTTCTTTCTTTCTTTCTTTCTTCCTTCCTTCCTTCCTTCCTTCCTTCCTTTCTTCCTTCCTTCCTTCCTTCCTTCCTTCCCTCCTTCCCTCCCTCCTTCCTTTGCCCTTTCCTTCTTCCCTCCTTCCTTCCTTCCTTCTTTCTTTCTTTCTTTCTTTCTTTCTTTCTTTCTTTCTTTCTTTCTTCCTTCCTTCCTTCCTTCCTTCCTTCCTTCCTTCCTTCCTTCCTTCCTTCCTTCCTTTCTTTCCTTCCCCTTTTTAAAACTCTCCATGGTCTATAGATTATCTGCAATTTTACCAGATCTGGAAAAGCTCAACAGAATCAGGCGTGGTCAGTAACTGGACAGGAGACCACTACTCAATTCCCAAATCAAAGGCTAAAATAGGCATCTCAAGAAACATCCAGAAGATGATAACGACAAAGAACTTCCAAAATGTGGTCATACTCGGAGTTCAGATCAATATGTGAGAGCATCTACTTGCTTGTCCTCTTAACAGGACAATTTTTTTTTTTTTACAGGAAAGCTTAAAAAAAAAAACATCATCGTCTCCACTGTGTGAAATTGGACTTTCCTGAAAAAAAAAGAAAAGAAAGGGAAAAAAAATGTATTCAAGGTTGCAAGTTGAAACATTTACCTATATTCTCCCCCCAACTCCTTAAATTCCACTCCAGCTTCCACTCCACCTCAATTTACACACCCTCATTCTTCCTACTGACCCCTCCCAAAATCTCTTGCTTGACTTTCTGCTCGCTCTCTCTCTCTCTCTCTGCTCTCTCTCTTTTTGCTTTGCATCTTTCCAAAGTTAGCTTCACTCTGAGCAAGAGGGATATCGAGATCGGGTGCAAAACCTTTTGATCTGAGAAACTGCCTCCTCCTTCTCTTTTGCCATTTATCTTTGAATCTGGAGAGAGAGAGAGAGAGGGAGAGAGAGAGAGAGAGAGAGAGAAGGACTTGCAAGGAAGAGCCTTCAACTCTATGGATAGAAGAGAACATTTTCTTTTTCATTTGAAAGTTGCCTCACACTCTGATTGGATTTGGTTTGCTTTCCCTGCTGGCTGTAAGTCTAATCTGAAGGGCTGGATGTGACCTGTTTCTCCAGGAATTGCTGGAACCTTTCACCCACTTCACAGGTAAGAGGCATCCTATTGAAGAGACAAGGGGCTTGAGAAACCTTAAAAGGTAATTGGCCCTGGCTTTGGTGAGAAACACACAAGGTTTTCTTTCCAGCCTGGATGAGATTTACCTGCTTTATGCCTAGAATGCAGAGTTGGAAGGGACCTTGGAGGTCTTCTAGCCCAACCCGCTGCACCATTCCAGACAATTGGTTGTCCAATCTCTTCTAAAACAAAACTTCCATTGATGGAGCATCCATAACGCCCGGAGACAAGCTATCCCACTGATGAGTAGAGTAGATGTTCTAGGTGTGATTTGTAGAATCAGAATGGCCTCCTTCGGTGCTTTTAACGAAGCAATTCAATTTGGTTGTCTGTTCTGCCTGGAGGAAAGAGAATTCGGGGCAGTGAAGGCATCAAAAGCCTGTTTTATTAGGTCAGTTGGAGTGATATGGTTAGCTGCTCTGACATTTTGATCCAGGGCATCTTTTCAATTGGTTTCAGGACAGAGTGAACAGAAACACCTTTTCCATTAGATTTGCAGGCTACCGTCCTGTTGAGAAAGACCATACTGAGTGGCTTACAATTCAATTCAATTCAATTTAGAAGGAGTGATTTTGGGACTCCTTCCACTAAATCTAGAAATATCTGACGTGCTGCAAGCAACTCTGCCTAATGAGCAAACATTCTTTGGGGTGGAAAGAAGAAAGAAAAAAAAATCCACTTTCCGTACTATCCCTATTTGCCCGCAGAAATCAAGTCTGGTGTAAAATGCAGCAGTATTTTTTTTTTCTTGCTTGCTTGATTTCTGTATTTTGGTCAGGCTTATTTTCATCTAAAGCCTTTGTCGCTAACTGATACATGATCTACTTTGCTGTAAATAGCCGCTGGAATAAAAATACAAATCTGCTATAAATTATAGGTGGATGCCAGCTTTGGTCAACGTCATGTTGCAAACTGAATTTACACTGATTTTCTTTCCTCTGTAAATTCATAAAGTTGTGTCCATATTCCTGTTTTATTTTATTTATTTATTTTTTTAAAAAAATACTGCTTTGGGTGATATTTAATACATGGTCCTGCTTGTTATATTCAGCTGCTCTCTAATTATAAGCTACATTCTTGGGTTTCAGCATTTAAGAATAGCATGCGAACAGTGGGGAAACCCAGCCCATAGTGAGAAGCTAAGAGTGATGCTATCATGGCCAGTAGGACAAATAGCTTCTACCAAATGTTTTCTAGAGGTGGCACCAACATTGTGGACCTCACCTGGTCTTCTGTCAGGCTGTCAGCACAAAACAGGAATGGAATCCGCAACCATTCATGTGGAATACCGTTGTGGAAGAAAATGACATCCAATCAAGGCCTCATCTCATCCTTTCTCCTTCATCCCTGTAACTGTGACTACCTCAATCCTGGATCTAGCTTCTCCAGCCACAGAGCATACTTTGGTCCCACGATGGAAGCTTTTCTGCACCGTTTAGCATTTGCATGGATTTGGAGGAACTATTCTTGCAAGAAGGTGTAGTCCTGACAACCAATGCAACAGTATAAGTGGTACCTTGCTCAGTAGAAGCAACTATGAGAGGGATCTCGGAGATCTAGTGGACAGTTACTTAAATAGGAGCCAGCCGTGTGCTGCAGCTGCCAAAAAAGCCAACACAGTGCTAGGCTGCATTAACAGAGGGATAGAGTCAAGATCATGAGAAGTATTAATACCACTTTACAATGTCCTGGTAAGGCCACACCTGGAATACTGCATTCAGTTTTGGTCACCACGGTGTAAAAAAAGATGTTGAGACTCTAGAAAGAGTCCAGAGAAGAGCAACAAAGATGATTAGGGGACTGGAAGCTAAAACATAAGGAACGGGTGCTGGAATTGGGTATGTCTAGTTTAATAAAGAGAAGGACAAGGGGGGACATGATAGCAGTGATCCAATACAACAGGGGTTGCCACAAAAAAGAGGGAGTCAAGCTATTCTCCAAAGCACCAGAAGGCAGGACAAGAAGCAATGGATGGAAATTAATCAAGGAGAGAAGCAACCTAGAACTAAGGAGAACAGTGAGAAGAATTAATCAGTGAAATGACCTGCCTCCAGAAGCGGTGAATGTTAAAACACTGGAAGTTTTTAACAAGAGACTGGACAGCCATTTGTCTGAAATGCTATAGGGTTTCCTGCCTGAGCAGGAGGTTGGACTAGATGACCTCCAAGGTCTCTTCCAACTTTTTTATTATTATATAAAACTTTTATTCACAAAACATGAAACTCAGTCAACTGAACACTCAAATTGACTGGCACTAATGGTTGACACGGGTTGCTGTCAGCATCCTAAGTATCAACCAGGTATCTCCTTAAAATGTGAGATGTTTCATGTTACAACCCATGTTCACTCCTTTGTAAAAAGTTGGGGCTGTTTCTCAGTTAGGGTCCATGTGAATGACGTGTCGCCTTGCTTGACAAGGATCCTCCACAGCTAAAAAAAGAATTGGAGAAAACTGCCCCCTAAATACTAATTTTGAACATTGAAATTTTCCAAATAGCTTTTTTACTTTTTCCTTCTGTTTACTATAAACAGCCATGTTTTAGCTTTACACCATATATAAACTTGTCCATCCTGGATCAGATCATGGTTAAGAACAGTTATTTATTTATTTATTTAGCATATGGCTGGTCACACACAGAATTAAAAGCACTTCATATTTACAAGTGAGAACAGTTAAAACAATTTTTTTTTTTTTTAAAAAAGAAGCAATTATAAAACCTAAGAGAAAAACAGAAATAACATTTCAAAGTTTGATGTCGAGTCTGGAGATCCAGTCAGTAGCTGCCGTTATTACGCAGAGGAAGTCCTTAAAATCTCCTGGGTATCTTCTATTAGTGCATTCCCTCACTGTATGTTGGATAGTCTGTCGGGGAGCCCTGCAATCACATTGTGCTGAAGGTGCCTTTCCCCATTTATACAGAGAATCGGCACACACCCCATGAGTCGTTCTAATTCTATTGTATGTCACCCATATGTGTCGGGGTAGATTAAATCCTGGAGGTATACTGTTAGCATTAATATGCTCAGAAATATCTTGGGAGATATAGCTACTCCATGCTTCCATCCATTTTTGTATAGTGCTCTGATGTTTGGCCAGCAGCTTAAGCGCTGTGAGGAGTGGTGGATTTCTTGACTTTAATTTAAGAGCAGTAAAGAAGTTTTCCTCTCTCTTTAGGGGGCAAGTTCTCATCTCCATTTCTTAGCCGAGGGAGTCAACGTTGTCTGAAGACATTTCCACGCTCATGTGTCCACTATGACTATTTGCTGAGATGCGCAGAACACTGTTATCTTTCTGCCAAAATAGTACCAATGTATCTACTCAAATCCTGTAGGCTAGGGGTCTTCAGACTTGGCCCTTTTATGACTTGTGGACGTCAACTCCCAGAATTCCTCAGCCAGCATGCCTGGCTGAGGAATTCTGAGAGCTGAAGTCCTCAAATCTTAAAAGGGCCACAATGTTGAAGAGCCCTGGTATTAGGGTCTCCTGCTTGAGCAGGGGGCTGGACTAGAAGACCTCCATGGTCCCTTCCAGATCTATTCTGAATTTGAAATTGAATTTTGGTCCACTGAAGCCTAGATGACATTTTTGTCTGTTGCAGCTGACAAAGATGAGTGGTTCCCTTCAGGTGAGATTATGGCTATCTCTAACATGCTGGGTATTATCACCCTGGAGATCCTGCAGGACTTCACAACAAATGGAAGAAGTGCTAGCAAAGCATATAAGCAAATTCCTTTTGGATTCCTCCTGAAGATAGTCTGGGGGCATGCATTTCTAGGCTACATGTCAGAGCTGGAATTTAATGCAAAAAGAAAAAAAACCAGAGCTGAGACTTTCTCAAAAGATATTTGTGCCTTTCCTACCAGCACAGGCTGTAAAACTGTCACACACACACACACACACACACACACACAAAGACAGAGTAATTCTTGTGGAATGTTTTGGAGACGTGTATTTTTCTCTCACCCCCAGAAAACTTCCTTTTTCTTTTATTTCTGAAATGTCAACTTCTTATAAGTGCCACCTCAAGGCACATGCTTCGTCCCATTTAAGCCTGGCTAAAGAGAAAGAAGTCTCTTTCTCTGGAGAATGGAAGCTGTCTCCGAATTGGCAGGGGAAACTGAGGGTGGTCATTCAGGCAAAATGTTCTGAATCTTGTGTCTTAAGCCTTGGGACACGCAGCCTGAGAGTTTTTATCAAGCATCTCAAAGAGAGACGGAAATCTTCTTGTTGAAACTTCTGCTCAGTTCTGGCATTCAACTAAAAGCTTTTTGTTGCTTAAGATCATGATTCTGTGTTCTGTACTTTGGAACAAGAGAAAACATCTCTCTCTCTCTCTCCCTCTATCTATCTATCTATCTATCTATCTATCTATCTATCTATCTATCTATCTATCTATCTATCTATCATCTATTTACCTACCTACCTACCTACCTACCTATCTATCTATCTATCTATCTACCTACCTACCTACTATCTATCTATCTATCTATCTATCTATCTATCTATCTATCTATCTA
>JAKJMR010018099.1:364159-382910 GCA_024449315.1 Daboia siamensis | reverse complement strand
TCTATTCTATTCTATTCTATTCTATTCTATTCTATTCTATTCTATTCATTTCTATTCTATTCTTGTGTTTTCATATCTTTCTTATCCGATAGCTACAATAGACGGTGCCTCCTTTCCATGAAAATCAACTGTTCAATTTGAAAATGTCTGAGATGTCTCTCAGTGTAACACAATATACTGAGAGTCCTTCAAAAAAAAAAATGTCAAGGCAAAGGGAAACCAAGGGAAATCATGTACCTTTGGAGAATCAGATCTGATACCCCATTTATTTTCTTGGTGCTACCTTTTTAAAATGGTGATTTCTTAGTTGAAGAATGTCGGTTACATTATTCTCATGTTTCTCTTTCTCTCTGTGTCTTTTAAATCTCCTTTTCTCAGGCATGCATCTGCAGAAGAATTCCATATACTAAAGGGGAGAATAAAAAAAAAAGTTGTGTTATCCCTGGGATGTAAGCAGAGATGTCTTTTGTAGGAAGATACGTGATCACTTCCATCTTGGCGCTCATTCTTCTCTGGGGTGGAGAGAAGATTAAAGCTCACAGGGCAGGTATTGTTTGCAAGAAATGTTCATTTTATTTATTTATTTATTTATTTATTTTATTGGATTTGTATACCGCCCTATTCCCGTAGGACTCACGGCGGTTTACAGGGCAGTTAAAACCATGAATAAAAAAATTAAAAACAATTAAAACAATTAAATTAAATGCAAGAGGATCTTTGAAAAGGAGCTCTGAAAATTACAGCGGGCAATATGATTGGGAGTTTTCTCCACCACTTAAGATTATTTTACCTACAGTATACAGGTGGTCCTCAATTTACAACAATTCATTTAGTGACTGTTCAAAGTTAGAGCAGCACTGAAAAAAGTGATCTATGACCATCTTTAACACTGTTGCAGCATCCCCAGGGTCACATGATCAAAATTCAGATGCTTGGCAACTGGCACGCACTTACGACGGTTGCAGTGTCCCCGGGATCACGTGATCCCCTTCTGTGATCCTCTGACAAGCAAAGTCAATGAGGAAGCCAGATTCACTTAACAGCCGTTTTCCTAACTTAACAACTGCAGTGATTCCCTTAACACCGGTGGCCAGAAAAGTCTGAAAATGGGGCAAAAGTCACTTAACAACTGCTCTGCTTAACAACAGAAAGGTTGGGTTCAATTGAGAAAACAAGATATGCCCTGCTTAGATCGGAAACATGGAAAAACCTGTTTGTTGTTTTTCATAAATTAAATTTCATTTCATTTTTTCATAAATCCCACTTACAGGAGCCGAGTGAAAGAGGGTCTCTGCCGCTTAAAAATGGAGAATAGCTTCCCACTTCAATGGAATTGGAAAGGGACCTTTGAGGCTATCCAGTCCAACCCCATACTGTGTGTAGCTCGGTGTGGCGGCCTCCTTACTAAATCATTCCAAAATAGTGGTGTTTGAATCAAACACATAACCAAACTGATTTGACGGAGTGCATTCGGCACATCAGATGCCTTCAGCGATTCGGTTCAAAGGATGATTTGGTCAAATGGTTTTCAGGCCCATTTCACAGCCTGCCAAATTCTTCCAGTAGTTGTTGCACAGAGTGAGATCTTCAGCAAGGCCTGTCTCATGAATAGCTGAGGAATAACTCCACTTAACGTGACAAGACTTGCTTTAGAACTCTGCGTGCGAATACCATTGCAGCTCTCACGTAAAAGCTACACAACCCTGGGCCTCCATGCAATTGTTGAAGCATTTTTGGGAATGACTAAAATGGTTCGCTTTAACCTTTGATACATATAGAGGTGAAGGATATGCACAATCTCAGTCATCAGTAGCCAGACTTTGTCAAATGTGATAAACTTTCATCCTGCTATTTAAATGGGCTGCCTGAGTTTTGGGCAGTATAAAACAAAAGACAAATAAAATAGAATAATTCAAAGATCCGGTCAATGAGATGTCCAGTGAAAAGAACACCTACACAGGTAGTCTCAACGTACGACCACAACTGAGCCCAAAATTTATGTTGCTAGGTGAAGCATTTGTTAAGTGGGTTTTGCCCCATCTTACGACCTTTCTTGCTACAGCTGTTAAGTGGATCACTGCAGTGGTTAGGTTAGTAACATGGTTGTTTAGTGTGAATCTGGCTTCCCCATTAACTCTATTTGTCAAAAGGTCACAAAAAGTGATCACATGACTCCAGGACATTGCAACCGTCAAAAATATGAGTCAGTTGCCAAGCATCCAAGTTGTGATCATATGACCACGGGGATGCTACATCAGCTGTAAATGTGAAAAATGGTCATGGGTTACAGTTTCAGTGCTGTTGTAACTTCAAATGGTCACTAAGCAAATAATTGTAAGTTGAGGACTATCTGTACCTCAAAAGCAACTTTTCTATCAGGACTCACCAACCAGTCTAGAAGGCCTAGAACAGGGGCAGGCAACTTGGCTCTTTTATGACTCGTGGACTTCAACTCCCAGAATTCCTGAGCCAGCCATGCTGAGGGGAAAGGCAGAGGTTTCCAAGCTGAGCCATGCTGGCTCAGGAATTCTGGGAGTTGAAGTCCACGAGTCATAAAAGAGCCAAGGTTGCCTACCCCTGGCCTAGGCCTTGGCCGCTTTGTGACTCATGGACTTCAACTCCCAGAATTCCTGAACCAGCCATGCTGAGGGAAAAGGCAGAGGTTTCCAAGCTGAGCCATGGTGGCTCAGGAATTCTGGGACTTGAAGTCCACGAGTCATAAAAGAGGCAAGGTTGCCTACCCGCGGCCTAGAAGAACCAGGATCAGGATAAGGGCCATACAACTATATGGGGAGACACTGATCCCGAAGGTAGACACTATGACAGAGAACACCTGCTTTCTGGATCCTTATTATATCTAATATATGGGCCTCAAAGCAATTTGACTTTGCCTGATTGTGTAGAATGGAGCTCCCCAACCTTCCCAGATTGGCAGCCTGGAAGGAAAGGGGGGAGCAAGGAAACGTGTGTGTAGGCACCCATGTACATGCATGCACAAATGGGTATGCATGCGGCAGCAGCGCTAGCACCAACACACATGCATAAACAGGCCATTAATGCCCACGCACATGCACAAATTGGCCACTAGCACCTGCAGGCCAGCGCTAGTGAGAGTGGGGAGGTGGCCCAGTGGCCAAGAGGAGACCCCTGGTGTAGGATCAACAAAAGCTATGGACGACAGATTCTCAATTCCAGTACAATCTTTGATTGTATAAACAGAGGCATAGAATCAAGATTACGTGAAGTAGTATTACCGCTTGATAAAGCCTTAGTAAGGCCACACCTAGAATACTGCATCCAATTTTGGTCACCACATTACAAAACAAGATGTTGAGACTTTGGAAAAAATGCATAGAATAGCAACTAAGACGATGAAAGGCCTGGAGACTAAAACATATGAAGAACGGTTGCAGTATTTGGGACTGGCCAGTCTAGAGAAAAGAACGACTGGGAGGGTGCCATGATAGCAGCATTCCAATATTTGAGGGGCTGCCACAAAGAAGAGGGGATCAATTTATTTTACAAAGCACCAGAAGACAAGAAACAACAGATGGCAGCTAATCAAGGAGAGAAGCAACCTGGAATTAAGGAGAAACTTCCTAGCATTGAGGACAATTAACCATTGGAACAGCTGGCCTCCAGAAATCGTGGGGCTTCATCACTGGAGATTTTTAAGAAGAGACTAGACAGTCGCCTGTCTGAGATGGTATATGTTCTCCTGCTTGAGCAGGGGGTTGGACTAGATGACCTCCAAGGTCCCTTATAGCTCTATTCTGATTCTGATTCAGTAGAAATGGAATTCACACCCAGCTAAACTTACGATCTATTTCTTTAAATACTGGCTTCTGAGGACATAGTCCGTAAACCCATGTTTGCCTACTTTATATGAGCTTGCACACAGAGGGAGAGAGAGGCTTCCTTTGGTAAAATAACAGTTGTGAACATTTTGTTCTCGGGGAATCACCTACAATGTCAGCTTACGCTCCCATCTCCTTTCGTGAAACCTTTTCCCTGGCGTTAAAGAAAACCCTTCTCCAGACTAATGATTAATAAACTATAATGGCACTGGTTAAGAGAGAATAGGTAGATCTGTGCAAAGAGCGAGACTGGGTTGAAGGCAGACAATCTGATATGCCCAGGCATTTTTCAGCTTGTGGCGTTAAAGGAGAAAGGAAGGCGGGAGAACAGAGCTTAGTCTGTTGGGAGTTTCTTTCTTTCTTTCTTTTTTTTTAAAGTTGCCTCATAGACATGCAAACAGAGTAGACAAAAAAGGGGCTGAGCCAAGACAGCCGCGGTCGCAAGGGAGAGAGAAGGTGGGGGAGACGAAGTTTGCAAACCACAGCCAAAGAGCTGCATTCGGAACTAGGTTTAGAAACCGCAATTAAGGCAGACCCTGTAAGAAACGATTTAGCAGGGAGAGAGAGAGAGAGAGAGAGAGAGAGAGAGAGAGAGAGGATCCGCCAGGTGAAAAATGTTCCACGCTTTGGAGAAACAGAGGTTTGCTAATTCCCTTGCTCAGGTAGACTTTGCTATGTTGGACAGAGATGTCTATGAATGTTGCTGTTCTCCTGGCTCTCTTCCTGTCCCTTGCCTCAGGGGCTTCTCCCATTTCCCTTGCAGGATGTAAGAACGTCCACTACGATCTGATCTTCCTGCTGGACACTTCCTCCAGCGTGGGCAAAGAAGACTTTGAGAAGGTCCGCCAATGGATAGCCCACCTGGTGGACACGTTTGAGATTGGACCAGACAAAACCCGCGTTGGGGTCGTCCGCTACAGTGACCACCCGACTACTGAGTTTGACCTGGGGAGTTATGGGACTCGACAAGAGGTCAAAGGAGCTGCCAAGGGCATCAAATACCTTGGGGGGAACACGAACACCGGCGATGCCCTGCGGTACATCAATAGTTACAGCTTTTCCGCAAAGGCCGGCGGGAGGCCAGACAATGAAGCCATCAAGAAAGTAGCGATCCTCCTGACGGACGGCAGGAGCCAGGATTTTGTCTTGAGTCCTGCCTCGGCAGCGCACAAGGCCGGCATCCGGATTTTTGCGGTGGGGGTCGGAGATGCCCTTAAGGAAGAATTGGATGAAATTGCTTCTGAGCCAAAATCGGCCCACGTCTTCCATGTCTCTGATTACAACGCTATTGATAAGATACGGGAGAAGCTGAGAAGAAGGCTTTGCGAGAGTAAGTAAATAAACCAGGGACTAGCCACCGAGAAATTGTAGAAGGTGAATGGGTTGGTTTAATAAAGAGTAAGCCTATGAATTTTAACTCGCTCTCAGTGCGGGAAAGGCGGCTGTGTTCTCAAAGACCTCACCCGCAAAATTAAACCAGCCCTTAGTAAGTGTGTTGCAAGATTCACGCCTTGGTTATTTATGCTGAGTTTCCTTTCTATAGGGAAACAAACTGAAGTGTTGTCTATGGAGATTATCAATCAGGCAGGTCAGAGTTGTCCCCAAAAGGCCACTGGATTTTCTTTTTTTCTTTGAAAATGTTTTGCTTCTCACCCAAGAAGCTTCTTCAGCTCTGACTTTAGTTAGAACTCAAGAAGCTTCTTGGATGGGAAGCAAAACATTTTCAAAGAGGGGGGAAAAAAGCACCTTTGGGACAAACTGATGTCTTTTGCATCAAAGTTTGGAGAGAAATTGCCACTTGTCATTGGCATTCTGAACTGGGAGAACCCAACTTAACTTTCTTACTTGTCCTTTTAAGATTTCACCAGGATAAAGTTTGAGAAAATCTTCTGTGCAAGGCACTGAACAAAAAATATTGGCCAGATTTAGGGCCTGAGAGTTAAGTTGGCTGAAGGATAATCTTCATGAGTGTTCACTTTGAATATTATCCATTGATCATTTTTATGGAGAACGTTGTAATTTTTATTTATTTTTTGTCTTCAAAAAGGAATAAGCACTAATATGATAGAGTAACAATTGAACAATAACACAAGTAGGATCCTGCAGTGAGTTTGCTCAGATGCTTCCATTTGGGTAAAGTATGCATGACATTAGAAGTTTGGAATGGAGATCTGAAGATAAAATAAGATAAGACAACCTTTATTGTCGTTTTTTCGAAGATGAGATCTTTGGTGCTGCATTTAGAAGAGCCAATAACACTCTCTCTCTCTCTCTCTCTCTCTCTCTCACACACACACACACACACACACATCGAGCCTTTACGTCATTTAGGGGCGTCTATCAGCTATACTTACAAAGTCAATATGGTAGCTGCAATGATACGATTGAAGTTCCGCTTAGTTTTTCTCTGTGCTGTGTCTTAACTTTTTGGTTAAAATTAATGTAGCACATAAAAAGTAGGCGGGGCTTTGTTCACACCAACGTAGCCACTGGCTTGATTGTTTTGACCCCACCCTGCAAACCACCTTGATACCATGGATGAACAACCATGCAGCTCCACCAAATCTGTGGCAATTAGCTTGCTTTTTGGGACTCAGTCTACACACTGTAGAAGTCTCCTAATTAATGGCGACCAGTGGAAGAGACATCTATCTCCAGGTTAGATCCTGGATATTCTGCAGCTAAGCAGTTGGTTGACAGACTAACAGTTCTACTGTACTTGGACAACTGTTTTCCTCAATGCACTAATGGTTTGTGGTTTGACAGGCTGCCAATAAGGGAAGGATTAAAAAAAAAAAGTGTGAGTGTATGTGTGTATTTGCAGATGTTCATCCTCTTATATGGCATGTTCTGTGCTTTTGATCAATGTTCCGTTCAGTTTAATTGAGTGATCAACAGGTGGACAATTCATCAAATATTATTTGAACAGCATGTTATCCAGATATCGTGGGGTTTTTCACTTTAATCAAAGTTAATATCTTTGCCTGGTATATTTAAAAGCTGATAAGTCTTGAATCTGATTTTGTTTTATATGCCCTTTGCATTCTTTACAGTGAGTAAGTTGGATTGTCCGGCTAGCTGATGACTCTTATTACTCTCCATAGGGCAGCACATTGCTTGTTTTAAAGCTGCGTGGTTATTTATGTTAGTTAAAATTCAGTGTTCATGTCCTGAACTCTTTAGCAGTGGTGGGATTCAGCCAGATCGCACCAGTTTGGCAGAACCAGTAGCTAATTTTTGTTGAGCTTGGTGAACTGGCTGAAGCTCTAGCTCTTTTTCTCAAGGCCCAGAACGGCCCTCCGGACGTGAATGGATGCCACTTCCAGAAGTCTGTTCTGGGCCTCAGAGGCCTGGAGGAGGCCTCCCAGGTCCAGAACAGCCCACCGGAAATGCGTGGATGCCACTTCTGGAAATCTGTTCTGGGCCTCAGAGGCCTGGAAGAGGCCTCCGAGGCCCAGAATGGCCTGCTGGAAGTGCATGGATGCCACTTCCAGAAGTCCGTTCTGGGCCTCGGAGGCACAGGCGAAGAATGGACTTCTGGAAGCGGCATCCACGCAGAGACCTGGTGGTTCGTGTATTTGAATCCCACCACTCTTGCTTACTTCTACCCAAAGGTGAGACTTCCTACTTTTCAAGCTATGTGAAAATCTCCAGATGTTACACAATGTTGAGTTTGGTTGACATTTTCATTTGATCGATGTCACACTTTGCTGTGAACGTGCATCAGACTCTCTGTTGGAGTTTACAACTTGAAAGGAGGAAAACAATAAACTTCTAGGGGGAAACCTGGCATTCCAGATGAAAGGAAAACTATTTTCTGTCCTCACACACAAGGATTCTGTCAATAATAATGATAACTGTACTTGTAATGCAGCTTGGATGCAATACCACAAGACTTAGCTGTTTATCTTTTTCTCCCAAAAAGATTTGCAGCTTTTTTGAAAAAAAAAAATCCTTAATGATATTAAACTCATTGCTTTGGAATAATCCCTTTCTTTCAAGAAATGATGTTCTCCCTCTGAACTGCCTTTACCTTCAGTGACATTGTTGTTGTTGTTAGCTGCGAAGTCGTGTCCAACCCATCGCGACCCTATGGACAATGTTCCTCCAGGCCTTCCTGTCCTCTACCATCTTCTGGAGTCCATTTAAGCTCACACCTGCTGCTTCAGTGACTCCATCCAGCCACCTCATTCTCTGTCATCCCCTTCTTCTATTGCCCTCAGCCTTTCCCAGCATTAGGCTCTTCTCCATTGAGTCCTTTCTTCTCATTAGGTGGCCAAAGTATTTGAGTTTCAACTTCAGGATCTGGCCTTCTAAAGAGCACTCAGGGTTGATCTCCTCTAGGACTGACCGGTTTGATCACCTTGCAGTCCAAGGGACTCGTAGGAGTCTTCTCCAGCACCAGAGTTCAAAGGCCTCAATTCTTTTGGCGCTCAGCCTTTCTTATGGTCCAACTTTCACAGCCATACATTGCAACTGGGAAGACCACAGCCTTGACTATGCACACTTTTGTTGACAGGATGATGTCTCTGCTTTTTATTGTGCTGTCTAGATTTGCCATGGCGCTCCTCCCCAGGAGCAAGTGTCTTTTAATTTAACATTGATCAAAATCTGAATACGTCTTGTGGTATAGCATTCATTTTGTTTTTATGGGACTGAGTGAAAAAAAAAAAAGCCAAATCTGGTCCATTACTTCCTGAATATGAGAAATGATTTAATATTGTCTCCACCAAAGCCAGGTAATACAGGTAGTCCTCAACTTATGACCACCGTTGAGGCCCAAATTTCTGTTGCTAACTGAAACATTGGTTGTGAACTTTTCCCCGTTTTATGACCCGCCATTCTATGGTTGTTAAGTGAATCACTGCAGCTTTTAAGTCAGGAACAGGGTTGGTTAAGGGAATCTGGCTTCCCCATGGACTCTGCTTGTCAGAAGGTCGCAAAAGGGGATCACGTGACCCCGGGAGACTGCGTTTGTCATAAGTATGAGATGGTTGCCAAGCATCCGAATTTTGATCACGTGATCATGGAGCTGGTACAGGGGTGGTAAGGGTGAAAAATGATCATAAGTCACTTTTTTCTGTGTTGTTGTAAGTTTGAAAATTCACTAAATGAACTGTTGTAAGTCAAGGACTACTGGTATGTGTGCTCAGACTCATCTCTGTGTGTGTATGTCTCTCTCTCTCTCTCTCTCTCTCTGTGTGTGTGTGTGTGTGTGTGTGTGTGTACATGTGAAGTATTAATACAACTTTACAACGTTTTGGTAAGGGCACACCTGGAATACTGTATCCAGTTTTGGTCACCACGATGTAAAAAAGATGTTGAGACTCTAGAAAGAGTACAGAGAAGAGCAACAAAGATGTTTAGAGGTCTGGAGACTCAAACGTATAAGGAACGGTTGCTGGAATTGGGTATGTGTAGTTTAATGAAGAGAAGGATGAGGGGGTGATATGATAGCAGTCTTCCAATATCTCAAGGGCTACCCCAAAGAAGAGGGAGTCAAGCTATTCTCCAAAGCACCTGAAGGGAGGACAAGAAGCAACAGATGGAAACTAACCAAAGAGAGAAGCAACCTAGAACTAAGGAGAAATTTCTGACATTTAGAACAATTAACCAGTGGAACAACCTGCCTGCAGAAGCTGCGGTTGCTCCAAAACTGGACGTTTTTAAGAAGAGACTGCACAGCCATTTGTCTGAAATGGTATAGGGCAGTGATGGCAAACCTTTTTGAGACTGAGTGCCCAAACTGCAACCCAAAACTCACTTATGTATCATCGGGTGCTGGAGGGGTGTGGCTCTTTGGGTGGGTGTGGCCAATTGAGTGTGCATGGCCCATTGGGTAGGCATGGCTGCAGAGGTAGCGGCAGACGGTGGGAGTAAAAAGTTCAATCAATCAATTCCAACTTTGCAAGATCTTTTTTTTTTCCCGCGTGAAGTTGAAATTGATTGATTGATTGAACCTTTTTTTCCTTTTTTTGCACACGGCAGCCGAGGCCTAAAGGGAAAAGGGTTTATAAAACCCAGCTGAAGGCCTAGGACTAGGGCGAGGGCACAGGTGCCCACAGAGAGGGCTCTGCGTGCCACCTGTGGCACGTGTGCCATAGGTTTGCCACCACAGGTATAGGGTTTCATGCCTGAGCAGAGGGTTGGACTACATAACCTCCAAAGTCCCTTCCAGCTTTATTTTATATATGTGTGTGTACGTATGTATGCATAGGGGTTTATATGTGTGTGCGTTTATATACATAGCCTGCTGTGGATTGCCTCTGTTAATTTATCACCTTCAGCTTTTGTCAGTGCTTGATATTGCTACTGGTTGCAGTCCAACAGTTTTTACTATCAGAGTTATTTAGTTCCACCATGACTTACGATTAGTGTTGTGGCTGCTGTGGCTGCCATATTTCTGATTTAGATGCTTCCATTTTTATCATGGCGCTTTGAAATATGGCTTTTAATGCCACACGTTGCCACACGAGTGTGGACAACTGGGAAATGTTACAAATGAGAAAAAAATACGGAGAGGATGTTTTCCCATGTGGAGTGATTGGGGAATAATTGGTCTGGAGGCTCCTTGAGTTACACTATACAAGCATGCAGCCAGAGAACATGGAAAATCAAGACATACAACCCAGGGTCACCCACATTTCTTTCTATTGCAAAGGACTGTCCATTAGCAGCTTTACTGCTGTCTCAGTTGCAGAAAAAAAGAATTTGATAGATTTAATTTTTTTATTTATTTATTTTAATTCCATTTATATCCCGCCCTTCTCCGAAGACTCAGGGCGGCTTACAAGCTTAGCAGTAGCCTTCATTCTATGTATATGCCTGCTTATTAGGGCTTTCACACACACCCCAAGCGGCATTATTACAAAGTCAGCTTATTGCCCCCAACAATCTGGGTCCTCATTTTACCTACCTGGGAAGGATGGAAGGCTCAGTCAACCTTGAGCCTGGTGGGATCAAGAACGGAGATCAAAAATATTCTTTTTTGAGTTGATATATAATAGCTTCTTTTAGAAAAATGAGAAATAAATAAATAAATAAATCTGCGCCCACTTCAGCAGTTGTTTTTATGGTTCGTTGAGGGAAAATGAATGATCTTTTGAAAACAATGCTTGACTTTAATATTCCTTCCACCCTTCCTCTCCCACTTAGCCACCCACAATTCCAGAATCCGTGCCCTGTCAGAAACTGGATGGTTATTGTGTATCTATTTATCTAGTGATTTATCGAGTTATTTCTCAGATACCAAGAAACAAAAACCCACACAAGTCTGGGGCTTCTCTAAAGACCTTTGTCTGTTTTCCATGTCTCCGAATGGTTTTTCCTTTCTTGACCGTATTGCATCTTTCCAACGCTTTGAAGTCTATGAAAAACCTCCTCATTTTAGCTCACGCCAAAGGAATAGACGAGAATCTGGGAAAAGTATTTCTGCAATCCTGCCAGCTGTTTGGGTGTTGTAGGCACTAAATACTTTGATCTGTTTCCATTCAACTAGAAGTTATTTGCTCATTAAAGGGGCGAATTCCCAGGGCCCTTTTGGAAAAGCAAGTTAACATGCTCCCTTTTAAATTTCTCAGCCTGGAGGTTAATAGGGATGAGAAAAACTAACATCTCTATTGTGGGTGGTGAATAATAGTTTGTTATGGATGTGCCAAGTTTCTATGCTGAATCCATCAGCAGTGCTACAAGTGTCTCATTGGCCTAGCTGAGATGTGTTGAAAGAAAAATCTTCATTAGGGTCCAGTCCAAGCCGGGAATAATCAAAATGGAGACTGCTTTAAAAAGAAGGTTGTAGTTTAGTAAAGAAGAGAGCCAGACAGAAAGATGGCTCTAGAAAAGACTGACCACATGTAGCAGGGAATGGTGGGTTTCTTCTTGAGCTTTTGTTTGGAGTTGTTCCTGTGGCGTGAACTTTGACCTGAGTCTGTGTCTTTCTGGTATTCTGATGGTGGTGGTTTAATCCTATTATGTCCCAAAGGTCATATCCTGCTTCCCTGGAGCTGTGGCTGAGGACTGTTAGGTTTTTGGTGTGAGGAATGGTTGATTCTAGAGATCTTTGTCTTTCTAATCCCAGCTTCCTGGCTCCAATCTTTCTGATAAGATTATCACATCTGCATTTCTACAGACCTAGTTTCTGTTTGGGGCAGAGAGACTTGGGTGTGTGTGTGTGTGTGTTGATTTCTGCCTTTAAGTTCTTTTGGGGAAATATATTCTGCTGTTTTAATATTCCCCAAAATATTTCTTTCTCTGGATGCTTTCCACAGCTGTTTAGGTTGAGTAGCTCTTCCAGAAACTGAAGATAGAAGTAGTCCTTGACAGATGACCTAAACGGCAATACAAAAGGGAAGTTCAAAAGTAATATTAGACAGTATTCCCAAAAGTGCTTTTTCAAGAGGCAACTGGACTTTCTTGTTTCTTTGGAGACATTTTGCTTCTCATCCAAGAAGCTTCTTCAGCTCTGACTGGATGGTGGGGGAATGGAAGGATTTATACTCCTTGCAGACAGCTGGTCATTTGCATTCTTTTAGAGGGTCGTTGAGGCCACTTGGAGGCCTCAGGATAAATGGACGTGGAGCCTTCTTGGGTGCAGGATGTTTTCTGCCCTGGGCCCAGAGTTACAGGTATTTGTTTTTTACAACTTCTTTGCTTAATGACTGTTCAAAGTTACAATGTCACTGACAAAAGTGACTTACAAACATTTTTTTCACACTTCAAATTATTGGAGCATCCCCAAGACCACATGCTCAAAATTTGGGTGTTGGGCAATTGGCCTGTATTTATGACGGTTGCATGTCCCTGGGTCATGTGATCACTTTTCACAAAGTCCCTGGAGAAGCCAGATTCAATGAAAAACCATGTTAGCAATTTAACCATTGCAACGAACTGTGGCAAGACAGGTTGTATAAAATGGGGCAAAACCCACTTGAGACCTGTCTTGCTTAGCAATGGAAATTTTGGACTCCATTGTGCTCGCAAGTCAAGGACTACCTGTGTAGCAAAAAAAATAAGAATGTGTCATAAGATCATTTTAAAATAAACCCTAACTTTATTTTTCCTCCCAAAATAGGTCTATGTATAATGTTGCTGAAGGTGGCATATACATACAGCATTCTCAGCTGATGCTAGAACACCGAAGGGATTTGTTGCTTGTGGCCATGAGAAAAATTAGCTTGTCTTTTTATAGTTTCAGCTAGAGGGGGAACCCCACCCCACAAAGTTATTTTGGTAAACACAGGTTACTTTGGGGAAATGGGATTCGTCCTTTCATAAAATGCAAACATCATAGGATTTGGGACCACAGAAGCAAACAAATCTGCTATTCGCAAGAGGAGGTTCAGCTAACCAGATGTTTACCCTAGTTTTTAAATACCAAGGAAAGGTTCTTGCAACAAATTAGAGGTGGCAAACTGTGGCCTTTGGATCCACCTTTTTGTGGTCTCTGAACCCCTCCAAGACTAGAGACGACTATTAGGTTCCCACCATTTCAAATTGGAAGGCAAAGAATAGAGGGCTCAAAACAGAATTAGCAACAGGGGAGGGACAGAAAAAGGAAGAATTCCAGCTACCAAAAATTGTCCCTTCTTGTTATAATGTTTAAAGGTAAAAGGTAAAGGTTCCCCGGAACATGTGTGCTAGTCGTTTCCGACTTTAGGGGCCGGTGCTCATCTCCGTTTCAAAGCCGAAGAGCCAGCGCTTCTCCAAGGACATCTCCGTGGTCATGTGGCCGGCATGACTAGATGCCAAAGACGCACGGAACGCTGTTACCTTCCCACCGGAGTGGTCCCTATTTTTCTACTCGCATTTTTATGTCCTTTCGAACTGCTAGGTTGGCAGAAGCTGGGACGCGAAACAGGCGCTCACTCTGCTACACAGCACTCAGGATTTGATCCACCAAACTGTTGACCTTCTGATCGACAAGCTCAGTGTCCTAACCCACTGAGCCACCACGTCCCTTATAATGTTTCATGTTTGCAAAAAAACCCCACTGTTTTTCCTTCACATTTGTGAGCGCAGGTTTCCCAAACAAGTAGCCATCGACTTACAACCATTCATGCAGTGACTGTTCGAAGTTACAATTGCACTGAAAAAAGTGACTTATAAATTTTTCACCCTTATGGCCGTTGCAGTGTCCCTCATGGTCATATGATAAAAAATTGAATTTTTGTCAACTGGCTCCTATTTAGGAAAGTTGCAGTGTCCCGGGGTTATTATTATTATTATTATTAATTTTATTTATATACCGCCCTTCTCCCGAAGGACTCAGGGCGGTGAACAGGGCAATACATGTTAAAAAACAGTACTACAAAAATTAAAAGAGAATTAAACAAGATGCCCCTAAAACAATAAAATAAGATAAAACCCACAATAAAAACCCTAACCCATCCCCCATCAGGCCAGGCCGGCTTGTTCGAATAAGTAGGTCTTCAGATCGCGTCGGAAGGAGCGGAGGTCAGGTGCCATCCGGAGCTCAACCGGCAACTGATTCCATAAAGCCGGTGCGCCCACAGAGAAGGCCCTCCCCCTGGGGGCCACCAGCCGACATTCCCTGACCGGCGGCACCCTGAGGAGGCCCTCTCTGTGGGAACGCACTGGGCGGAGGGATGTTGACGCCGGCAGCAGGTGATCCCCGAGGTACTCCGGACCCAAGCCATGTAGGGCCTTATAAACCATCGTCAGAACCTTGAATCGCACCCGGAAGACAACTGGTAACCAATGCAGCTCGCGGAGTAAAGGTGTAACATGGGAGTACCGGGAAACCCCCAAGACAACTCTCGCGGCTGCATTCTGTACCAGTTGGAGCCTCCGAGTGGTCTTCAAGGGAAGCCCCATGTAGAGAGCGTTGCAGTAGTCCAGACGAGAGGTAACGAGCGCATGAGTGACCGTGCATAGGGCATCCCGGTCTAGATAGGGCCGCAACTGGCGCACCAGGCGAACCTGGGCAAAAGCCCCCCTAGTCACAGCCACCATATGATCTTCTAAAGTAAGTCGTGAATCTAGGAGGACTCCCAAGTTGCGAGCCCTATCTACGGGGGGTAAAAGCTCACCCCCCATAGAAAGAGGTGGAATATTCTGAATATCCCGGGATGCCGGTATGCAAAGCCACTCAGTCTTGTCAGGGTTGAGTTGAAGTCTGTTCCTCCCCATCCAGACCCGAACCGCTTCCAGGCAACGGGACATCACGTTGAGGGCATCACTGGGGTGGTTTGGGGTCGAAATAAAAAGTTGGGTATCATCAGCGTACTGATGATACCCAACTCCAAAACCACGAATGATCTCACCCAGCGGTTTCATATAGATGTTGAACAGGAGAGGCGAGAGGACCGACCCCTGAGGAACCCCACAAACGAGAGACCTCGGGGTCGACCTCTGTCCCCCTGCCAACACCGACTGCGAACGTCCCAGGAGATAGGAGGAGAACCACTGAAGAACTGTGCCTCCCACTCCCAATCCCAAAAATATAATACCCTACAACAGGGATCTTCAAACTTGGCCCTTTTATGACTTGTGGACTTCAAGTCCCAGAATTCCTCAGCCAGCATGCTGGCTGAGGAATTCTGGGACTTGAAGTCCACAACTCATAAAAGGGCCAAGTTTGAAGACCCACGCCCTACAATATCATACTCTATTTTACAATAAGGTGAAAATATTATACCCTACTAACTTAATAACTGTGGCAAAAAAAAAAATGGTCATAATTCACTTAGCAACAGAAATTTTGGGGTCAATTGCGGTCATACATCAAGTCAAGCGTGTATTTGATTTAGAAGTCTCAGAGTTTTAGGCTAGCCGAGTATTGTTTGTTGCTGTTGTTGTTTAAAAAAGCAATAGAGAACCATTTTCATATTGCTGTCTTGAAAATTGCATGGGTGTTTGCAAGGTCCATGACTTGAGGGAAACATTAAGATTTAGCTGAGCTACATATTACTTTGAGGAGTATAGCTTTCCCCACGTTCAACTATCCAAATATTAACAGAATAACAGAACTGGAAGGGACCATGCAGGTCTTCTAGTTGAACCCCCTGCTCAAGCAGGAGACCCTATACCAGGGGTGTCAAACTCAATTTCATTGAGGGCCACATCAGCATTGCGGTTGCCCTCAGGGGGCCAGGTGGGTATGGCCAGGGTGGGCGTGGCCAACTGGGTGGGCGTGGCTAGAGTGCGTATGGCCTACTGGGTGGGCATGGCCAGCTCTACATCGTTCGCATCAAGGGTGCCTATGGGGGCCTGGGCAGGAGTGGGACAGATCTGAGGGTCTCTGGCAGGAGGAGGGTCTCTGGGCCAGGGCCAAGGCAGTGGGGGCCGTTCACTCACTGTTTCCAGGATGGCTTCGTGGGCCACATGAAACCACTTCGCGGGCCGGATCCGGCCCCTAGGCCTTGTGTTTGACATGTCTGCCCTATACCATTTCAGACAAACGGTTGTCCAATCTCTTCTTGAAAACTTCCAGTGTTGGAGCATTCACCACTTCTGGAGGCAGGTTGTTCCACTGATTTAATTGTTCCAACAGTCAGGAAATTCCTCCTTAGTTCTAGGTTGCTTCTTTCCTTGATTAATTTTCATCCATTGCTTCTCCTCCTGCCTTCAGGGGCTTTGGAGGACAAGACAATTAATTCATATGCACGCTGTTTTTCATTTTTGTTCCAAGTTTTAGTTTTAATATCCTCCTGTTTATTGGAGTTCATCTTCTGAGACCACTGTTTTTTTTTTCTGTTCAAATATGATCTGGCAAGAAAGCAAAGTTGATTATTAAAAAAGAAAAAAGGAAACGACATGCACACATTGTTTTTCACACTGATTTCTTAGCCCCTAGCATTCCAACTCCCCTTATGTGAGTCTAGACTCGTAACTCTACCACTCTATTTATTCAGTAATTTCTAGTAAATCAGGGTATCCAAGCAGCCAGAGGATGTGGTCAAAGAGACTGGGGGAGGTGGGAATCCTCTCCAGCAGTTTGGAAAGTAAGACATGGATTTACATAGAGAGCGACAAGCAAAGCTGGAGACTTTCTTTGTAAAACATAAAGTAGTGGAGGAGGAATCCAGCTTGTTGAAAGAAAAATCTTCATCAAGGTCCAGTCCAAGCTGAGAATAAACAAACATGGAGATTGCTTGAGAAAGAAGGTTGTAGTTTATTGAAGAGGAGAGCCAGACAGAAAGATGGCTCTGGGGGAAAAAAAAATTGACCACATGTAGTGGGGTTTTATACCTCCTTGGGCTTTTGTTTGGAGTTGTTCCTGTGGCATGAATTTTGACCTAAGTCTGAGTGTGCCTTTCTAGTATTCTGAGGGTGGTGGATTAATCCTATAATGTCCCAAAGGTCATATCCTGCTTTGCTGTGGCTGTGGCTGATGACTGTTGGATTTTTTGGTGTGAGGGATTGTTCATTCCAGGAATCTTTGTCTTTCTAATCCAAGCTTCCTGGCCCCAGTCTTTCTGACAAGATGATCACATCTACATTTCTGCAAATCTGGTTTCTGTTTGGGGCAGAGAGACTTGCGTGTTTGCGTGTGCATGTGTTGGTGTCTGTCTTTAAGATTCTTTGGGGAAATATATACTGCCTTTTTAATATTTCCCAAAACATTTCTTTCTCTGGATTCTTCCCACTGTAACATAAAGTAATGGGAAGAATCCAGAGAAAGAAATGTTTTGAGAAATATTAAAAAGGCAGTATATATTAAAAATATAATAAAAATATTAAAAATCCAGTGGCTGCAGGCTCAGAAGCTCTGAAATGATGGTTTGTTGCAATATACAGGTGGGTTGGTGGGTGGGGAGCAAGGTTTTTACTTTCCACTGGGTTGATGAAGCAAATCTAAATTGGCACAGACCTAACTAGCCCTCAATAGAGCTGTGCAAATATTTACTTAGCAGGTAGCTTCAGTGAAAAAGGCTCAGGAGATCTCAGGATTGAAGCTAGCCAGGGAAAAATAAAAGCTACGCATTAAGCAAAGATGTCCACCTTCCAAGCTGGGGAAAGACTAGCCAAGAGGCTATTGATAATTGAAAAGTGGGCAGAAAACCCCTAGAATTGTTAAAGGTTTAAAGGCAGAGGATTTGGTTCCCACAAATTGACCTTCTGCACACTTACCACTCCTTTTGCAGCCACAATAAAAGCTATTTATTTAGCCCTGCTGTGCATTTGAGCTTGGTGCATTTAGTTATTGAGTGGGGAATTGAATTCTTGAGGGAAGCGTTATTTCTAGACCTGACAGCACGGCATTGTTCATTGTGCTGGGGTGTTAAATGGAGAACAACAGAAGGCAAGTTATAGGATGGCCCTTGCAAATGGAAACGGAAGAGATCTGCAATCAAATTAAACCATGAACTCGTGAGCACCCCGTGGCAAACATGCTAGCAATCTGCGGCTGTAGAATAAGAAAAACCCCTTGTACATTGTGGGAATAAATATTGGAGAAAGTGCCGATAAATGCACTCGCTAATGATGAACTTTTTCTACCTACTCTCCTACGGAACAGTAATAGGCACCACTGTGAAAGGATTAGGAATGGAGGCAGCGGCCGAGGGACTCCATGACTGATCCTCTCTTTCTCCATGAGTTGGGAAGACAGAGGTCTTTCTTCCAAGCTTTCCTCCTATAGGAAGAACAGTCCATCCTCCTTCCCTCTCCTGCCTCTTTCCTTCCTCCTTCATTCCCACTCATTTCCCCTCCGCCCTCCTTCATTCCTCCTTGTTTCCCTCTCCCTCTCTCTCATTCTCCCTCCCTCCCTCCCTCCCTCTCTTCCCTCCCTCTCTCCCTCCCTCCCTCCCTCCTTCCTTCCTTCCTTCCTTCCTTCCTTCCTTCTTTCCTTCCTTCCTTCCTTCCTTCCTTCCTTTTCCTTCCTTCCTTCCTTCCCTCCCACCCTTCCTTCCTTCCAATCTTCCTTCCTTCCT
>JAKJMR010018099.1:345401-356236 GCA_024449315.1 Daboia siamensis | reverse complement strand
TTACGCAAGCCCCTTCGCCACGACAAGGCAGTAATCCATGAAGGGGACTTATCTAATACTATAGATAAATGTTAACATCTAAAGAACTGCAGAATATCAACAACTCCACTTTGTTATGGGAACTGTCTGCTTCAAATCCACACCTGTTCTGGTGTCCTTGACAAAGCTTCAGGCTCCCATGGTCTGCAGCTGAATCAAAGAAGTTTCATTTTGCCACCTACCCACTTGAAAATAACATCTCCCTCCACCATTATCTTTAAGGCAAGTTGAAACACAGAGGCACATAGCTGCCCAGGTTGCATCCTTGACAATGGAACACTGAATTAACACAAACGGGTGCAACAGGACATATTCTACTGGGACTACTCTGAAGTCACCAGATTC
The DNA here is from genome assembly GCA_024449315.1 of Daboia siamensis. Classification (NCBI taxonomy): domain Eukaryota; kingdom Metazoa; phylum Chordata; class Lepidosauria; order Squamata; family Viperidae; genus Daboia; species Daboia siamensis. The sequence continues at coordinate 355,852 of JAKJMR010018099.1, read as the reverse complement.
CCTTTTATTCAGGAGGCCAATATCAACAGAGCACCATCACTGCCAGAAGCTGTAAGAATATGCTCCTGAACATTACACTGAAAAAGAGTGCAAGAAGAAAAACTAACAACGGTGCTTGAAAAATTAGGAATGTTTTCACTCTAGTTGATTGGTGGTTACTTATTATTATTATTATTATTATTATTTATTGAATTTTTATACCGCCCTTCTCCCGAAGGACTCAGGGAGGTGTACAGGGCAATAAATATAGAACAATATACAAAAGTTAAAAACGATTAAATATTATGCCCAATTATAAACTTCACGTTTCCATTGAACTGTGGATGCTCGGTGCCTCCATTTCAATATATTAAAAGGACTGATCAACAGACAGATGACACCTAGGGGAAGAGAGATAGGCAGAAAGACAGATAGACAAACAGCTTTGGATATGCCCCTCAGCAAAATTGAATCCGATCTTCCTTTGAAACGTTTCCGCATTCTGAGTTGTTGTTTTTTTTAACTGCTCAGTTTGCTCTGAGGTCTGAATTCTTGCCAGGGGCCAAATGAGCAGAACAGCTGCCATTCCTGTCTCGTCTCTAATTTTGCCTCTGGAAATAGCATGAGCCGAAACCCCCAGCTGATTCACTTGCTCTCCAAATTGGCACTTGGTTTACCGAGACACAAGGGGTTAAATGAAAGTTAGAGGGTCCGATTTTACAAGAAGACAAGTCGTCACTGTAATTGTTTTGTCGCACCCTGTAATTTGCTGTAGACAAAACAAGGGTGAAACACTAGCTGGTTTTAGATCTGCATAAGGGCCTCTGTATGATTGTGAACATTTCTAAAATGCTTGCTTAATAGGTTTGGTGCGTTGTGTTTTTCTTACTCTTTTACAGTATGGGAGTAAACGTGTCTTGTTTTTCATGAATGGGTCTAAGATTTTTTTTTCCCCCTTGATTTTCATCTATCAAAACTTCACATTTGATGGCATTTGACAACAACAACAACAACAACAACAAAATGCTCGAGGCGTCCTTGGTGCTCTCTGAGCTTGGTTGTTTTCTTGCAGGGATTGCATTACCCAACTAGGTAGCATCATCAGTGCTAGTAAGGAGTGGGATTTGCTGTCATTTTATATTCCATTCTAGTGGCTTGCCCTGTCAGTATTGATGGGCTGTAATCTTGGCAGTTCCTTGAATAGGCTGTTTACTGGTAGCTTGTTTGACAATTCCTTGATTGGGGTATTGTTTATTTATTTAGGAAATTGATTTGCTGCCCATCTTGTATCCAATGATTTACAATGTGTTTACAATGCCTTAGTAAGGCCACATTTGGAATACTACATCCTGTTTTGGTCACCAAGATGTAAAAAAAAAAAAAGATGTTGAGGCTCTAGAAAGAGTACAGAGAAGAGCAACAAAGATGATTTGGGGACTGGACGCTAAAACATATAGGGAACGGTTGCTGGAATTGGGTATGTGTAGTTTAATGAAGAGAAGGGTGAGGGGTGACATGATAGCCGTGTTCCAATATCTCAGGGGCTGCCACAAAGAAGAGGCAGTCAAGCTCTTCTCCAGAGCACCTGAAGGCAGGACAAGAAGTAATGGATGGAAACTAGTCAAGGAGAGAAGCAACCTAGAACTAAGGAGAAACTTCCTGACAGTCAGAACAATTAACCAGGGGAACAACCTGCCTCCAGAAGCTGTGATTCTGGGTGGAATCTTCTTGATTGTCAATCTGATACTTACTCTGGGTAATGAAATGTCTGCAAGAAAACGAAGCTCAGAGAGCACCGAGGTCCCCTCCTTTCAACCGGCAGCCACAAATATTCTCCTTTATTGGTACCACATTTGGGTGTCAAATGCTTCAGAAAGCATGCAAATGGTGACAAAGGACTCAGTTAAGGAAAGGAGAAGACACTAGAAAAAAATGAATGGATGGTATGAAAGACAGTTACGCAACTATCTCTGACCCCTTAACCCTTTGTATTCTGTATAAATGAAGGCATATTTTGTTATAGTTGCCATATTAAAATTGGTAGACAATCCACTCATAGGTGGCCAGTGCAATCCAGTGAGAGAAAGTGGACATAGTTTGTTTTCCCAATGGGGCAATATTAGTCTTTTGGTCATAGCAAGGATAGGGAGAATCCATTCATGTTGTTCAAAGAGTGAAGCAACCTGGAATTAAGGAGAAACTTCCTAACAGTGAGAATAATCAACCAATGGCAACAGCTTGCCTTTAGAAGTTGTGGGTGCTCCATCACTGGAGGCTTTTGAGAACAGGCTGGACAGCCACTTGTCTGAAATAGTAAAGGGTATCCTACTTCAGCAGGGGGTTGGACTAGAAGACCTCCAGGGTCCCTTCCAGCTCTATTTTGATTTGTTTGGTTGTTAAATTCCTTGTTCCAGGTATGTATTTTAAGAGAATAATATCCTCCAAGAATTTTAGCTGTTGCTGTGCAGTCACATATGTTTATATAGTCTCCTACTTTCTCCCAAGCCTTAATAAGTATAGGGCATTGTAAAAACATGCATTTTAAAGAAGGATTATCCTTATTACACTCCTAACAAAATGCTGGTTTTGACAGTCCTTCTCCTTACAAATGTAACGGACTCCAAGAAATTCTAAACGTTATTTTTGTGCTGGATGAGTTGTGATTTGTGGCCTATAGACACTCTTGTTATGGAAGTTAAGACACTCTCTCCTAGGCCAGACAATTTTCCTTGGAATATAAATCAACTTCTAACCCAGACATGTCAAACACAAGGCCCGGGGGCCGGATCCGGCCCGCGAAGTGGTTCCATGTGGCCCGCGAAGCCATCCTGGAAACAGTGAGGGAAGGGCCCCCACTGCCTTGGCCCTGGCCCAGAGACCCTCCTCCTGCCAGAGACCCTCAGATCTGTCCCACTCCTGCCCAGGCCCCCATAGGCACCCTTGATGCGAAGGATGTAGAGCTGGACACGCCCACCCAGTAGGCCATACGCACTCTAGCCATGCCCACCCAGTAGGCCACGCCCACCCAGGCCATACCTACCCGGCCCCCTGAGGGCAACCGCAATGCTGATGCGGCCCTCAGTGAAATTGAGTTTGACACCCCTGTTCTAACCTTAACAACTTCAGTTATGATCTACTTCCCCTTTTTTTTTTATTTGATTTGGCTTGTTTCTCACAGATGGGGCCTTTCTTTATGAGATTCAGTCTCTAGAATCTAGACCATCCTGTCACCTGAAAATAAGTAACATTTTATATACAGGTCTGTAACAGAATTACCAACAAGGTTGGAAGTCTATTCAAGAGATGGAGGCTACTCTTCAGAGTAGAATGCTAAAAAATTGGGGGGGGGGGGGGGGGGGGAAGAAGTGCTCTGGAAAAGTTTGAATGAAGAAAATGTATTTTAGGGAGTCAAAGAATTGTTGTACGTACAGTTGCCTTCCATCCTCCAGATGCGTGCCTTTTAACTCCCTGAATTCCTCACTTCAGAACTTCAGATTCCAGGGACTCTATAATATGCCTTGTGCCTCATGACCAAGATCCTACTAAATAATAATAATAATAATAATAATAATAATAATAATAATAATAATAATAATAAGAAGAAGAAGAAGAAGAAGAAGAAGAAGAAGAAGAAGAAGAAAAAGAAGAAGAAGAAGAAGTTGGAAGGGACCTTGGAGGTCATCTAGTCCAACCCCCTGCTCAGGCAGGAAACCCTATACCATTTCAGGCAAATGGCTGTCCAGTCTCTTCTTAAAAACCTCCAGTGTTGGAGCATTCACCACCTCTGGAGGCAGGTTGTTCCACTGGTTTAATTGTTCTCACTGTCAGGAAGTTTCTCCTTAGTTCTAGGTTGCTTCTCTCCTTGACTAGTTTCCATCCATTGCTTCTTGTCCTGCTTTCAGGTGCTCTGGAGAAGAGCTTGACTGCCTCTTCTTTGTGGCAGCCCCTGAGATATTGGAACAAGACTATCATGTCACCCAATTTAACTTGTGATATGAAAGACCTTTCTGCATGAAAACGGTAATAATGCAACCCATAGATGGATTATCAATGATCTGATTAACAAGAGGGAACAACAACAACAACAACAAAAAGATCTAGTTATTCCCAATCCCAATCTATAGGAAGTTTCATGTGTGATTCAAAGAACAACGTGGTTCGCTCTTAATTAATCCTCCTAACACACATTGGCAATTGTTCCAGTTCATGAAAGATTCCAGACCTTGGACTCATTCTTGCAAGCTTGAGTGCCTGCTCTACTAGAGGCTCATTTGTCTCCAAGGCCATGATTTCACTTTGTTCTCTCTCACCATTTGAGTTTCCTGTGCCTCGTTCCCCTTCATTTCCTTAAATCAATTCTGGGGCTCAGTTCTTTGAAGACCAGCTGGAAGGCAAAGGAATGTGTACACTTTTGACTCAAAACTTGTTAGCGAAGGAGGAAGCTGTTTTTTCTTGGCACTGGCGGTTGGAATGCATGATAAATGGACAGGAATTGAAAGGTATTTAGGAGGTGTTGTTTTTTTACAAGGAAATATGTGTGTCCTCTGCGTCTTAGGTTGTTGTTTTCAATTTTAACCCCATTAAAATGGGATATAGTTAGAAATGAAAGATGTTAAGATTGTCTGTCTGTCTGTCTATCATCTCCCTCTCCCTCCCCCTTTTCTTCCTACTCCCCTCCCTCTCTCCTCCTCCCTCTTCCTCTCAGTTGCTTCTCCTTCTTCCTCTCCAATTAATGAATCTTCCTCTCCTTCTTCCTCTGCACTTCCACTCCATCTCTCATCTCTCTCTTCATCTACTGTATCTCTCTTTCTCTCTGTGTGTGTGTCTCTGTGTTTCTCTGTGTCTCTGTCTCTTTCTCTGTAGAAAGATAGATAGATAGATAGATAGATAGATAGATAGATAGATAGATAGATAGAAGATAGATAGAAGATAGATATATAGATATAGATATAGATGAGAAACCTATATGCGGGCCACGAAGCAACAGTGAGAACTGGACACGGAACCACTGATTGGTTCAAAATTGGGAAAGGAGTCCTGCAAGGCTGTATACTGTCGCCCTGCCTATTTAACTTATATGCAGAGCACATCATGAGAAAGGCTGGGCTAGATGAATCAAAAGCTGGAATTAAGATTGCCGGAAGAAATATCAACAACCTAAGATATGCAGATGATACCACTCTAATGGCAGAAAGTGAAGAAGAACTAAAGAGCCTCTTGTTGCGGGTGAAGAAGGAGAGTGCAAAAGTTGGCTTGAAATTGAACATTAAGAAAACCAAGATCATGGCATCCGGCCCTCTCAATTCCTGGCAAATAGATGGGGAAGAAATGGAAGTAGTGACAGATTTTATTTTCCTGGGCTCCAAGATCACGGCAGATGGGGACTGTAGCCAAGAAATTAAAAGACGCTTGCTCCTCAGGAGGAAAGCCATGGCAAAACTAGACAGTACACTAAAAAGCAGAGACATCACCCTGTCAACAAAAGTGCATATAGTCAAGGCTGTGGTCTTCCCAGTTGCAATGTATGGCAGTGAAAGTTGGACCATAAAGAAAGGCTGAGTGCCAAAGAATTAAGGCCTTTGAACTGTGGTGCTGGAGAAGACTCCTGCGAGTCCCTTGGACTGCAAGGCGACCAAACTGGTCAGTCCTAGAAGAGAACAACCCTGACTGCTCTTTAGAAGGCCAGATCCTGAAGTTGAAACTCAAATACTTTGTCCACCTAATGAGAAGGAAGGATTCACTGAAGAAGAGCCTAATGCTGGGAAAGGTTGAGGGCAAGAGAAGAAGGGGACGACAGAGAATGAGGTGGCTGGATGGAGTCACTGAAGCAGTAGGCGTGAGCTTAAATGGACTCCAGAAGATGGCAGAGGACAGGAAGGCCTGGAGGAACATTGTCCATAGGGTCGCGATGGGTCAGACATGACTTCACAGCTAACAACAAATTGATATAGATATAGATAGATATAGATATGTATGTATGTATTTATTTATTTTTTATTTTATTAGATTTATATCCCGCCCTTTCCCAAAGGACTCATGTATGCATGTATGTATGTATGTATGTACGAACGTACACATATACATATAAAAAAATCCCATAGGTGGAGTTCTTTCATCCTTTCCATTTAGATTCTCCATTGCTGATATGGGGATAAATACAAACCTTTAGCCCTTAATGAGTGAATGTGGTACAGAAAGTCAAGTGTGGTTGATGTGCTTTGCCAGACATTTGGGAAAACCCCTTGGGAAAAAAAAATAGGAATGGATACAACATGAAGTCATCAATTGTGAAAGCTTGTATTGGAATCCCACATGTATTACGAAAATATCTTTAACTATTGCAGATCTTTGGGAAAGATCCAACAATAATAATAATTTAAAAAAAAAGTTTCAGATCCAGGAACCACTTATAGATTATATGTAAATTGCAATCCTCCTTCTCCTCCTCCTCCCCCCAACCCCCCCCAATGCTTTTTTTATCTCCAGCTCTCTAGAGTTCTTCATCTATCCATAGGCAAAGAATTTCAACAGTAGGTGTTCATTTCCTCCGTCTTTTGTTTTTCCCAAGAAAGAACATTGGATGTAAAAAAAAAAAAAATGAATCTGCCTCTTGTTACTACCACACTGAGATCAATTATGTGTTCCACATTCCAATAAAATAAATCAAAATTATGTGCCATCTGTGATGAAAGAACGTTCAGAGGGTTGGGGAAAAGAAAAACAAAGGAAATGAAAACAGTTGCCCAGAGATGAGCTGAGATGGACTATTTTGCTTGAGATGCTTTGGGACTTTTTTCTATACCTTGCTGATTGCTGTGTGGGGTTTCTTTCTTACACCATGCGTCATCACACAGATATACTCTCTGTTTTGACATACCCCGCTTAATGATCACTTCTCAGCTGAAGGTCAATAGCTGTGGTTTTTAACCGCTTTATACAAATCTAGAAACCCTGAAAATGTTTGGGGATGAATGGAGAAGCAACCTGCTCACCATCCAAAAGAGAGAAGAGACTCCATATTTATAAGCACAAGCCTCCTGCATGAATAAGCCTCCTTTGGTTTTGAATGTTTCATTTCTTCCTCCCCTGCATCTATTTATGCATCTGTTTATTCATATTGGTAGCGTACCATAATCTGGTCATAATTGTTAGATATCGTGCATTGGTTAAACAAACATATGCCTTCGCGGTGCATATTTATTAAAGTCAGGTCCAAAATTATGCGCCTGATCTTGGTAAATCAGTTTTGCTTTTTGCTAGGGTTTGTGTATGTCTGTCTGTGTGTGTGTGTGTGTGTGTGTGTGTGTGTGCTATTTCTTCTACTTCTCAATCAGCCCCATTGTGGCTACGTGGGTTCATTTTGCAAACAAAATACTGCCTGGTTTCATGATTACATGAGGTAGGGCAGGATTATTGCAGAGTTCAGCAGGCAACAGATTGTGAAAACCTTCCCTCCCAAGGGCAATGGTATATGTCAGAGGACAAGCATTCTTAGAAGAGAATAGAGCTGGAAGAGACCTTGGAGGTCTTCTAGTCCAGCCCCCTGCTCAAGCAGGAGAACATATACCATCTCAGACAGGCGACTGTCTAGTCTCTTCTTAAAAATCTCCAGTGATGAAGCCCCACGATTTCTGGAGGCCAGCTGTTCCACTGTTTGGTTGTCCTCACCGTCAGGAAGTTTCTCCTTAATTCTAGGTTGCCTCTCTCTTTGATCAGTTTCCAACCATTGTTTCTCCTCCTTCCCCCTGGTGCTCTGGTGAACAACCTGGCCCCTCTGCCTTGTGGAAGCCCCTCAGATACCAGAGCACTGCTATCATGTCTCCCCTATTTCTTCTTTTCTTTAGACTAGCCAGACCCAAATCCCGCAGCCGTTCTTCATATGTTTTGGTCTCCAGGCCTTTGATCATCTTAGTTGCTCTTCTCTGAATTAGTATGAGATTAATGAGTTAAATGATGCATGTCATAGATGAAAATAATATGTTCTAGTGCTATATAGGGACACGGTGGCTCAGTGGGTTAGGACACTGAGCCTGTCAATCAGAAGGTCTGCAGTTTGGCGGGTCGAATCCCGAGTACTGCGTAACAGAGTGAATGCCTGTTACTCGTCCCAGCTTCTGCCAACCTAGCAGTTCGAAAGCACGTAAAAATGCAAGTAGAAAAATAGGGACCACTCCGGTGGGAAGGTAACAGTGTTCCGTGTGCCTTTGGCATCTAGTCATGCCGGCCACATGACCACGGAGACGTCCTCGGACAAGCGCTGGCTCTTCGGCTTTGAAACGGAGATGAGCACCGGCCCCTAGAGTCGGAAATGACTAGCACGCATGTGTGGGGGAACTTTACCTTTACCTTAGTGCTATATATTGATATGCACAGTTTAACTAGCTATCTTCAGTTGTTGCTTGGCTTTCCTGAGAATAAAAGAATAACAGAGTTGGAAGGGACTTTGGAGGTCTTCTAGCCCAATCCGTTGCTCAAGCAGGAGACCCTATCCCATTTCAGACAAATCATCATCCAGACTTTTCTTAAAAGCCTCCAGTGATGGGGCACCCACAGCTTCTGAAGGCAAGCAGTTCCACTGGCTAATTGTTCTAACTGTCAGGAAAATTCAGACCCAACTTGCTTTGCTTATTAAAAAAGACTGGTATTTTCTTTTCCAAGTTGACCAAATAAAGACAATTTCAATAATTCCATATTTATGTCTGCCAGACAGCAGGATAAATGGGAGGCCAGAGTAAATTTCTTTCCTAATCAAATAGGGTTTTTTTTTTTTAGATTTGATCATTATCTAACCTCCTTCATGCTGGGCTAGAATCCTGGAGACAATTATTTCTTGTAATACTTTGAAGCAATATATAAACAAACATAGAAATTTTCATTGTGCAAAAGAAAGCGGCTGAATATCATATAATGTCCAACAAGTGTTATGATGAGTCTCTTTGGGGACAATTCTCTCCACTATAGTTAATGCACTGGTTGATTCTCAACAGTTGAGGAAGAGCATCTGGTTTTGCATCCTCAGACTAGATTCATCCATCTGCTGTGAGTGGTTGCAACTTGGTGATATATTGCTTGCAGGGTGAGAAAACTCTGTGAGCTTTTCTAGTGACAGAAGGGATTTCTCGGCTGCCTGTCCCGTGCAACTCTTTTCCTTAGTCAGTCATGGCTTCTTGATGAATCTGCCTTGGTGTGCAAAGGCATTTTATTATCTGGAAAACTACTGTGTTGAGCAAAGGTTCTTTTCCAAAGAAGAGAAAGGGAAGAGAATAAAAATAGTCTGATCCCAGTGGAAACCACAGCTGGTCTATTCATTGATTGGTATAGAGGTAGACTGGGCTTTCCTTGAGGGTCTATAGCAGGGGTCTTCAAACGTGGCCCTTTTATGACTTGTGGGCTTCAACTCCCAGAATCCCTCAGCCAGCATGCCTGGCTGAGGAATTCTGGGAGTTGAAGTTCACAAGTCATAAAAGGGCCAGGTTTGAAGACCCCTGGCCTATGGGCTTGGGAAGGTCTGCCCCAAAGCATAGATCACAAATTCTGCAGACATTTCCCTGTACATTCTAATGTGATCCAGAAATGGGCTTGCCTTGCTGTATTTATATTAATCCATGTGGGCTTGAATTCTGTGCTGTTGATTGGGGGTAATGCTGTTCTGATTGGATTGTCTGGTCAGTCTGATGTGAATGGTTTGGGTCTTGTGTCTGATAGGATGTAAATCTTATCCAATGTCAGGAGTGCCAGACTTCCGGAAATTCATGATTCTTCTGCAGTTTGCTTGGTTGATTCTTTCTCCAGTCAAATGTGTGGGTGATCTGAGGGCATAGGTAGCTATGAGATATTCTGGTCTTGTTCTTTTGCGGCTGTGTGTTCATTGTTGCTTTACTGTAATTGGGGTCCTATTCACCCTAATGTGGTGCTGGTTGCAATCTCGGCAGACAATTCTGTTTGTGATGCCAGTTTCTTTCTCAGTGAAGTGTGCGAATCTTTTTTTTTTTGGCTTATACAACTTTCTTTGTAGTGTTTTTGTGGGTAAGAAGGATGCCCAGGACTCATAGAGTCTCCACAATCTATCAAAATAAATAAATAAATAAAAAAGTACTAAATGTTGGTTCTACTTTGCCAAGAGGTAATAACACATAAACAAAAAAAAAAAAAAATCAATGGAGATCTTAGCAATAACTCTGGTTTAAATATCTCTTTCTTTATATTCCCTCTGTGTAGATGTCCTGTGTCCAAATGTTCACGTAGAAGCAGACCGGTTCAAACACACCAATGGAGAAATGGATGACATACCAGGTAATGCAATATTAAAGACAACCAGTTCTTCATCTCATCACATCAGAAAGCAGAGATATATTTCATATACTAAGTGCCTGTATTAAGCCCCAAAGTGCCATTTATTACTGGCCAGGACAGAACCTTCTCTTGAGAATAGAATAGAATAGAATAGAATAGAATAGAATAGAATAGAATAG
>JAKJMR010018099.1:328678-340903 GCA_024449315.1 Daboia siamensis | reverse complement strand
GGGTGTGTGGCCCATTGGGTGGGTGTGGCCCATTGGGTGGGTGTGGCTGCAATAGTAACGGCAGACTGGGTGAGACTAAAAAGTTCAATCAATCAATTCCAACTTTGTGAAATCTTTTTTTCCCCCGCGAAGTTGAAATTGATTGATTGATTGAACCTTTTTTTTTTTGCACGGTGGAGGCCTAAAGTGAAAAGGATTTATAAAACCCAGCTGAAGGCCTAGGATTGGGGCGATGGCGCGCGTGCCCACAGAGAGGGCTCTGCACTCCACCTGTGGCACGCGTGCTATAGGTTTCTCCACCACGAGCCTAGATTAGTGCCAAGAATAAGATCAGACCAACAATCAAGAACTAAACAATCAAGGAACTGCCAAACAAGCGAACAGTAAACAACCTACCCAAAGACCACTCTCGCCAACAATGAGAAAACAAATCGGTAGACTATAAATTGAGAGCAAACACCGATGATCTTACCTAGCTTGGGTAATGCAACAAAACAGCCAAGCTCAGAGACCACCAAGGATCCCTCAAAGAATCTTAGTTAGCTCAAATGTGTACTGGAGATGAAGACAATTTCAAATGATTTCAAGTGGAATCCAACCTCATTAGGAAAACTGAAGGAGAGAAACAGAGAAGGCAAAACAGTTTTTCCGAAGTGGAAGTTTGTCCAAATAAGGAAAGGAAAAAAACAACAACTCCAGATTCTATCAGACACCACCAGCAGACAATAAAGGCTATGTCTGTGTAGGGCTGAGAGAGAGAATAAGGGCTTCATATGATAAAATAATTTGAAACACTTCGTGTCTGATTAGTTCATTAGTTCATTTATTTCTGCATCAGCACCGGGCAGGTTCCAAGGAGGAGCAAATTCTCACCGAGCCCTTTCAGTCTAGAATATCACAGAAGAGTGGACTTCATTTAAAAGCCAACTGAGAGAAGGGTATTTCCATTCATTATACCCATTGCTGCTTCTTTCATTTCCTGTATGAATAAGACAACACGGTTCCAACTGCTCATTTTCCAGCACATGCTGCCAACTATTACTGAAGTAGCAAAAAGCCCAAGCAAGAACATTTAAGTACTGAAGTTACTGGACATGACACCAGAGGTTCTCAGATTTTCTGTCAATGCAGAAGTTTGCAAACTTCTTCTTAAACCAAGGTTCATTCAATGTGCTTATAAGGGCATACACATGTAGTGTGGGAGCTCTAGTAATGAAAGTCAGGAGCACAATGAAAATAGGAAGTAAACTGAAATATACAGTAGAATAATGATAGGTGTATATATATATATATATATATATATATATATATATATATATATATATAAACCTTAATGCTTTTCGTTACTTTTTATCCCCTCACCTCCTTCTTCCAGAGATGTCTTTCCACAAGGACTTCCAGATGAGTATGGCTTTGTTGCCACTTTCAAGTTCCGCAAGTCATCCAGGCGAGAAGATTGGTACATTTGGCAGATCATTGACAAATATGGCATACCACAGGTAAGGTTGCTTGTTCAGCCTTAAAGAAGTTGGGTTATTTCTCTCCAGCTTATTGCACAGCACGGTTGGCTTGAAGTCCACATGTCATGAAAGGGCCAAGTTTGAAGACTCCTGTCCTAGAGTTCTTGTTGGCTGTGGTACCATTGACATCTTTGGACTGCCTGCTGAGATGGTCTTTCATTTGGCAAGGGGCTGCCATGATAAGAATTATCTTTCTGTTGTTTTGATTGCTCTTGGGTATTACTCACTAAAATTGAAAGGTGGGAAATAATTGTACTCAGTATAGGACAACTATTTTGGTCAAGTGGTTAAGATGTTTTATGGAGACTGGAAATCTTAAGTTCAAAGGCATCATAAGCTACAGAATTTTACTAAGTGAGTTTGGGCTAGTCCAGAATTGCAATTGTCTAAATTTCCTCAAGATCTAGATCAGGGGTCTTCAAACTTGGCCCTTTGATGACTTGTGGACTTCAACTCCCAAAATTCCTCAGCCTGGCACGCTGCATGAGGAATTCTGGGAGTTAAAGTCCACAAGTCATAAAAGGGCCAAGTTTGAAGATCCCGGCATGTAGCACCTTGATTAACAAAACTGATTTGTATGTAGATGGGCTACGTGCCAATATTTAGGAAGGCCTGACACTCCAAAAATTAAGGAAGATTATGTTAATTAGAACATAGAATAATAGACTTGGAAGAGATCTTGTAGGTCTTCTAGTCCAACCCCCTGCTTGAGCAGGAGAGCCTATACCATTTCAAACAAATGTTTGTCCAGTCTCCTTCTGAAAGTCGCCAGTGATGGAGCATCCACGACCTCTGATGGCAAGCCATCCAATAGTTGATTGCTCTCACCATTAGGAAATTTATCCTTAGTTCTAGATTGCTTCTCTCCTTGGATAGTTTCCAACCATTGTTCATACTTTAGTGGGAGTCCATATGCCAAGAAAAGAACATGGATAGTTCCATGAAGCTTTATACTACACTTGGAATATTGCATCCAGTTTTGATCACAAAGATGTTGAGACTCTAAAAAGAGTGTGGAGAAGCACAATAAAAATGATTGAGGGACTGAAGGCTAAATGAACAGTTGCAGGAATTGTATAGGTCTAGTCCAGAATTCTGGGAGTTGAAGTCCACAAGTCATACAAGGGCCAATTTTTGAAGACCCCTGGTCTAAGAAAAAGGAGAAGCAGCAATGACATGAGAGCAGTCTTCCTATATTTGAGGGGTTGTCACAGAGAAGAGGAGGTTGAACTATTCTTCCAAGCACCTGAGGGCAAGAGAAGAAGTAATGGATGGAAGCTTATCAAGGAGAAATCCTAGAATTAAAGAGAAATTTTCTGTCAGTGAGGACAATTGATCAATGAGATGTCTTGCCTCCAGAAGTTATGGGTGCTCATCACTGGAGCTTTTAAAGAAGATGGTGCAGCCATTTGATCACAATAGTATACAGTCTCTTGCTTAAGCAGGGGGTTGGACTAGAAGACCTCCAAGGTCCCTTCCAACTCTGTTATTCTGTTAAGTCACCAGGAGATGAATCTGATTCAGAACAGAATAGTTCAAAACAGAATTGTTGTATTAGAGTTATTTGCTCTCCAAGGGCTCTACACAGCACAGCATGGCAATTCTAAACACAATACTTTAATTACAACACACACCTTCCCTAACTACAGGCTATTGCTCTGGATCATCTCCGCCCTTCAAGGACTTTGCAAGGTGATGTTGCCAATTAACAACATGTTTAATATTCAGTCCTTTACGCCCAGTTTAAACAGAAATCTCAAAGTCTTTAAAATAGCACACACCCTTTCTCCAAACACCTTTCTCCAAATGTTCTTGTGCTAATGGGGATGAGGTATGGCTTCGGTGTGGTTGTTCCTTTTTGTAATTGCTACTGAGCTTTCAGCAAAGCTCCAAGCTCCTGGCAGGATTTGTACCAGGACATGCTGCTCAGCAGTTTGCAGACCTGGCAGTTGAGTGAAAGTCCTCACGCAAAATTGTAATAGCTGCCAACCTGCATGCATCACCTCCGTTTCTCTGTCTGTAGGTGATTTGCATTCCATGTTTCGTGCTACATGCACCCTTTCCCCAGTCTGCCTTAGCATTTGCTTTCTGTAAGCTCGAAAGACTGGGTGGGGTGAAGTTGCCTCTGGATATATAGCATGTCCTTGAAAACACCAGAGTGTGGCTCATTTAACACAACCATCTGCAACAAGGGCTTGAATGCTTGTGAGTAAATTTATGAGTGCATGTCTGAATGCACGAAGGAAGTGCAGAGATGCGTTTCTGCCTGGCTGCAGCTGACGGCAAAGCTATGGTGGTGCGATGGTTAGAATGCGTTATTACAGGCTCATTCTGCCAACTGCCAGCAGTTCGATTCTCACCAGCTCAAGGTTGACTCAGCCTTCCCTCCTTCCGAGCTCAGAAAAATGAGGACCCAGAATGTTGGAGTCAATATGCTGACTCTGTAAACCACTTAGAAGGGGTTGTAAAGCATTGTGAAGTGGTATATAAATCTAAGTCAGGTTCCCCAACCTTTTGAGCACCAAGGAACTGTTCTGTGCAGAAAGGTTTTTCCATGGACCGGAGAGTGTGTGGTTTTGTGTGGTTTTGTGTGCTGCCTGCATCCCATGGATGGGGTTTTGCTTGTTTGTGTGGACTGGTTGCTGGCATGTCGTGGCCTGGTACTGGTCCACACACCAGGGGTTCGGGAACCCTGGTCTATCACTGTTGATTTTCCAAAGCACAGGGAACAACCCTACTTTACTTCTTCACAGGCTGCAAAATTAATAAAGATTCAGCTTGCTGGTGCTCAGAAAGGAGACGACTAAGAAATCTGCAAGCTAAAATAAAAAGTGAAAAGCATTCTGGACTGAGAAAATTCCAAACCAAATGATCTTTGTCACAAAAACACCGAACCTAGACATTTTCCAAAAAGTCATCAGTAGGTTTAGGCTTGTTAAAGGTCTAGCTTGATTTAAATTATTTTAGATTTTTATATGCCAAGTCTGGGGAAAGGGATACTTTTTATGGCCCAAGGTTGCACTGAATGTCTTGAAGAAGCTTCTTGGATAAATGAAATGTATTTAAAGGAGGAAAAAGAAAGGAAGTCCAGTTGCCTTAAAAAAAAATAAAAAATAAAAAATAAATACCTTTTGGACAGCACAGGTATAGTATAGGTGGTACCTTGCTCGATAGTAGTAACTGTGAGAGGGATCTCGGAGTCCTAGTAGACAATCACTTCAATATGAGCCAGCAGTGTGCTGCAGCTGCCAAAAAAGCCAACACAGTGCTAGGCTGAATTAACAGAGGGATAGAATCAAGATCAAGTGAAGTACTAATACCACTTTACAATGCTTTGGTAAGGCCACACCTGGAATACTGCATCCAGTTTTGGTCACCATGATGTAAAAAAGATGTCGAGACTCTAGAAAGAGTACAGAGAAGAGCAACAAAGATGATTAGGGGGCTGGAGGCCAAAACATAGGGAACGGTTGCTGGAATTGGGTATGTGTAGTTTAACGAAGAGAAGAGTGAGGGGTGACATGATAGCAGTGTTCCAATATCTCAGGGGCTGCCCCAAAGAAGAGGGAGCCAAGCTATTCTCCAAAGCACCTGAAAGCAGGACAAGAAGCAACGGATGGAAACTAGTCAAGGAGAGAAGCAACCTAGAACTAAGGAGAAACTTCCTGACAGTTAGAACAATTAACCAGTGGAACAACCTGCCTCCAGAGGTGGTGAATGCTCCAACACTGGCAGCTTTTAAGAAGAGACTGTCCAGCCATTTGTCTGAAATGGTATAAGGTTTCCTGCCTGAGCAGGGGGTTGGACTAGATGACCTCCAAGGTCCCTTCCAACTTTATTATTATTATTATTATTATTATTATTATTATTATTATTATTATTATTATTATTATTATTATTATTATTATTATTATTATTATTATTATCTGGAGGTGGGTGGGTAACTGAAATCTGCAAATCACATTATATATGTAGATGAAATTCATTGTTACTGTTGTTTCAAATAAGACTTGCCTATATTAGAATGGACACTATGGAATTCAATGATAACTGCCTCAAAAACTGGAGGAAATTTAGATGTCAGATTACTACAGGCTCTAACGGAGCAAAAATTTTGAATTAGTTGCAAAGTTGCAATTTCTCTATCTTTTGGAAGGCTTCTCCTCTCCTCATAAATATATCGGTATAAATGAGTTGGACATTTTTCATTTGTGTCCCCAAGATGGGAGGAAGGTATAATAATATTAACAATGGAAAGAACTGGTATATGAATCATTCATTTAGTAGGAGGTAGGACTATATGTTCTGCTTCATAAAACAAAGTATCATAACTTGAACAACATGGTTCACCAAAACAACTGAAGATGTCACTCCATTACTGCTACAAGAAAATAATAATAAATGAAGATTTGTTTGATATCCATAACTACTCAGTAATGAAAATTTAAAGAGTTTTAACTCAATATGCTCTTCAGGAATACTGGCATTTGACTGAATAACTGTCTCTTGCCATATTTGTCAGGCATGATTACCCATCAACAACTCAGCATGTGGTCCTCAATGGAATTGCATCTACATGGAGGGAATTGTGTAGTGGGATGCCCCAGGGCTCTGTTCTAGGCCCAGTGCTCTTCAACATCTTCATCAATGATTTGAATGAGGCGATAGATGGGGAACTCATCAAATTTGCAGATGATACCAAGCTGGCAGGAATAGCCAACACTCCAGATGATAGGCTTAAGATACAGAAGGATCTTGACAGACTTGAACACTGGGTGCTATCTAACAAAATGAAATTCAATGGTGAAAAAAGTAAGGTTCTGCATTTAGGCAAGAAAAAACAAATGCTCAGGTATAGTATAGGTGATACCTTGCACAATAGTAGCAACTGTGAGAGGGATCTTGGAATCCTAGTGGACAATCACTTAAATATGAGCCAGCCTTGTGCTGCAGCTGCCAAAAAAGCCAATACAGTGCTAGTCTGCATTAACAGAGGGATAGAATCAAGATCACATGAAGCATTAATACCACTTTATAATGCCTTGGTTAGGCCACACTTGGAATACTGCATCCAGTTTTGGTCACCATGATGTAAAAAAGGTGTTGAGACTCTAGAAAGAGTACAAAGAAGAGTAACAAGATGATTAGGGGACTGGAGGCTAAAACCTACAAGGAATGGTTGCTGGAATTTGGGTATGTCTAGTTTAATGAAAAGAAGGACTAGGGGTGACATGATAACAGTCTTCCAACATCTCAGGGGTTGCCACAAAGAAGAGGGAGTCAAGCTATTCTCCAAAGCCCCTGAAGGTTGGACAAGGAGCAATAGATGGAAACTAACCAAAGAGAGAAGCAACCTAGAACTAAGGAGAAACTTCCTGACAGGTAGAACAATTAATCAGTGGAACAACCTGCCTGCAGAAGTGGTGAATGCTACAACACTGGAAGTGTTTAAGAAGAGATTGGACAGCCATTTGCCTATCTTGCACAGTTATGCTTTTTTTCTTGTCTTTTGTGTCGAGCATGTTGATTGTATATAGTAATGAACCAGGAATAATGAATCCTCAGAATCAGGGATACCCCTAGCTGCAGATTAGAACTTACTGAAGCCATCAACATTCTGGGTCCTCCAAGGCTGTTAAATTTGATTTACTGCTACACTCAACCTAGAGTCTTCCATAATTACTCATAATTGGCAATGCCAGCCGTAGCATTTGAGTTTGTGGTGCAAAACATCTGGGACACATAGAAATGGATTCTCTGTTTGATGAAGTTTGTTCTTACCCTTCTTCTCATGACTGATCGCTCCTTTGTTGGGTATTTGTTCTATATAGATTCCTCTCCTTACAGTAATATCTCTGTTTTCAAAGGTTTCCATTCGGTTAGATGGGGAGAACAAAGCCTTGGAGTACAATGCAGTTGGACTCACCAGAGATGCTGTGAGAGTGGTTTTCAGAAATGGACCTGTCAGTGACCTGTTTGATCGTAACTGGCATAAGATTGCCCTGAGCATCCAGTCCCAGACAGTCTCCTTATACATCGATTGCAAACTGGTCCAGATATTACCTATTGAAGACAGAGAAAATATTGACATCCAAGGGAAAACAGTGATCGGCAAACGCCTTTATGACAGTGTGCCAATTGATGTAAGTACCAGGGACAAAGCCTACCAAAAAAAGGGGGGGGATCAGTTCTACCACCAATCATATCCCTAAAATATCCTCTATATTTATTGAAACTAAGTTTTTTTTTAGTCCCTTTAATTTGGTGTGGGGTTGGGACAATTGGGTGGAGCTGAGCGTTTACTGGCTGGATGCCCTTCCTGACACCTATGTGGAGTTTGCAGCAGATATTTTTGCTTTGTACCCTTGAGAGAGAAACATCAGCCACTACTTAGGATCGAACTCTCAACCTTCCAAGTGGGAGAGGAGCATCTTCATCACTAGGCCGCTGTATCTCTCATTTATTTAAATTATGAATACAGACTTTTCAAGGAGTCTGTGGCATTAAAATATCTTCAGTGCAGTATAGAATAATGGTAGATTTAATATTTAGCCAGTGGTCACATTTCTATTTCTATCTTATGTATATATTATTATTATTTTTATGCTGCCTATGCCCTCTATAAGGTGACTCTGGGTGGCTGACAAGTTAAAAAAAACACCAAGTACAAATAATTAAAATATTAGACATTAAAATTATGCAGATTGAAATATTATAAACAAACTATACTAAAAGCAAAACTATTGGTATTTCTCTGAAGACAAAGTGTACTAGGGGGTGTCATGATAGCAGTGTTCCAATATTTGAGAGTGGGTCAATCTATTTTCCAAAGCACCTCAAAGCAGGACAAGAAACCATGGATGGAAATTAACTGAGGAGAGAAGCAATGCAGAACTAAGGAGAAACTTCCTGAGAGATAGAGCAATGACCCAAAGAAATAACTTGCTATCAGAAGTTTTGGGTGCTCCATCACTGGAGGGTTTTAAGAAGAGACTGGACAGCCGTTTGTCTGGAGCGGTATAGGGTCTCCTGGTTGAACAGGAGACTGGACTAGAAGACTTCCAAGATCTTTTGCAATTCAGTTATTCTGTTAAACTGGATGACTTTTGAGGTCCCTTCCCCCCTTTGATTCTATAAGCTATTCACATTGTAAGGTTGGTTCCTATACCTGTAATCATTATTCTACTTTGTGTGTGTGTGTGTGTGTGTGTGTTTGCTTCTTTTTTTCATTGTGCTCCTGACTTTCATTACGAGAGATTCATTATTTTCATTACTAGACCATTCCAACTCTGTTATTCTGTTAGATTCAGATTCAGATTTATTAAATTTATATGCTGCCCTTCTCCCCAAGGACTCAGGGTGGCTCACAACAATAAAAATTTTTAAAAAAACACCATAAAGTACAAAATTTAAAAAAAGAATTAAACAATGAGTATAATAAATAAATGACAATTTAACTCAAGAAAAGCCAAATTTAAAACCATAGTCAGTCCAGGCCTGCTTGTTGGAACATCCATGTCTTCAGGTCATGGCGGAAGGACCGAAGGTCAGGGGCCATCCGCAGCTCTGGAGGCAGTTCATTCCAGAAGGTCAGTGCGCCCACAGAGAAGGCTCTTCCCCTGGGGGTCGCCAGCCAGCATTGCCTGGCCGACGGCACCCTGAGGAGACCGACTCTGTGGGAGCGAACCGGGCGATGGGAGGTTGACAATGGCAGCAGGTGGTCTCGCAAGTACCCCGTGCCTAAGCCATGTAGGGCTTTAAAGGTAATTACCAGCACCTTGAATCGCACCCGGAGGGCAACCAGAAGCCAATGCAGCTCGCACAGGAGTGGTGCAACATGGGAGTATCGAGATCCTCCCATAAGCACCCACGCGGCCACATTTTGCACCAGCTGAAGCCTCCAGGTACACTTCAAGGGCAGCCCCATGTAGAGAGCATTACAGTAATCCAGGCGAGAAGTGACAAGGGTGTGGGTGACCGTGCATAGGGCATCTCGGTCCAGAAAGGGGCGCAACTGGCGCACCAGGCGAACCTGTGCAAAGGCCCCCCTGGTCACAGCAGTTAGAATCACACCCTCTTTTTTTTCCTACCATCTTTAGCATATGCAATTTCTGGACCTTAAACTTTGATAAGCAGACCAATCATTCATGAAATGGAACAGAGTTTTTAAACCTTGCCAGAAATTTCTGAATTCTGACACTGGTTCTAAAATCATCAACATAAATAAAAGCGACACACAGAAGATGGAGAGAACGGTGAAACATTTACTGCTCGTTTTCCTATCCTGACATGGATTTTAAAACCTGGAATTTCCCAGAGAAGGACTTTGAGGGTTAGACGTCTACATGACAGAAATATTTGCAGTTTCATTCCCCCAAAGAATTAACCAGTTTTCTAAAATGTCTCACCTGTCTTTTGCCTTCTTCTCTTGTTCCAAGCTTTCTGCACCTGTAAACGTTCACACATTCTTCCACAATTTTTTTTTTTCTCCTTGCAAGAGCAAATGTAAGTCTTACGATTGGCATTATTCTGCTACAAATGCAGGAAGTGAACTGATGCCATTTCTTTTTCTTTCAGTTTGACCTTCAGCGGATGGTTATTTATTGTGATTCACGACACGCTGAATTTGAAACCTGTTGTGATATTTCTCCAGGACCTGTAAGTTTACACTGTGGACCTGCTTTGCAAATGTGCTTAAGGACATACCCTTATGACAATGGTTCCTTGTTATACCTTTGGATGGAAGGGTTACATTTGACTGAGATACATGAACAAACCAGCCACCATTTTAGGGAAAATATAGCTAGTCCTCCCTTTACAACTATGGTTTGGTTTGGAATTTCCATCATAAGTCTCTGTAGCTAGAAGTCAAATCAGACCTGATTTTATAACCAGTTTTACAGCAGTTCTTAAGTGAATTCAGCCACCCTGCAAAAAAATAAAAAAGGTCACAAATCATGACTACAGGATATTGCAACCGGTTGTAAAAGTGAGCTGGTTGCCAAACACTCAAATAGCTATCACATGACCATGTGGGTGTTGGAACAGTTGTAAATGTAAGTGCAGGTCATACTGTATGTCACTTTTTCTGAGGCTGTCATACCTTTGAGCTGTTGTGAAACAAAAGGTTGTAAATTGAGGCCCACCTGTGTTGATTTTAATAGTGATGTGTTAAATAAATAGAGTTCAGTGTTGAGTTGTTGGGTTCTTAGCAATCTCTGAACTTCTTCTCATTCCAGACATTTCTTTACAGAGTAGGCAATGAATCACCAGTGTATGGGGGAGTAAAGTTGGCAAACCTTCTTCCCTTGTGCTCTGATTTTGTTACTTAGCCTGGTGATAAAATGTCTGCAAGATCCTCAGGATATTCGTTGCCATGTAGCCATAGTACAAATTCAAAATATCCCAATCAGACTGGGAGTAATCATCTCTGATGACCTTTCAGTTCTCTCTAGAATTTCCTTGAAGCTTCATTTATACTGTTAAAATAAACCAAACAGATGTTTGTTTCTTTGTTTTATTACTCCATCCACTTTTCTTCTCTCTGTTCCTTACTCCTCCTTTTTCTCTGGCCTTGGCATGGTGAAAAGTTCAACCACAATTTTTTAGAGGAAAGCAAGTTTTGCAGGATCACCATAATACGTACACTCTTTATTCCAGAATCAGTACAGTAGTAGGGCACCCTTGATTTTGTACTCATGCAAACATCTAGAGCAGATTCGGTTCAAAATGCAGCATTTCTAATCCTGTCACTGATTCAGTAATGGTGTTTTGCATGACTGACAAATTCTGGTTCATGCACACCTATCCTGGCCATGAAAAGCCCAACAGTGAAGAAGCTTTGACAATAGTATTGCATCATTATTGTGCAGTTGGAATCAATAGGAGTACAGATAGTCCTTGACTTTACAATCTTTTGTTTAGTAACCATGCAAAGTTACAACAGTGAGACACTGGTGAAGCGGGCACAGCAGCGCCTGCATTTTCTGCATCACATGAGAAAAGCCTGTCCTGACCACGTTCTACAGAGGGACGATCGGGAGCATCCTGTCACACAGTATCACAGTCTGGTTTGGAAGCATCCCTGCTTCAGACAGGAAGGCGGTGCAGAGAGTGGTGAGGACGGCCAAAAAGATCATTGGCTGTTCCCTCCCTCCCATCCAGGACATGGCACAGAAGCGATGCTTGAGCAGGGTCCACAAGATTATCTGGGACACTACACATCCTTTCCATGACCTGCATCCTTTGTTACCTTCTAGGAGGGGACTTTGCAGAACATCCAGATTCAGTCACAGTTTTGTTCCATACAGTATTAATCTTGTGAACTCTCAAGCTTCCTCTTTCTGCTATGTATTCAAGATGGACAGTGATTAATATTTATATGTTATTTATATGTAAGGGTGTAGGTCAGGGATAGGCAACCTTGGCTCTTTTATGACTCGTGGACTTCAACTCCCAGAATTCCTGAGCCAGCATGGCTCAGCTTGGAAACCTCTCCTTTCCCCTCAGCATGGCTGGCTCAGGAATTCTGGGACTTGAAGTCCACGAGTCATAAAAGAGCCAAGGTTGCCTACCCCTGGTGTAGGTCTATATATGTGTTGTATATACTATGTTTAAATGTGTGTTATGTATGTGTACACTTTTGTGAGCAAGCAACAAAATTTCATTTGTAATGTGTGCCAGTGTGCCCATAGTAAAAAAAAAA
>JAKJMR010018099.1:306250-321349 GCA_024449315.1 Daboia siamensis | reverse complement strand
ATAATAATAATAATAATAATAATAATAATAATAATAATAATAATAATAATAATAATAATAATAATAATAATAAAGTTGGAAGGGATCTTGGAGGTCATCTAGTCCAACCCCCTGCTCAGGCAGGAAACCTTATACCATTTCAGACAAATGGCTGTCCAGTCTCTTCTTAAAAGCTTCCAGTGTTGGAGTATTCATCATCTCTGGAGGCAGGTTGTTCCACTGGTTAATTGTTCTAACTGTGAGGAAGTTTCTCCTTAGTTCTAGGATCTGATTTAATATCTGTTCATTGAAACATTTTCCTTCAAGATAGCTTGAAAGGAAAAAAAAGGAGAAAGAAAGAAAAGATAGATCAAGTGCTACGGAACCAGTTCTTGAAAAAAACAACAACTATTACTTGAGTGCTAAAATATTTCTTGGCTGTTATCATTACAGAACAGAGATTTTTTCCTGGCCTTTTAAGCATCTGAGGGACAGAGAGATTACAATTTAACTGCCTTCTTAATATTTTACTTCGCTGGGGATGCTTGGAGAAAGGAAAAGAGAAGAAGGCTGAACACATTTGATGGCATTTTTAAGGGTATTGAAACATGAGCAATTGTTTATCTTGAACTGCTCATGGTTTAGTTGAGAAGTGGCTTTCTAGAAGATTATTATCCTCTGCCTTGCATTTGCTAGAAATCCTTCAAGCACCATTCTCACAGAAGCTCTTTAGTAAGTTTTATTAAGAAAAAAGGGAGGGGACTGTAGAAATTATGACAACTAAACCCTTTACAATTTACAACCAACATGTGTCGAAGAACACTTACTGAAAGAGAATATTTTAGCTCAAGAGTTCAACCATAGAGTCCTTGATGTTCCCTCAGCTTGGTTGTTTGCAGATGTTTGAACACAATCAGTGTAAGGTTTGTGTGTGCATTTGTGTGTGCATGTACACACATGATATTGCAGTGTTGTTGTTTTTTTTTAAATCCCATTTATATCCCGCCCTTCTCCGAAGACTCAGGGCGGCTTAACAATTTAAAGCACAAACCAATGTGCTTAGCAATAGCCTTCATTCTATGTATATGCCTGCTTATTAGGGCTTTCGCCCCCCCCCCAGCGGCATTATTACAAAGTCAGCTTATTGCCCCCAACAATCTGGGTCCTCATTTTACCTACCTCGCAAGGATGGAAGGCTGAGTCAACCTTGAGCCTGGTGGGATGCGAACCTGCACTAATTGCAGGCAGCTGGTGTTACTTAAGGAGGCATTAGCCCACTGCTCCACCAAGGCTCTGTGGAACATAGATATGTTCCAATATCTATGGGGCTGCCACAAAGAATCTATTTTCCAAACCACCAGAAGGCAGGAAAAGAAGCAATGGATGGAAACTAACCAAGGAGAGAAAGCAACCTAGATGCGAGGAGAAATTTCCTGACAGTGAGAACAATAAAACAGTAGAAACGCTTGCCTCTAGAAGTTGTGGGTGCTCCCATCACTGGAGGCTTTTAAGAAGAGACTGGACAGACACTTGTTTGAAATGGTACAGGGTCTCCTGCTTGAGCAGGGGGCTGGACTAGAAGACCTCCAAGGTGCCTTCCAACTGTGTTATTACACCACCAAAACTGGCAGGGCAAGCTACTTAGTTGAGTAATGAAATGTCCGCAAGCAAGACCAAGCTCAGAGAGCAGGAAAAATTCCCAAATACATTCAAGGGGACTTTGTCCCGATTTTTTTTTAAAAAACCGTATGATCTCTTCATAGAGAGAGGGGGAAAAAATTGCAATTAGTTATTTATAAAAGAATCCACTGAACCTTTTGAGTTTGGAAATTGGCGTTATCACTCCAACAAGCATTTATCAAATAATTAATTCACTGCTTAATCCCTGTATTTCGGAAATGATGATATGTCAGCTGTGAGATCACCAATTAATGTGGCTCGAGATGAACGTGTCTAGATTTGTCTTCTTTATTATTCAGGTCCTCCTGCTTTTAGGTAAAGGTAAAGGTAAAGGTTCCCCTCCACATGCGTGCTAGTTGTTTCCGACTCTAGGGACCGGTGCTCATCTCCATTTCAAAGCCGAAGAGCCGGCGCTTGTCCGAGGATGTCTTCCGTGGTCATGTGGCCGGCATGACTAGACGCCAAAGGCACACAGAACCCTGATACCTTCCCACCGGAGTGGTCCCTATTTTTCTACTTGCATTTTTTACGTGCTTTCGAACTGCTAGGTTGGCAGAAACTTTTAGCCAATGCTATTTTAAAATATCATTATGATTTCCCATTTATTTTGCCATCATAATCTCTATTGTTTTAGGGTTACATTGGTGCATCTGGCGTCCCAGGGAACGATGGAGCCAAAGGAGAAACTGTAAGCTTTTTTCTTCTCTTTTTTTTTTAACAAAATCCTCTTTTCCTTGTAACGTAAACCAGCTCTTTGGATCAATCATTACTGAATGGAACATGTCTAGGGGATTAATATTTTGGTTGCAGATGTAAGAAAACAAATAAAAGCAGGTTATTTACCTATTGTTGGGCCAAGAGAGAAAACAGACTTCTTATAGATTATTGGTTCTGGGAAGCTCCGAGGCGGAATTTCAGTTATCATCCATTAAAATGCTACACTGTGACTAGAGATTTCTCAAAAGCAGTTGAGCAAAACAGTTCAATAAAACACAGTCATTTATTTATCTGCAAACAAAAGTATGCCATCTGAAATTCAGTGGGTGGAAACACAGGAACTCTGGTGGGGTCTGAAAACAATTATTATCCACTTCTATGCCTCCAAGGGCACGAGCAATATTCTTCAGCAATAGGTAAATGTTTACCCTGTCCAGGAGTGTCCAACTCTAGGACACTGTCTCTGTTTCCTAGCCAAAGGAGCCAGCATTGCCCAAAGATGCTTCCATGGTTCTTTGGTCAGCATGACAATACATCAAGGGGCATGGAATCCTGTTATATTCCTACTGAAGTGGTACCTATTGATCTACACACATTTGCATGCTTTTGAACTGCTAATTGTGCAGCAGCTGAGGCAAGTAATGGGAGCTTACACCATCGCATGATGCTAGAGTCTCAAATTGCCAACCTTCCAGTCAACAAATGCAACATCTTTTTTTTTTTTTATTGAAAAGTTTTTCAGTACATTTTAATTATTACATCCCATCCCCCAACCCTTCCCTCCCTTCCCAACCCTATCCCACCCTCTCACCCTCCCCTTCCCCCCTCCCCCCCCCGGACTTCCCAGAGCTAGATACAAGGTATAAAAATAAAGTAACCAATCATAAACTCCCATATACTAACAACAATAAACTATTAAATCTCTCGCACTTTAGCTCTTATAAGTTGACTACAAGCAATATACTTATTCAAATGCTAGATGAAACTTTTTAGTCCCGTATTTATTCTGGATGTAATCAATCCATTTCTTCCACTCCACAATATATCGTTGTTGCGAATGGTCTTTCAAATATGCTGAAATCTTCGCCATTTCCGCCAGGTTGGAAACTTTTAAAGTCCATTCCTCTATAGTCGGCAGTTCTTCCTTCTTCCAGTATTGCCCTATTAAAAGTCTCGCTGCCGTAATTAAGTTCAACATCAGATTAATGTCCAGCACAGTAGTATCAGTAATAATGCCCAATAAAAACAACTGCGGACAAAACTTTATCCTTTTCTTGAATATCTTCTGCATATTCCACCAAATTTTAATCCAAAATGCTTTGATCTTTTTACGAGTCCACCATATATGAAAGTACGTTGCATCTTCACCGCCACATCTCCAACATTTAGGCTGATAATTCGGATACATACTTGCTAATTTTTTAGGATCTAAATGCCACCTATAAAACATTTTATAAAAATTCTCTCTTAAGTTTTGAGCTTGCGTAAATTTCACGTTTCTCACCCAGATCTTTTCCCAAGTGTCCATTGTGATAACTTCCTGAATATTCTGTGCCCATTTTATCATACAGTCCTTAACAATTTCTGTTTCTGAGTCAATCTCTATCAATGCAAGATATATCCGTTTGATATGCGCTGGTCCCTGATTTCTAATTTGCTTTACCAAGTTTTCATCATCTATTAAAAAACCAATTTTCTGATCCTCTTTCCACCTGGCTTGTAATTGTCCATATTGAAACCAAGTTTGTACAATCTTTTTTTCTCGTAAAAGATTATATGACTTCAAACACCACACATTCCTCTCCAAACTCAAAATTTCCTTATATGTAATCACATCATGTTTAAATCCAACATTTATATTCTCTATTGCGTGTTTGGGTATTGCCCATAACGGTATCTTATAATTTAACTTTTGTCTGTGCTTTTTCCAAACTCGCAACAAAGCATACCTCAAAATATGCCTTTTAAACACATTGTCTACCTTTTTGTCATACAATAAATATGCATGCCAACCAAATAACAAATCATGCCCTTCAAGATTTAATAGTCTCCCCTGTGTCAAATTAATCCAATCACTTATAGCTGATAATGCAGCAGCTTCATAATATAATTTAAAATTGGGCATTCTTAGACCACCTCTTTCACGCGTATCCTGCATAATTTTAAATTTAACCCGTGGCCTTTTCCCTGCCCAAACAAATTTATTAATACCCTTCTGCCATTCCTCCAAATTTGAATCCTTTTTGAGAATGGGTATCATTTGAAACAAAAATAAAAATTTTGGCAGAACATTCATTTTTACTGCTGCAATTCTTCCCAATAATGACAATTGTAATTTTTTCCAACTATCCAATTCTTTTTGCACTTTGTTCCATAACTTTTCATAATTATTTTTATATAATTTAACATTTGAGGATGTTAAATATACCCCCAAATATTTAACCCTTTCAACAATTTCAAATCCAGTTAACCTTTCTAAAGCTACCTTTTGTAATACTGTCATATTTTTAGATAAGATTTTAGTTTTTTGTATGTTAATCTTAAATCCAGAAACTTTCCCATATTGCGATATTAACTCCATCAATTCCATAACAGAATTTTCTGGGTGTGTCAACGTAATAACCAGATCATCCGCAAACGCCCTCAATTTATAATCCTGATCTCTTATTTGAATTCCCTTAATTGTTTCCGAATTCCGTATTTTAATCAGTAATATCTCCAACGTTAAGACAAATAATAAAGGTGATAACGGGCAACCCTGCCTCGTACCCTTTTCAATATTACACATTTCAGTCAAACTATTATTAACAATTATTCGAGCTGTTTGCTTCTGATATAATGCCCTGATTGGTTGTAAAAATTCATCCCCAAAATTCATTTTATCTAATACTTTCAGCAAAAATTTCCAATCCAATTGATCAAAGGCTTTTTCAGCATCCAAAAAGATCAATGCTGCAGAGATCTGGTTATTCCTTTCCAGAAATTCCAACAAATCAACTATATGTCTCACATTATTTTTCATTTGTCTACCACTTATAAACCCAGTTTGATCACCATGAATTACCTGTTGCAATACCCTCATCAGTCTACTAGCTAAAACCTTAGCAAATATCTTGTAGTCCGTATTCAAAAGTGATATTGGCCTATAATTTCTTGCTTGAGTAACATCCTGATCTTCTTTCGGAATTAAAGAAATAAAAGCAGTTTTCCAAGACGGAGGCACTCCTCCCCCTTTTTGAATTGTCTGAAACAGTTCCTTTAATGGCTTTATCATCTCAAACTGTAGATTTTTATAATACGCAGCAGTCAAACCATCCATGCCTGGCGCTTTACCTACTTTTAGCTGTTTGATTGCCAAAAATATTTCTTCCTCAGTTATCAACTGATTCATCTCTTCTTTTTGCTCTTGCGTAAGAACCGGGATGCTAAAGTCTTTTAAATATAAATCAATGTCCATTTCATTAATCTTATCTCTAGCATATAATTTAGAAAAAAAATCAACAAAGGTTTCCTTAATAAGATTCTGTTGATACACAATCTTTCCCTTATGTTCTATTTTGTCTATATTAGAAACCCTTTGCTTCTTCCTTAGCATATAAGCTAACCATCTACCTGGTTTATTGGCATTGCAAAAAGTATTATGCCTTGCAAACCGTAGATTAGTTGCCACCTGATCAGCCATTAACTTGTCAAATTGTCCTCTTAATAACTTAATAGTCTCTTTGATCTTCACATCCGATGGATTCAAAATTAAAGCCTTTTCTTTTTCCTTAATCTCTGTCTCTAATTCTTTCCTCCTAAATTCCAAATTACGTCTATATTTATTGTTAAGATATATCAACACACCTCTCATATACGCCTTACTAGCATCCCATACCATTTCCAACAAATGCAACATCTTAGCAACAGCAATAGTACTTAGACTTATATATCATTTCATAGTGTTTAAAGCCCTCTCTAAGCAGTTTACAGAGTCATCATATTGCCCCCCCAAAAAACCTGGATCCCAATTTCAAACCACCTTGGAAGGATGGAAGGTTGATTTAACCTTGAGCCGGTCAGAATTGAATTGCTGGCAGTTGGCAGAACTAGCCTGCAATACTGAATTCTAACCACTGCATCACCATGTCTCTTAACCACTAAGGTGCCAAAAAGATTTTGAGTAAAGAAGTCAGCGAATCCTCTTTCCCTGGATGTAGACTTCCATATGCCAAGATGTGACCTGATGTAATGGTATGCGAGAACAACCTTGGGAGGCAAGGTGAAGACCAGCAGCCTAGGCTTTGGACTGATACAGGACACCTCAGTCCATAGATGGGGGTAGGGGAAAATTAGAGGGAACTTCTCTAACTTCCCAAAGACTAGAAATAGAGAAGGCAAGAATTATTTTTCTTGATGTCAGCCTTGCAAGGTAGTCCAGACAAGAAAGATACCCAAATAAATTAATCCTATTTTATTGTAAGGTGACATTAACAGAAGCTGTCAGGCTAGGTTCTGCTTCCCAAGTTCGTGGTTGTTGTTAGCTACAAAGTCATGTCTGACTCGTCGTGACCCTATGGACAATGTTCCTCCAGGCCTTCCTGTCCTCCACCATCTTCTGGAGTCCATTTAAGCTCACACCTACTGCTTCAGTGACTCCATCCAGTCACCTCATTCTCTGTTGTCCCCTTCTTCTCTTGCCCTCAACCTTTCCCAGCATTAGGCTCTTCTCCAGTGAGTCCTTCTTTCTCATTAGGTGGCCAAAGTATTTGAGTTTTAACTTCAGGATCTGGCCTTCTAAAAAGCAGTCAGGGTTGATCTCCTCTAGGACTGAATGGTTTGATCGCCTTGCAGTCCAAGAGACTCGCAGGAGTCTTCTCCATCACCAGAGTTCAAAGGCCTCAATTCTTTGGCACTCAGCCTTTTTTATGATCCAACATTCACTGCCATACATTGCAACTGGGAAGACCATAGCCTTGACTATACACACTTTTGTTGACAGGGTGATGTCTTTGTTTTTTAGTGTGCTGTCTAGATTTGCCATTGCTTTCCTCCCGAGGAGCAAGCATCTTTTAATTTCTTGGCTGCAGTCCCCATCTGCGGTAATCTTGGAGCCCAGGAAAATAAAATCTGTCACTTCCTCCATTTCTTCCCCATCTATTTGCCAGGAATTGAGAGGGCCGGATGCCATGATCTTGGTTTTCTTAATGTTCCCAAGGTCATTCCTACATAAATTACATGTGCTTGTCATTCAGTTGCATGTCCTTATCAGATGTGTACTCTGTTTTTCCTTAAAATAGGACTTTCCCCCCAAATAACATATGGAGCCAGAATCTATCAGCGGGGAAGAATGGCAGTTTAGCTATCTGGGCCAGGCTAAACATTGATAGACACCATTGTTGAACCTTTTTTTTTGGTGATAGCTCTTCTTCCTATAGTTGTGAACAGTTTCCACAGATGTGAACCTGTCCAAACATCTTGCTATTGTATCATGTTGCACCTTTGAATTTATTTATTTATTTATTTATTTATTTATTTATTTATTTATTTATTTATTTTTGAGCTGGGAGATAAATTTAAAAATTCAGCAAATTTATGGTAAAGGATAATAAGAAGGCTTGATTTTAAAGTGTACATGTTGAAATCACGTTTTTGACCCGTTGATTAAACTGTATCTTTAAAATGTTCATAATGGGACTGGGCAACCAGTGGATTGTAAAAAAATTGTTCATTTTTGTTCAATGCGAAGACATATTTTTTTTTTCCATAGACATAACTAAATGGAAGGGTGGCACTTCCAGTGTGGAAGATCTGATTTTCTTCCCCTTGAATCTTCATTTGGAGGATATTACACTATACAGCAAATCTGGTGAACCTAAAGGTCCTTTTTTAAAAAGGCAACTGGACTTCATTTTTTCCTTTGAACTCGTTTTGCTTCTCATTCAAGAAGGGTTTTCAGAGCTGAAGAAACTTCTTGGATAAGAAGCAAAACATCTTCCACCATACCCTGATGATTGAGAATCTCCATAAACAACGCTGGTGAAGTTCTCTCTTCCAGAAAACCTGGAGTTATTGTGTGAAAAAACTTTCCATTTCTCTCAAAATAAGCATCTCTTTTGGTTTCATAGATCAACTACTTTATGGCTTTTCAGTATACCCTGGTTCTTAAGGTGTGCACAGCAAGTCTTTGTGATAAATATTATTTTCCTTCTTTTTATTTAGGGAGAACCTGGTCTTCCTGGAGCATCTGGTCTTCCTGGACCATCCGGCCCAAAGGTGACTATATACAAATCTTTAAAAAAAAATTTTTAAAAAAAGATGTTGTGATTCTAGAAAGAGCACAGAGAAGAGCAACAAAGATGATCAGGGGACTGGAGGCTAAAACATATGAAGAACGGTTGCTGGAATTGGCTATGTCTGGTCTACCGAAGAGAAGGATGAGGGGTGACATGACAGCAGTGTTCCAGTATCTCAGGGGTTGCCACAAAGAAGAGGGAGTCAAGCTATTCTCCAAAGCACCTGAAGGCAGGACAAGAAGCAACGGATGGAAACTCATCCAGAAGAGAAGCAGCCTAGAACTAAGGAGGAATTTCCTGACAGTTAGAACAATTAATCAGTGGAACAACTTGGCTTCAGAAATGTTACAGGGTTTCCTACCTGAGCAGGAGGTTGAACTAGAAGACCCAAAAGGTCCCTTCCAACTCTATTATTGTTATTTATTTATTGTTTTGTTTTGTTTTAAAATGAATGAGATTCACAGAAGCTTCAGGAAAGATTTACTGTTAGTGATTTCCAGCTTAAATATGTCAGGGGCTCAGATGCACCAGGTTACTGGTAAGAAGAGATCCCTAACTCCTATTCCTACATTAACAGTTTGTCTAAAATATGATTCACTGGAAAATGTAGTATTGTTGATTATATATAGAATGATCACCTATAGAGGCTTTTTGATTGTCCCTTTGCCCCCTTAAATAATATTATTTTTTTCCAACCAGCTGCAAAGCAATATTTACTTATTTCCACTCTAATAAAATAGTACTAAGGTAAAGGTAAAGGTTCCCCCGCACATGCGTGCTAGTCGTTTCCGACTCTAGGGGCCGGTGGTCATCTCCGTTTCATAGCCGAAGAGCCAGCGCTTGTCCGAGGACGTCTCCGTGGTCATGTGGCCGGCATGACTAGATGCCAAAGGCACACGGAACGCTGTTACCTTCCCACCGTAGTGGTCCCTATTTTTCTACTTGCATTTTTATGTGCTTTCGAACTGCTAGGTTGGCAGAAGCTGGGACGAGTAACAGGCGCTCACTCTGTTACGCGGCACTCGGGATTCGACCCGCCAAACTGTCGACCTTCAGATCGACAAGCTCAGCGTCTTAACCCACTGAGCCACCGCGTCCCTAATAAAATAGTACTACTGCAATATAATTCTGTAAAGTTGTCAGCATATTTTTTCCCCTTATTCCCTTACTTCCTTAGTCAGCTTTTTACCTTAATGCTCATTTATTAATGTGCCAATATTTGACTATACTGAGAATGTTGTCTTTGATTTCTAAAATACAGTAATAATAGCTTGCCTGGCTGAAAGCCTATTTGAGTCATCAAAGATTAATAGCGATACTAATTTTGATTTATAATCTCCTTTGTACATAAGTTTCTGGTGTGTTTTTTACAGTTCCAGCAAAATATCTGCCCGCATTTGTATTAATGTTTTTGCAACCTAAAAAAAGTCGATACAACTCTATACTATTTCTTATCAAATTTTGACTCCGGGAGTTGTAGACCATCACGCATAACCTCCAAACCTAGCCACACCTTCAGTGTCTCCCCTACAGTGGAAAATGCAAGACTGGGATCCTGATTTTTCTTAAAGGGCAACTAATTTGGAAATTCTTAGGGGAAAAGTAACACTATTGGACAATAGATTAGTTTTGGGTCCTGGTACATTAGTCCATTTTGATGCCATCCTTTCCCTCCTTCATACCTCAACTTCCTTGGATTTACAAATTTATATTTTCCACATCCCTTCCTTCCATGTAAATGAGACATGAACCATTGTTCCCAGCCAGCATGTATAAGGTTGAAGGCCTGGTGACCTCATGGATACATCATGTATTTGATGTTATTCCAGGATAACTTTCTGAGACACTCTGGATTTGGGCAGCTAATAAATTTGAATGAATGAATAAATGAATACGTATGTACATACATGCATACATATAAACATACTTTTTTATTATTTCCCAGTCTAGGCCTTAGTTCTTAGTTTATCTGAAGCTTCTGACTTCAGAGGAGATCAGCTAAGTGCTTTCTCTTAGTTGAGTCAAACACATGCAACCCCTCCTAAATTTGTTGTCGGCTTAATCCAGTTAATCCATAAATTAATCCAGGTGTGTGACATGCACGTGATGGCTTAATCCTGTGATGGAATAAGTAGTTGATGCGGCCTTTATCATCTGTTGCAACATATAGACAATGCCATGACTTTTCATCTTTATGTCAAGTGATTCGGTCTCAAGCAAAAAAAATATGCTGTTGATGAGACACAAATAGCCACCTGCTTTTAGCGCTCAAGTAGTTTGCTTTTCAGCAAGACTAACAAGATGTTTACAATATTGTAGAATTACTGTTTAAAGAGGATTTACACTTGTCCATGTAAATAAATTACCATAGATTTGGATTGTGTCCTCAAGACTTTGTTTTCCTTCCATTTTTGCTTAGGGAGAAGAAGGGCGTCTCGGTCCCCCAGGTCGTCAAGGTTATGTTGGAGCACCTGTAAGTCAGGATTTGTTGTTGTTAATTTAATATTCTAAATGGAAACAATATAATTTGAAAAATTGTCTGGGGCAAGAAGATATGTGATTCTCAAACCAGAACCAGAGAATTGCATATTGTTGTTGTTAGCTGCAAAATCGTGTCCAACGCATCGCGACCCTATGGACAACATTCCTCCAGGCCTTCCTGTCCTCTACCATCTTCTGGAATCCCTTTAAGCTCACACCTACTGCTTCAGTGACTCCATCCAGCCACCTCATTCTCTGTCATCCCCTTCTTCTATTGCCCTCGATCTTTCCCAGCATTAGGCTCTTCTCCAATGAGTCTTTCTTCTCATTAGGTGGCCAAAGTATTTGAGTTTTAGCTTCAGGATCTGGCCTTCTAAACAGCAGTCAGGGTTGATCTCCTCTAGGACTGACTGGTTTGATCACCTTGCAGTCCAAGGGACTCACAGGAGTCTTCTCCAGCACCATAGCTCAAAGGCCTCAATTCTTTGGTGCTCAGCCCTTTTTATGGTCCAGCTTTCACTGCCATACATTGCAACTGGGAAGACCATAGCCTTGACTATATACACTTTTATTGACAGGGTGATGTCTCTGCTTTTTAGTGTGCTGTCTAGATTTGCCATGGCTTTCCTCCCAAGGAGCGTCTTTTAATTTCTTGGCTTCAGTCCCCATCTGCAGTGATCTTGGAGCCCAGGAAAATAAAATCTGTCACTACCTCCATTTCTTCCCCATCTATTTGCCAGGAATTGAGAGGGCTGGATGCCATGATCTTGGTTTTCTTAATGTTAAATTTCAACCCAACTTTTACACTCTCCTTCTTCATCCGCAACAAGAGGCTCTTTAGTTCTTCTTCACTTTCTGCCATTAGAGTGGTATCATCTGCATATCTTAGGTTGTTGATATTTCTTCCAGCAATCTTAATTCCAACTTTTGATTCCTCTAACCCTGCCTTTCTCATGATGTGCTTTGCATATAATTTAAATAGGCATTATACATAGATATTTGGTGGGTTATAAAAGTTAAGGAAGGTATAACAATTCCATGCAATAAGGTCAAAGGCATAGCTATGCAGCCCTTCTGATTCAGTTCCCAAGATATATTTTGTGATAGTCCATCCCTGGAGAAGATGAAGGGTAGAGAAGAAGCTTCTTTAATATCCCTTGAAGTTTGGAATCAAATGCAGAACAGATTTACTCAAAAGTCCATTTAGTGTGTGTCGTGCATCTGAGGTCAACTATGAACATAATAGTTCCTTAGGAATTTGTGTTTGGGCCATACTATTTTGCAATCTGCAGGTAACACATTGATAAGCCTGTACAATGAATTTATATAGGCTTATCAATATGTATAGTAGACAAATGAATTGTAGTTTCTTTTACTGTCTTTAGAACCTTTAAGTCTGCATTACATGTTCAGACATCTGAACCAGCTTGAGTATTTGCATAATCCAAATGGGCAAAATAGAAAAGGATTAGTAATTAACATATGCCAGATGTAAGTATTCCTTGTAGACATGCCCTCTCTTTCCCATTCATTCATCATATTCTAGACACTTTGTGTAACAGTGTTTGTTGCTTAATGAGAAATGAATACATTTTTCAAGTCTTTAGTTTGCTGTAATTTAATCGTTCAGTTCCCAAATGAAACAGTGTTTGTTCAGGAGTAAAACATCTTCATAGTAATTAGGGTTTTTGGTCTCAGCTTGTCTTTTATAGGTTGTAACTATGTCCCATTTACCTGATAAGGTGCTGGTGATGACCTATAAAGCCCTAAATGGCGAGGGTCTGGGATATTTGAGGGAACACCTGCTGCCAGCATCAAGCTCCCATCGTCCAGTGCGCTCCTACAGGGAGGTCTTCTCAGGGTGCCGCCGGTTAAAAATTGCCGGGGGGTAACACCCAGGGGTAGGGCCTTCTCAGTGGGCGCGCCTGCCCTCTGGAACCAGCTGCCCGCGGAGTTTAGGACTGTCCCTGACTTCCGTTCATTCCGCCGGGACCTGAAGACCTGGCTCTTCGAGCTCTTTGGCCCAGGCTGAGAATTTTTAATTTTAACTGGGTTTTTATTTTCTCTCAGGGTTTCCTTTAATCTTTTTTTAATTTGTTTTAACTTTTGTATTGATTTTCTTTTAAATATCCTGTAAACCGCCCTGAGTCCTTCGGGAAAGGGCGGTATATAAATCTAAATAAATAAATAAAAATAAAATATTGGTTTTCACAAAATATTGAGGAATAATTTAGATTGTTCTTTGCAATAAGTTCAAGGAGATGGCCAACTTTGTATAACTTATCCATAGCAAGTGTGCTTATATTGACCTCAACAAAGCTCATCTAGACTGATTCTAATTCTATGGGTTCTCATCACATGGATTACACTGTACACCTTTTTCCTTTGTAATGTCAGCTTTTACTTGTTGAATAATGTCCCTGTTCATCAGATGAGATCATGTCTTTTGTTGGAGGAGGTTACTCAGTTTTCACTAGCTTCCTTTTGCTGGCTCCAAAACACTTCACTTTTTTTTTTTATTTTTTATTTTAAATAGCTTAAAGTCAAAATATTGAGTTTGTTGATCAACGCTCCAAGGCCAGCTAGCGCAGAAGTTTTGAAAATTGCTGTATAGTGTTATTCTATGTGGGGTCCTTGCTGCTCTCTGAGCTTGGTTGTTGTTGGTTTTTTTTTTTTGTTTTTTTTTTTTTTTGGGGGGGGGGGGGTTGGCTTCTGTTTTTTTGCACATTTTTCATTACCAAACTGCTATCACTGATGATGTTACCGAGTCTGGTTTTGAAATGTCAGCAAGAAGACAACCAAGCTCAAGCTCATTTCAATCCTGA
This sequence comes from Daboia siamensis, assembly GCA_024449315.1. Lineage (NCBI taxonomy): Eukaryota > Metazoa > Chordata > Lepidosauria > Squamata > Viperidae > Daboia > Daboia siamensis. The sequence goes on along the minus strand of JAKJMR010018099.1, from coordinate 307,392 downwards.
GCTACAAATATTTTCCTCTATCAGTTTTAATAAATTGAGTCTAAAATAACTTCTAACAGCACTCAACATTTATTAAGCCACTCTGAGAACATTCCTAGCCTGTTAAAAACTCATCCAGTTATTCTCAGAGGTGTTGGTGTCAATATGATTCCTGTAATTTTCTACTTTCTTTTTCTTTCTTTTTTTAGGGTTTGCAAGGGGAAAGAGGAGAAAAAGGACCCCGTGGTGACAAGGTGCGAATAATTTATCAAATAACATGCCACGAATATGAGTACAAGTTTGGAACAGAAATTGGCTCATGAAAGACATTCCTTGTCAAATATGTTATACTTAGGAAAATACGTTTCTCTGGAAGTCCACTTGAGTTAGATCATTTCATAACTCATGTTTTATATATCGTGTATTCTATGCAGGCTACATAGACGTAACATAACTAGGAATCTTCACCCTTGTCATTGATCAAACACGGTCTGCATAAAGATATCAGTTCATTGTTTGAATTTATCAGATTCATCAAATAATTAACTCACTGCCTTTTGGGTGTTCTCAATCTCAGCACTGAAGCAAGCAAACATGGGATTTTCTGGGTTTAATTTTGGAAACACTATGTAGGGAATAGATTGGAGATATTGTCCAAAGATGGGGTGGTAATTGGGTGTCATGCTGAGCAAGTGAGAACAAAACAGTCAAAAACCAGGTACACAATTCAGTTCAGGTTGGAGTTCAGAATCCATGACAGGAAATCAAACAAGAAATGAATTTTTAAAAGCTAGCAGTTCAAAACAATCTACTTCCATATTTAATCCCATGCAGATGTGTTCATGATAATGCAGCTTTTCCAAGATTACTTAACAGAATAAGATGTCCAACAGAGCTTTTATGTTTGTTTGTTCAGGGAGAACGTGGCCTTGATGGTTTTCCTGGGAAGCCTGGCTTGGATGGAAAACAGGTATGTGGTTAATTTTTAAATTAAAAAAATAATAATAGAATCCTTTTTAGAACTAGTTACGCATATGCAATACAAAGACTTAGGATTGGTAATCAACTTCTGCAATGAAGGCTTTGCATAAACCTAAGCCCAAGTTCTACCACACATCCTTTACATCAGGGGTCTTCAAACTTGGCCCTTTTATGACTTGTGG
>JAKJMR010018099.1:287286-305850 GCA_024449315.1 Daboia siamensis | reverse complement strand
CCACAAGTCATAAAAGGGCCAAGTTTGAAGACCCCTGCTCTACATTTACAATGGTGGCTCCTCAGGTGGCCTGATGGGGTGACAGAAAAGCATTATGGCCTCTACAAAATGGTTTAGATGAACAACCTGATTCGTTTCAGGTCCTCCATCTAACAGTTGAAAAGAACACATCTATTTGTTTTAGCTGATGACCACTGCTGACTGGAGGAATGTTTTTTTTCCCTGTGTCTATCATACCCCATGTTTTCCAATGAGATGCCGAAAACATTCTTCAGACTTGTCTTCATGAGACTATCCTGCAGGACAAACATGTTGGCTATGTTGTCTGTGGAGACAAATTAATCATTAGAATCCAAGTTCCAATAATCAAACAGGGCAAATAAGCTTTGTCCTTTTTTCTACAAAGAGAATGAGTGCGGGTGATGTCAAAACAGTTTTCCAATATTTGTAGGGCTGCCACAGAGAAGAGGAGGTCAACCTATTCCCCAAAGTACCTGAGGGCAGGGCAAGAAGTAATGGATGGAAAGTTGTCAAGGAGAGAAGCAACCTAGAATTGAGAAACTTCCTGTTAGTAAGAACAGTTAATCAGTGGAACGGCTTGCCTTTAGAAGTTGTGGATGCTCCATCACTGGAGCTTTTCAAGAAGAGACTATATAGCCATTTTTCTGGAATGGTGTAGAGTCTCCTGCTTGAGCAGGGGGCTGGACTAGAAGACCTCTATTGTGTAGCGGGTTCTGGACCGCATGGCAATGAATGAACAGATGAGTACCGCATGTCAGCTCTTTATTAGTGGTAGGCGAGTACTGAACAAAGGGTACTGAACCTGGACCCCTTATATCACTCTGGCCAGTGCTTTTTTTGTAAAAGAAAAAGGTGCCGGAACTCACACATGTCATACATCCCACCTTGCCTACCCTACCCTACAAGGTTCCATCCAAAAAAGGTGCCAGAACTCCGTTCTGAGCGTTCTATGAGAAAAAAAAGCCCTGACTCTGGCCAATCCAACCATCCGTATCTCCCGCCGAAAACCCTTCAGCCAATCCTGCCACAGCACAGTGCCACCTGGTGGTTCCTGCAGAGCTGCTGCTTTTATCCCATGCATAACAACCTCCAAGGTCCCTTCCAACTCTATTATTCTGTATTCTGTACTCTATTCATGCAGAACAGATTAGCTTGCTTATTTGCTTCTGGTTCTTCAAGATCTAATGGACAACATTTTATCAGGATTGTTTATCCATAACTACTTCTTTGCATTCATGTAGGTTTATGCTTCTGATATTAATGTTTCATGGTTGGGAGTTTACTGAAAGAACCAGCTAGCTACTAAAGAATACAGAATGATTGATTAATTGAATCATTAGTCTTATCAACACAGTTCTCATATTGTTAGATGAGTGGAAAGTCCGATATGTTTACTAGTGTAAGCTTGAGGAATTAGTAGTCTCAGTACAACAGGGTTTCAATGGTGAATTATACAGTTTTGATTTATTTACCTGTATGTTCCAAAACAAAGTTTTAAAAAAGCAAAACAAAATTCTCTCATCTAAAAGCTGCTGTTAAAACAAACTTGTTCCACCAAAAACTTCTCCCACATATTATTACTTAACTTTAAGGCAGGCAAGTTTACATCTTTTTTTCATAAGGAACGACAATTCGTTTTTTCAATGTTAGATGCAATTTTACAGTAAAGCACAGCTTTGATTTGAAATTGCAATATTTATTTCCAACTGAAAATATTCCATTATGTTGTAATATAACATCACTTTTCTGGGACTCTTAAGAAAACCCAATGATCATCTCTTTGATCCTCGTCTTTATTTTAAAGCTTATTACTATCTTGAACACCTTCTGATATCTGGTTATTTTTATTTCAGGGTGCCAAAGGAAGTCCTGGTCAACCTGGCCCTGTAGGACTGCAAGGAGAGAAGGTAAAATGAGGATTATATAAAGGAATGATGTATGTGTTTTCATGCTATGAAAATTATTTTTAAAATAATTGGAATGTAGGGGACAGCAAGCTTGAAAGCAGATGCATCTTTTTTTAAAAAAAAAAACCCAATTGCACTGAAGATACTGCTACCATAAGTAGGTAAGGTAAAGGTTCCCCCACACATGCGTGCTAGTCGTTTCCGACTCTAGGGGCCGGTGCTCATCTCCGTTTCAAAGTCGAAGAGCCAGCGCTTGTCCGAGGACGTCTCCGTGGTCATGTGGCTGGCATGACTAGATGCCAAAGGCGCACAGAAAGCTGTTACCTTCCCACCGGAGTGGTCCCTATTTTTCTACTTGCATTTTTACGTGCTTTCGAACTGCTAGGTTGGCAGAAACTGGGACGAGTAACAGGCGCTTACTCTGTTACGCGGCACTCGGGATTTGACCCGCCAAACTGCCGACCTTCTGGTCAACAAGCTCAGCGTCTTAACCCTTTGAGCCACCGCGTCCCTACCATAAGTAAATAACCTCTTTAAAAAAAAAAAACCTGCATCTTTTTCAGGCAAATGCCTGAAATTTTTCTGTTTTCAGACTTGAAAATAGATATTGCTGCTTTAAAAAAATAAAATCCTATGCTTGCCCTCCCTCCAAACCATTTCTACTTCATTTTTGTCCAGTAACTTCTATAGAAATGCTGCAAGTATCTCTTATTTATAACCTGCTTATGTTCAGTTTATTCATTCGGTTTCATTTACCATCAGGAACAAAATCTATTTAGTCTGTAAGAGTTTCTTACTGGCTTGATGGCACACAATCAATATTATTTTAAATAATTTTCATTATGCCACCAATACAGTAACCATGTTTTAACGATCGTAGTTTTTGCATATTTCAGTAGCTGCAATCTGTAGGGATAGGTCATTGGTGTAGCTTTTTCCTTTTTGTTACACATTTGTTGTTGTTGTTGTTTATTCCACATTGGAAATTGTTCGAGGAAGTCTCCTTGGTCATGTGGCCAGCATGACTAGATGCCAAAGGCACACAGAATGCTGTTACCTTCCCACCGTAGTGGTCCCTATTTTTCTACTTGCATTTTTACATGCTTTCGAACTACTAGGTTGGCAGAAGCTGGGATGAGTAACAGGCGCTCACTCTGTTACGCGGCACTCGGGATTTGACCCGCCAAACTGCTGACTTTCTGATCGACAAGCTCAGTGTCTTAACCCACTGAGCCACCGTGTCCCTTTCTATGGGGTATATATAGAGACAAATCACTGTTTTTTGCATCTGGGGAGGTCTAGGAAGGCTGGGGGGGGGTGCTCACCCCTTTTTCGGTTCTTCCCAGACAGTTTTTATATAAATCAGTGTTTCTCAGCCTTGACAACTTTAAAAGATGAGGACTTTAGCTCTCAGAGTCATGCTGGTTGAGGAATTCTGACAGTTTATGTTCTCGCATCTTATAGTTGCCAAGGATGAGAAACATTGGCATAAATCAGTTAACAAAGCTGTAGGAGACTCTTTCAGGTCATCCGTGTAATTATTTGTCTCTGATTTCTTTTCAAATATAGGGTGAAATTGGACCTCCTGGGAAAGCAGGCTCAGCAGTAAGATTTATTTTATGCACAGCTTTAGTGTGGGATGGTGGGAAAAAAAAATAGTTCTCTGGTATTGATGTGAGATTTGTAACTCTTGTGGATATCTCCTATCTTTGATAAAAGGAAGCCATGTACATGTCCATGGATTAATGCTAAAAAAAAAAAGGTCTGAAATTGGAATCTGTCCAACTGGTCTTTGTGCTTTGCAGGTTGGGGATCAAGAGGAAGAAATTTTGAGGAGAGAATAATGTGGGAATAATGAAGTGAAGGCTAATTCCTGACACATGGTCCTTATGATTAAGGATCATTAATCAAGATTATGATTAAGCTTACAGCCCTGAAGTAGATTAAAAATTGACAGGCAAATCAATTGTGTTGTACACATGGATACCAAATAGCCTAATATATCATTAATGCTAATAATGATTTGATTATAGATGTACCATATGCCACTTTATATAGATTGGATAACATTTTGAATTGCTCTAACTGCTGTTACCATGTGTTCATTTTTCAATGGGTTCTGAAGTTGTCCTATAAATTCTATTAAAATCTCATTACTGATATTGTTATTCCAGTATGTATAAAATGCCACAGGCTGAAGGGACCATTTCACATAACAATTCAAAGCAAAATGGTCTCATTTTTCATAGTCATTACTATTTTTTGGTCAGGCTATTGAAACAGATTTCATAGGTTAACCTCTTGCCAGATTTAAGCTGAGTTGCATTACTTATGAAGATTCCCCATGCAAGCCAATCTGTAGTTTTATCAAACAGTGTAGCTGACTCAAGAGTTGTGTCGTAGCAAATAAGTTACTTGCTTCCAATTCAGTTTGGAAGCAATGTATAATATGTAAGTTTACTCTGAGCTTTGCTACTCACAGTGGTCATTATTGCTGGCGCCAAGTCAGATAGAAATAGTTTCTCAAATGTAATTTCACACAATTGTTGAGACAATCGCTAGTGTTTCAATAGTATGTTTGGTTTACATTTGTATGCTGTAAATCTCTTTCACTGTCTTCCCTCCATCCATCCCCCCCACCCAAAATGAAGTGTTTTCCTATATGGACCTCAAACATAGTCCCTATATAACCCTAAAGACTATCTCTTGGCTACCAAAAATGTTATTTTTTATAGATAATCTTTTTTGTTGGTTTGTTTCAGATCGAAGGCTTGAAAGGAGAGCAAGTAAGTGTTCCTAAATTCTTTAGTATGGGTCATACATGTACAGGTAGAATATTTTCAAGGTTACTTAAACTCATTCTCTTTGTGCTCAGAAATGATATTTCTATCTCTTAATTTTTTAAGTCAAGAAAACTGACATATGCACTACTTAAAAGCTGGGTGCTGCTGGGTGCTTCCACTATCTAAAACAACAGCATCTAATTTAAAAAAGGGGGCACCAAACATAATCAAGACCACTTGATAACCACCCCAGAAAATCACCAGAAAACAATTAAGTCTTAATAGATGTAAAAAGGAACATATCAATCAAGTATCTGAAAAAAAAACATGATACAAAAATGCTAGTCATCTCAGATAATATAATGCTACACTTACCTTCAATGCTATGTTTGTTATTTTAACTTGAGGTTTGTTTTTTTTTTTTAATCCCATTTATATCCTGCCCTTCTCTGAAGACTCAGGGCGGCTTACAATCTAAGAAGCACAAATCAATGTGCTTAGCAATAGGTGTAAAATAAAAATTCTTCCACTTAAGAGCAAGATGAAGAGTAAATATTATAAACCTCAGACCCCATAATTCATCCCATCAGGAGAGTTTGAATGCAAAACAAAACTTCACCGTGCCTTTTTTAACTTTGAAATTTGTTTATAGGGAACTCCTGGCCCACGGGGACCTATGGGGCCTCCAGGAACTCCTGGTATTTTAGTAAGTAACTTTATTTCTGAATGAATAATTTCTAATCTGAATAACCTATCTGCCAGGTGCAAGAAACCAGGAACCAAGGTTGTTCAGATGAGTACAAGTTTATTGTATGCTAACTCTCTACAAGAATCTGAACTACTAATGGTCAGGGTAAATTGGTGGTAGATACAGTAAGAGTCAATGGAATTCAAGGAGGGCTGAACTTAGATCTTTTGTGGGCGTGAAGGGATTCCAAACTTATGGCACACTTGACCCCTCCCTCAGGCTCAGACTCCTACACTACTGTATACAATAATAGAATACATTAAACATCACCTGAAGCTCAATTACATTTCATTTTGAAGTTAGGAAAATAATGCAGTGGTGATTTGAGAAACCAGGTTTGAGAAATACTTCTGTTAAATGTCTAGGAGAATCACTGTAGTACACAATACTGGTTTATCAGATCAGCAGTATAACTTAGTGGAAAGAAGGTAGGTACATATTTAATTGTATTGCTTTACTTGTCTTTATAATTACATAGTTGGCCTGGGGTGCCAAAGCGGGGAACACCATTCTGGAGTGCCTATCGGATTAAGAGAAGGCCTCACCTCCTCTGTATATTTCCCCCCATCTTTTAACTGTAAATTATTGTTATTTATTTTTTAATATTTACCAGTTTTTAATGTTTGTAAACTGCCCAGAGTTCACCTCTACATGTGAAGGGCGGCACACAAATCTAATAAAATAAAATAATTATCCATCACTCTTGATGCACCTTTTCTATCTCCTATGTAAATCTTTGTCACTCTGTTAGCAGAGTTCTCATTTGGATATCACCATTTAAGAGGGGTTGTTTTGTATCCCATTGCCTTGGTTCATGTTATAGGGGATAACTATTTTTTTCCATGACATCCCCCCAAAATAGAAATCATTTAATATCATTGGCCCTGGAGGCAATGTAAAGGAAAAAAAAATATCTTGTTTTCAGGGACTACCTGGACCAGAAGGCAAGATGGGACCTCCAGGTCTACAAGGTCTACGGGTGAGCAATCATTCTTGTTTTTAGATGCGTCCATCTAAAAACCTCTCCTTCCTAACAGAGTTCTCTATTTTATTTCAGAAGAAAAAATGCTACCCATCTTTTTTCCCTTTTCTTGCTTTGAGCTTAGAAAATTATTTTAAAAATCACTTGTCCCAAATATCCCTTTTCAAAGGACAATTGACCTTTTTTTCCCCCATGAAGATGTTTCGCTTCTCATCCAAGAAGCTTCTTCAGTTCTGACTGAATGGTGGAGGATGAAAGGATTTATGTTTCTTGCAGTCATCTGGTTGTTAAGACTCTTTCTCAGCGTTATTGAGGCCACTTGGGGCTTAATCTGTGCCTTCAGGGACACCTGAATAGTGCAAATGGGTGCGGCACCTTCTTGGAACTGCTGAAAGGACTGTGTTGTAGATAGGAGATAGGTGATGTCGTATTAGTCCCCTCCTGTTGAGAGAGAGGGACACAGATAAATGGCCAAGTGGCCTCAATGATTCTCAGAAAGAGGACTAACAACCAGATGACTGTAAGGAGTATAAATCTTTCCATTCTCCACCATTCAAGCCAGAACTAAAGAAGCTTCTTAGATGAGAAGCAAAAAGTCCAGTTGCACTTTGAAAAAGCAGCTTTGGGACAACCATGACTTGGATGACTGAGAATCTCCAGAGACATTGGACAATCGCTTCCTTCTTCTTGTGCTAAGATAGTGCAGCAATGTAAATTTTAAACTTTATGGGACAGCTTTGCAATGGAGACGCCCCTCCAGACTGCCAAGTTTCCAGAAGAAAGAGTTCATTTTCTTCTTCTCTCTTGCCTATTGGTATCCATGATTTATAACGGATACTGGATGACATCGCCAGGGCTCGTTGCCTTGGAAGAGTGAGGAAGATTCTCAGGGACGACTCACACCCTGGACGGTATCTCTTTACTCTCCTACCATCCGGTAGGAGATATAGGAGTATAGCCAGCCGTACCAACAGGCTGAAAAATAGCTTTTATCCACGGGCTGTTAGGCTTTTAAATGGGACATAATCTCTGTGAACTTATGCAGAATTGACTTGGGAGGCCGGTGTGTGGTGTAGTTGGTTCACATGGTGTGGTAGGATGGAGCGTTTGTTGTCACTGTGTGTTGGGGGGTGAGAGCACGGGGGCAGGCTCAGCTAATTTCAATATACACATGTTGTACTTTGACAATAAAGGTTTATTATTTTTAATGGCTCTTATGTTTCTGAGATGTAACAGGAAATCCCCAGTGATAGTTGCCAATTCTGAGAATGTGTTCTGGGATTCATGTTCTGCCTCAGGGCTGGCTCTGTACTCTTTGCTGATCAATACAGAAAGAGGAAGGTGGATGATATAAGACTTTAGAATGACCCCCCCACACACAGCAAATCATTATGTGAGCATCATTAGGGATAGAGTAGTAAAATGAAAGAGGTATTTGCTGCCATGCTTATAAATCTGTGTATTTACAATAGGCAGACGTGGAATATACCATAGATTACCAGAGAGATAGGCAGCATATTTATACACCGAGCAGGTTGCTCGCTTGTCTATAAAACTTATTTTAAGAATACACAAAGTAAGTAATAGATCATAGCCTAATAGGAAAATCTCATTACACGCCTCTTGATAGATTTTTGAACAGTTACTGTAAGAGCAGCCAAGTTTTATAAGAGTTATAGAGACATTCATTAATGAGGATTGAGCTACTAGTGAGTAGTAATTTTCATGAATGCTTGCTACCTCTTAAATCCTAGGCACCGTGTGTGCAAATCCTTCAATTTTTTTTCCTGTCTCTTCATTGTACTTTACTTATATAAATTTTTATAGAAAGAAAACTTTGGATTTTTTTTTTCATTGCTAAAGATCCATGTTTGATCCTATTTGGGACTATACTGGAAAAGTGGATAAGCATGCTATTCCGCTGCTAGTTTTTCACTGAGGTCATGAGTGACAAAGTTTAATAGAAATAATACATTGGAGACTATCCTTAGGTGATATCTATAGAGATACACAATCATCCAGGTCATGGTTGTCCCAAAGATGCTTTTCCAAAAGTGTACTGTACTTACTTGGATTTTTTTTAAAAAAATATATATATATTTTGCTTTTCATCCAAGAAGCTTCTTTAGTTCTAACTGGATTTATATTCTAAAGATTTGTATCTGAGGGTCACTGAAGGTGCTTGGAGGTTTATCTGTATCCTCAAGTCATCTGAATCAGAGTGCAAATTGGGATGACTGCAAAGAATATAAATTGTTCCATTCCTCACCATTCAGTTAGAACTGAAGAAGCTTTTTGGATGAGAAGCGAAACATTGTCAAGGGGGGGAAAAAAGTGAGAAAGTCCAGTTCCCTTTTGGAAAAGCACCTTTGAGACTATCCTTAGGTAATGTTGAAACAAGGAAAGAAATCTTTTTGCTAAACACCGTTGCAATTAAGAGTGATCTAAGAATCTTTTTATTAAGGAAGGCAGAATAGGAAGGCAGAAAAAAAATGATGCCCTGTGTTCTTTTAGGAGGAAATAGAAACATGGCACAGACGTTGACATAAAAACAGATAATCTATATGGGGTTGGTTGGCTTTGAAAGCTCATTCCCAAATTCTTTGTATTACCTTGGAATAAAATATCTAGTTCAATTAAAGTTTTCTCTGCTGGAATACTTGTTTGGTTGAGTTTAAATATGAACCATCTGCTTCTCTCTCTGGGTTATTGTTTTTAATTGCTTATTTCTGCACTCTGGGTGCAGAATGAGAATTCATTCTTTTTTTTTTTTCCTGGCATAATTCTATTCTGCTGTAGTAATGAAAATTGTACGAGGTAACCCATAAAAAATAATGCAATGGACTCTGGGATAATAAATTCTCATATAGAAATGAGATTAAACTGTCCCTTTGTGTGCTATAAATCTGTACTGAATTATTTTCCTTAGCTCCTTCATTTTACAGAAGCCAAAGGGGATCTGTTTAATAGCCCTGCTTGCAATGAGAGGAACATGGACTTTTTCAAAAAGCAACATAATTTTTTTCTCATTTACTCATGTTGTTCATTTGGATGGTATTTTGCACAAAAAATGCCTTGAGTCCAGTGTGGAAACGACACCGGTGGTGATATTCCAAAGTAATTGCTATGTCAAAAATCTAATCATGGCTGACAAATTCTACTTAAATTGCAACATAGCACCAACAATTCCATTCCTGAGTCTTCATGAATTTTCATTGATTTCTCCTTGTAACAGAATAACAGAATTCAAAGGGACCTTGGAGGTTTTCTAGTCCAATATGGCTGCGGCATTTTGGTCCAGTTGAAATATCTGGACACCTTTTTTTTTTTTAAGGAAAGCTCCCCATGAAGCATGTTGCAGCACTGTAATCCTAATCAAAATTAAGGATTATAAATTCTGTGTAAAGCAGGTGCTGTAAAATTAAGAAGACCCCTTGAACCCAAGGAATTATTTTACTTCAAATCTAATTTTAGTTTATGACTCCGAGTGAATTGGCCAAATAATCAGTTCAACTTGTTTCTTTTCGTGATGCCGTTCATAACTTTCAATCCTCTCTTGTAGGGCAAGAAAGGAGAAGCAGGTCTCCCCGGAGTTGATGGATTATCTGGACCTGCTGTAAGTAAGGCTGAAAGGGATACAAATCTGATCTCTGTCCAAGGTGTTCGGAAATCAAGCTCACATAATGTTTGCAATGTGTAAGATCAAGAAGCTCTTCTCCAATGTGGAAACTTGAATGTCAGCCTCTGTACTGTTTTATTTACTGAACTTGGTTTACTTGAAAGGCCCTCCATGACTACATATACAAAATGTGTTTGGTTCTTGACTTCAGGCAAAATTCCCAAAGCCATTTCTTTACACTTTGTCAGGGAATTGCGTGGCCGGTGTCCAGATGAAGTCCTAGATGCTGACAAATAATTGTAGTTTTATATAAATAAATATATTTTACATCAACATCTACAGCGAAATAGATAGCCAGGCAAAGAGGAGCATCATGAGGTAAATCACAGAGCACACAAGAAAACACAGATGAAAAAGGCAGGAAAAAAGGGAAACTCCCCCTCCATACCCACACCAACCAAACACAGTGCAAATTACCTCACACAAGTAACGATCTGATAAGAATCAACCACAATTGTGTATTCTGCCTCACTACACAACCCCATTGCTCCAACTACTACATTTAAATATTTTAACACACTTTGAATTGCCCTTTGAAGTGCAAATGAACTACACCCAGAGGGCAGAATGCCCCTTGTGTAAGTGATGCTTTAAAGAATATCAAAACACAAATTCCGGGTGTTGAGAATTTACTGTCTGAATTTTCTTGGAGAAGGCTCAAAACCTACAATACGTTACCTAGAGTGAACTACTCAAATGAATTATTCACTTTTGTTTTTATTTTTTTTTTTTATTTTTTTTAAAAAAACATGACTTGTTTTTCTTCACTGTGCAAGAAGAGCTTGGAAATTCTTGCTCTTTGGACTTTTCATTTTTCATTAGTTTTTCATTCCATGTTAGTTACCGAAAAAAGAACTGATGAAAACATCCACCTTGACATTTTCTCATTACAGTTTGAAATGTGACATGAACCCAAACAACACAGAACAAATCTTAAAAAGCTCTACCTTTTCCCATGTTAAGACTGACCTTTGGCTAACTCAGTTTCTCTTTTAGCCTGGCTAGGCTTTTTTAATTAGTGTAAAATGTTTGGTAAATTGAGTTGCTTGTGGTGAGAGGAACAGGAGGTGGGGGGGGGGAACCCCATCAAATATATCTAGCATTTTTTTTTAGAGGAGATTGGAGCTAGGGAAGATATTTCAAAGAAATTTCTTAACAGAATAACAGAGTTTGAAGGGATCTCAGAGGTCTTCTAGTCCAACCCATGCTCAAGCAGGTTCAAGATGACAGAGACTCCGTACATTCTTCTGGAACAAGAGCGCAAATGGATTTGGGGAACATGAGAAATATTGCTATACGCTAATCACTTCTTTAGGTCAGCAGTTTGGCGGGTTGAATCCCGAGGGCCGCGTAGCAGAGCGAGCGCCTGTTACTCGTCCCAGCTTCTGCCAACCTAGCAGTTCGAAAGCACGTAAAAATGCAAGTAGAAAAATAGGGACCACTACGGTGGGAAGGTAACAGCGTTCCGTGCGCCTTTGGTGTCTAGTCATGCCGGCCACATGACCACGGAGACGTCCTCGGACAAGCGCTGGCTCTTCGGCTTGGAAACGGAGAATAGCACCGGCCCCTAGAGTTGGAAATGACTAGCACGCATGTGCGGGGGAACCTTTACCTTTACCTTTAATCACTTCTTTGTTATGAATCAGAGTGGATTTTGTCTTCAACAATTCACAGAATAATACCGAGTACTGACTTTATTTAGCTCACTTATCATTTCTCTGAAAAGGCAGGTGTCACTCAAGTGCCATTCACTGGCAGAAAAAAAAAGGGGGGTTTACACTGAACAAAGCAATAAAAACTCATTTTTATTATTTATACTTTTCAGTACTCCCATTGGTTAAACTGTTTTCTGGGCAAACTGCACCATAAAACTATAATGGTAGGAAAAGTAGTACACAGAGAAGAGACATCCTACTTCTAGAGGGTAAAGAACAGTTATTCATCTCTGCTAAAATGGAAAATTAGAAACAATGCTTGAGAGAAAAAAAATCTGTTGATGGATGGATTCATTCATTCATGCATGCAATTTCTATAGCCGCCCATTTCAATCAATGACTCCTGGACAGGTTATAATTTAATGTAATTGTCTTCTACATTTCTTTTCAGGGTCCCCCAGGACCTCCTGGAATTTCTGGTTCTCCTGGACTTGCTGGATCTCCAGTAAGGAAATATATATATATTTATAAAAATAGGAAAGTTAGCAATGTTAAAAAGCACTCTTTATCTAAGATTTAGAGGTGATCTCTGGCAGTGCAATCTGCTTGGCCAATCTCAACTTCATAGTCAGCCTAGGATGCAAAAGATAAGTTAGATAAAGGAAGGCATGAAAACAATATTTTTTTCCTATATTCATGAAGCAGGTATGAAGAGAGGAGAATGCAGGCTGAATTCAGTACTGACTCTAGGAAATAATCTAAAAATAAGCATAAGTGACCGCCAGTTTGGTATAATGAGTAAGGCACCAGGCAAAAAACCAAGACATCATGAGATCTAATCTTGCCTTAGACTCAAAGCCAGCTGGGTGATTTTGGCCAGTCATTCACTCTCAGCTCTAGGAAACAGGCAATGGCAAGCGACTTTTGAAATCTTGCCAAGGAAACTGCAGGGACTTGTCCAGGCGGTGACTAAGAACCAAGACTGACTTGAAGGCAGCCCCAAAACAAAGCAGAACAGAACCCATAGGAGCTTTTGTTGTGGAAATGGCTGAAAAGGGGGTGGGAGATAACATCAGGGAAACCTCAATATTACAATTTGTTTTTACTGTGCTTTATATTGCCCTAGGGTCAACCTGGAGAAGCTGGCAGAAATGGTGAACGAGGGCCACCGGTGAGTTCGTGTCATAGAATATTCAATGTGCATTTGGGTGGATATATAGTTAAAAATAAGGGACGCGGTGGCTCAGTGGGTTAGGACGCTGAGCTTGTCAATCAGATGGTCGGCAGTTTGGCGGGTCACATCCCAAGTGCCGCGTAACAGAGTGAGTGCCTGTTACTCGTCCCAGCTTCTGCCAACCTAGCAGTTCGAAAGCACGTAAAAATGCAAGTAGAAAAATAGGGACCACTCCGGTGGGAAGGTAACAGTGTTCCGTGCGCCTTTGGCGTCTAGTCATACCGGCCACATGACCACGGAGACATCCTCGGACAAGCGCTGGCTCTTCGGCTTTGAAACAGAGATGAGCACCGGCCCCTAGAGTCAGAAACGACTAGCATGCACATGTGGGGGAACCTTTACCTTTATAGTTAAAATAAGCAAACAGCTTTCTCCTAGGTCAGCCTTTAAAATGTTGCTTTTAAAGGTAGTGAGATAATTAAAAAGAGTAACAAGACTATGAGTTAATCCTATTATTATTTGCTAGCATCAGCCCATATGCCTCCAGTTCTTATCTAGGACTCTGATTTATGCCACTGATTAATTGTTTTCACTCTCAGGAAATTTCTCCTTAGTTGCAGGTTGAATCTCTCTCTAATGAGCTTCCATCCATTCCATTCCCCTCTTCTCTGTGACAACCCTTCAAGTATTGGAAGACAGCTATCAAGTCACTCCTCATTATTTTCTTTGTTAGTCTAGACCAGGGATAGGGAACCTTGGCTCTTTTATGACTCATGGACTTCAACTCCCCAAATTCCTGAGCCAGCATGCCTAGCTGAGGAATGCTGGGAGTTGAAGTCCACAAGTCATAAATGGGCCATGTTTGAAGACCCCTAGACTCTAGACCAGGGGTCTTCAAACTTGGCCCTTTTATGACTTGTGGACTTCAACTCCCAGAATTCCTCAGCCAGGCACACTGGCTGAAGAATTCTGGGAGTTGAAGTCCACAACTCATAAAAGTTTGAAGATCCCAAGTTTGAAGATCCCTGCTCTAGACAGTACCTAGCTCCCTTAAATGTTCATTAAATTAGGCTATAGACCCCTTATTATCTTTGCTGTACTCCTTCTAGGTTCTCAGCATGGTGTTTTTTTTTTTTTTTTTGGTATCACGGTGACCAAAACTGGATGCAATATTCCAAGTGTGGCCTCACTAGTCCAGCATAAAATGGTATTGTCACTTCATGTGATCTTGATACTATTTCTCTGTTGATGCAGCCTAGGCCTTTTTGGCAGCTGCAGTGCATTGCTGGTTCACATGTAAGTAGTTGCCCACTAGGATATCTTTTCCTTTTGAGCCATCTATTCTGTATCTGTGCATTTGGTTTTTCCTGCCTAAGCGCAGAAGATTAATTTTCTCACCACTGAATTGCAATTTGTGGGCTAGGCCCAATGCTCAAGTTTTAGCAAATCCTCACAGCTTGATGTCATCTGCAAATTTGATGAGTTCTCCATCTATCCCTTCACTTACATCAAACTGCTGGCCCAAAGGCCGGATGCATCATGGCGAAAGCGCACCCACCCCATTGCCGGCAATGGAAAAAAAATCGTGATACATTGTGACATGTCATGTGACATGGTGAGTTTAACACCCCTGATCTACATCATTTATGAAGAAGTTGAAGAGCACTGGCCTTAATCTTAAAGTCGATAAGATCGGGAAATACTGGCGTAGTCTAATAAAAATGCAGCCTTTTGTGGCTTATTTCATAACCAAGGTGTAGCAACTTGTGTATTAAGTTGATCATAGTTTGCTGAATTTCAGTAACTATTTTTAACTATTTCCAAGTTTTCAACTAGCCTTTTGATCCTTTTCTTAGCCAGGGCTGACATCTTGTGGTCAGTTCTGAGATTGCTCTCTTGAATTGTTTTAAAAAGAGTTCCTGACCATAGTTAGTTACTCAGATAGGACACCTGCTGAGCTCAAATGTTTTTAGCCTTGGTTCCTTTTCTCCAAACATGGGATAAATATCTAGTACTGGATTGGCAAATCTCTGAGACAGAATCTCACCTTTCCCAGCCTTGGCCTTATGCAAAGATTGTCATCCTTCAGATGAGCTGTGTGCCTCTCAACTTGTTTTTCAATCAATTGGTGGAACGAAGGAAAACTTCACAAACATTTGCCATGCCATTTGAAAGCTGTGTGGTGATGCTCTAGTAGAAATCAGTACATTATCCCAGATTGATTAAAATTGTCAGCTAGGTGCAAAAGGTTTTTGTTCAAATTGTCCGTTTGATTCACTAAAAAGAGTGGTTTCACATGTACAAAAATTTGTCAGTTAAACCAATCTATCCTAACTCACCTGATCTGATTTTAAAAGGGAACTTGATTGAACCATGCTTAAACCATATCCTGTATCTGAAGAGAAGCTTTACAGAATAACAGTGTTATTCTAGTCCCACTTCCTGCTCAAGGAAGAGATTTTATACCATTCGGACAAATGGCTATCCCATCTCTTCTTAAAAACCACCAGTGATGGGCACCCAAAGCTACTGTATTCCACTTGTCAGGAAATGCCCCCTTATTTCTTTTTATAATGCAGAAATTTTTTTTTTTTTTTAAAAAAACCCATCACCTTTATAAAGTAAAACCAGGCATAACACAACCCAGGTGGCTAGAAAGGCCCAACAGTCTCCACTTCCTCAGGGTCTTGCGGAAGAACAGGGTAGAACAACAGCTAATGACCCTCTTTTACCGGTCTACTATAGAGAGCGTCCTCTCGTATGGTATTGTGGTTTGGTATGCTGGTCTGACAGCCGCGGACAGGAAAGTATTACAGAGGGTAGTGAGCACAGCACAAGACATTGTGGGCTGTGCCCTGACACCACTGGATGACCTCGCCAGGGCTCGTTGCCTTGGAAGAGTGAGGAAGATTCTCAGGGATGACTCACACCCTGGACGGTATCTCTTTACTCTCCTACCATCCGGTAGGAGATACAGGAGTATAGCCAGCCGTACCAACAGGCTGAAAAACAGCTTTTATCCGTGGGCTGTTAGGCTTTTAAATGGGACATAATCTTATGCAGAATTGACTTGGGAGGCCGGTGTGTGGTGTAGTTGGTTCACATGGTGTAATAAGATGGAGGGTTTGTTGTCACTGTGTGTTGGGGGGAGGGAGCACGGGGGGAGGCTCAGCTAATCTCAATGTACACATGTTGTACTTTGACAATAAAGGTTTATTTATTATATGACGAAACCAGAAATCAATGTGCATTGTTTTTTCTTTTCTTTTCTTTAGGGTTTACCTGGAAAATCTGGTCAAGATGGTTTACCTGGTCTTCCAGGCTCAAAAGTAAGTCAGCTTAGTGGTAAATCTTTGCTGGAAAGGCTTAAATTGATCATTCCATGTTCTGATAATTTCAAACAGTCATTAAGTTTCTTGCTTCTTTACTTAGTACTAGGATTCATGATGAATTTCTGGCTAAATTCAGTGGCTAGTGGCTGAAATGTTGTGGCTTATTGATTCCAAACTAAGCATATTGGAAAAGGAAAAAAAAAATCAGAAGCCATATGTGTTTAAATATCTGGAAGCTACAATGTTGTTCAAGTACTAATTTGGGAACTGTAATAAAATCCCTGATTTTATTATTAATGACAATAAGATGGTTACCCAAGAGACAGTGGAATGGCTAAGTCCTCTATCACTTTAAGTGCCCTGTACATCTGATGCTGCAACTTATGGTTAATCACCCAAAATGCTTCCTGGCTCCTGATTTGTTTAAGTTACATGAAATATATCTCTCATAAAAGAGAGTGTTGTTGTTGTTGTTAGCTGCGAAGTCGTGTCCGACCCATTGCGACCCATGGACAACGTTTCTCCTGGCCTTCCTGTCCTCTACCATCTTCTGGAGTCCATTTAAGCTCACGCCTACTGCTTCAGTGACTCCATCCAGCCCCCTCATTGTCTGTCGTCCCATTCTTCTCTTGCCTTCAACCTTTCCCAGCATGAGGCTCTTCTCCACTGAGTCCTCATTAGGTGGCCAAAGTTTTTGAGTTTCAACTTCAGGATCTGGCCTTCTAAAGAGCAGTCAGGGTTGATCTCCTCTAGAACTGACCGGTTTGATCACCTTGCAGTCCAAGGGACTCGCAGGAGTCTTCTCCAGCACCACAGTTCAAAGGCCTCAATTCTTTAGCACTCAACCTTTCTTATGGTCCAACTTTCACTGCCATACATTGCAACTGGGAAGACCACGGCCTTGACTATATGCACTTTTGTTGGCAGGGTGATGTCTCTGCTTTTTAGTGTGCTGTCTAGATTTGCCATGGCTTTCCTCCCAAGGAGCAAGCGTCTTTTAATTTCTTGGCTGCAGTCTCCATGTATGGTGAAGCTACAATGCAGGACATCAGATATAGAGGTCTTCCAGGAACTTTTGTCTCAGTTGCAAAATTTCCTTGCACAAATAAAGTAGCCTCCATATTTGCATGTGTAAAACACATCAGCCACCATTCTTTCACCCTTTTTTGTACTTGAATTTAATAAATCAAAATTTATGATTCTTCATTTACTTAGAAGGAAGAACTAGAACTGATAAACGGAAAATGTGAGGAAGCAGTTTTCAGTAACCCCCAAGTGTTCTTTGAAACATTTAATTCTGTCCTTATTCAACAATTGTATTTCATATTGTCTTTTTTTTGGCTAAAGTTTCTTCTATGATTTTTTTATAGGGAGAACAAGGGAAAAGGGGAGAAGCTGGTGAAGCAGGCTCCAAGGTTGGAAAAAAAATTCATTTCTTATAAAATATGAGAAATATTGTAAATAACTAAAAGTAAATAAATACTGGAGCTGGCTGCTGGGGTAGGAAAGAAGATCTGATTCATATTAATCTTAATGGTTTTATATTTATGTTTCTATTGTATTGTAAGTCACCCAGAAAATAAACATTTTCAAGCAGGCAAGAATGACTTAAATAACTATCAATAACATTTAATGGCATAATATAATACATCTTTCTATTTTCTTAATAAATACATGCATAGCATTCTTCACAAATCCTTGTTTGAAAGAGATTGAAATGTTTGCAACAGGTTCTTCCTTCACTGGGGCAAAAAAAAATAACTAAAGGGAATTCTGCTTTCTTGTTCATACATTAGTTTTAGAGATAGATATATAAAAGTTTAGAAAATAAGACAAAAGCTCTGGGAAACTTGCTATTTTTTCTATTTTTCAGGGTGAATCAGGCCCCTCTGGACCCCCCGGCATAGTGGGGGAGAGGGTAAGTATTGTTCATGCCAAAGTATTCTAAGTCTATAAGGTTAATTTGTTGTTTATTTGTTCGATTTATATTGTAACTCCTTCGCTTCTGAATGCTGAAGGCAGCTCACATGGAAATCTTGCTTCATTATATAATCACAGTAAAACTCTGCAGAAAAGGATGAACTGACAGTGAGTGAGTGGCTCAAAGTTCTCCTTGAAATTGTGATGGGGCAAGGTGGACAACCTGGATTTTCCGTGGCTTAGTCCAGGGGGATAGGCAACCTTGGCTCTTTTATGACTCGTGGACTTCAACTCCCAGAATTCCTGAGCCAGCCATGCTGAGGGGAAAGGGAGAGGTTTCCAAGCTGAGCCATGCTGGCTCAG
>JAKJMR010018099.1:237165-268260 GCA_024449315.1 Daboia siamensis | reverse complement strand
CTAGAACTCTCAATCTCCTGGTGATTGGCCCAAAGTCACCCAACCAGATTTCATGCCTAAAGTGGGACTAGAACTCACAATCTCTTGGTGATTGGCCCAAAGTCACACAGCCAGCTTTCAGGCCTAAGGTGATACTAGAATTCATAGTTTACTGATGATTATCCCAAAGTCACCCAGTTGGTTTTCATGCCTAAGGTGAAACTAGAACTCACCCTATCTTGCTTTCTAGCCTGGTGGGTTAACCATTAGACCAAACTGGCTCTTCATGTTTATTGTTGCAAATAATCTGTTTAATTTTTCACATACCTGAAACAAGCTCATATAATTCCCAATCAACTTGTTCAATAGGAAAAAAAAATGATTTGTTGCATTTTGTTTCCTTCACAGGGTATACCAGGAGCTGCTGGTCAGCCAGGAACAGATGGACAAAAGGGAGAAAAGGTGAAAAGATGGATCCACAGCTAAGTTGTAATGGTTATTTGCAGGAGGGAAAGGGTGAGGGCTAAACATTAAAAGAGTTACAGGTAGTCCTTGACTTATGACCACAGTTGGAACTTCCATCACTAGGTCATTAAATGAATTGCGCCTGATTTTATGATCTTTTTGACATGGTCATTAAGCAAACCGCCGTGGTCGTTAAACAAATCATAATGTCATTAAGCAAATCTGTCTTCTACCATTGATTTTGCTATTGGAAGACCACTGGGAAGGTTGCAAATGGTTATAACATGTTTATGGGATGCTGCAACCATTATAAACACACAACAGTTGTCACATCTCCAAATTTTGAACATGGGATACTAGGGCGGTTGTAAGTGTGAGGAGTCAGTTTTTTCAGTGCTTTCATAACTATGAATGGTCATTAAATGAAATGGGTGCAAGTCAAGGATGACCTGTATAATGACATAAAATGCTATATCTTACAACTGGCATCAAACATTGTGATGCTACTATGTTACAGTGGCATTGGCCTGACAAAATTACCATGTATGGGCCATCAATTTGGCTTGCTGTAGATACTACTTAAATCAAAGGTCCCCAACCTTTTGGGCACCCGGGACCAGTTCTGTGGAGAAAGCTTTTTCCACAGACCGGAGAGTGTGTGGTTTTGTGTGCTGCCTGCATCCTGCAAATGGGGCTTCGCTTGTTTGTGCTGACCAGTTGCTGGCATGTCGTGACCCGGTACCAGTCCATGGTCCAGGGGTTGGGGACCCCTGGCTTAAATAATATGCAAACTTCATTATGCATTAATTAAAGTAGTTTCCTGTACAGACTTTTATCTCCTCTATCTGATGCTGTGCAGTTCAAATATTGTCCTGTACTAGCTGAACAGCAGTAAGCAGCAGTTAGTACTCTTCAAATATTGTCCTGTACTAGCTGAACAGCAGTAAGCAGCAGTTAGTACTCTTCTGACGACCCAGATTGTTGGGGGCAATTAAGCTGACTTTGTAATAATGCCGCTTGGGGGGTGTAATGTGTGTGAAAGCCCTAATAAGCAGGCATATACATAGAATGAAGGCTACTGCTAAGCTTGTAAGCTGCCCTGAGTCTTCGGAGAAGGGCGGGATATAAATGGAATTAAAATAAAAAAATAAAAAAATAAACAGTTTTATTAGCTCAGCCATGGCAGTTAATGCTAGAGCAATCGGCTGTAAATTAGACAGAGAAAGCTTTGCAGGGAAGTCACCTCTTCTTGTAGTTTGTAGCAGTGGCTTAAACACAGCCAAGAAGAGAATGTCTGATAGTCTAAGGCCAAAGAAGTCTACAATATCCAGGCTGGAGGTTGTAATCCAAACAACTGCTGGTAGGACAAGAAATCAGGAGAAATGAAGAATACAAAGCCAGAGGAGTGCAGGTCTAACACTGCAAACAGAGCAAAGGAGTTTGAATCTTTGCATAATTAGAGGATTTAATGGTGGCTCAGTGGGTTAAGACGCTGAGCTTGTCGATCAGAAGGTCGGCAGTTTGGCGGGTCAAATCCTGAGTGCCGTGTAGCAGAGTGAGCGCCTGTTACTCGTCCCAGCTTCTGCCCACCTAGCAGTTTGAAAGCAGGTAAAAATGCAAGTAGAAAAATAGGGACCACTATGGTGGGAAGGTAACAGCATTCTGTGCGCCTTTGGCGTCTAATCATGCCAGCCACATGACCACGGAGACGTCCTCGGACAAGCGCTGGCTCTTTGGCTTTGAAACAGAGATGAGCACCGGCCCCTAGAGTCGGAAACGACTAGCACGCATGTGCAGGGGAACCTTTACCTTTACCTCTAGAGGAGGCATGTCAGTGTTGGCTGCTCAAACCTCCTTAGCTAGCAATTTGAGCCTCCAAGCTCCCAAGTTGAAGGTTCAACTTCTTATTCTCCAAATTGGTAATGATTAGGTCTCAGTCATCATTCCTGGGAAGCTAATAGCATATTTCCTACCTAGCTATAGGCTGAGAATCTGCCTCTTCAGCTTCCAGATTAGAGAAATTGATGATACATACTTCCTTTTGCTAGCCTTTACA
This sequence comes from Daboia siamensis, assembly GCA_024449315.1. Lineage (NCBI taxonomy): Eukaryota > Metazoa > Chordata > Lepidosauria > Squamata > Viperidae > Daboia > Daboia siamensis. Next base: position 265,760 of record JAKJMR010018099.1, on the reverse strand, counting down.
TGGGCATTCCAGATGTCTTCAATTGGGTGTTGTTGTGATATTGGTTCCTCCAAACCACGCAGGGGTGACAAAGGAAGACAAATGATGATGTAAGTCTGAGGGTCTCATCATGCAAAAGGCACAACCTGCACGCTTGTGTCAGACATTACAATCTGATTATAGAATTGTTCCATTTGTGATGATGTCATCATTACATATGGTCATCATGGCAAAATCACTGGTTTGGGCCAGTATTTTTGTATTACTTCTGTGTCATTATCCTCAAAGTCACATAGAGAGTAGTGAAGAGTTAGGATATATCCAAATCCTTCAGGTCAGTTTTGTGATTTTATACCCATGAGATATTTCAGACCTAGGGGGAAAAAAAGGGAGATTATAATATAACATAAAATAAAAGTTTGTTAAGGATAACTTAAGGATGTGTTTTCCACGTCCTACATTCTCCTCATTGGTGGTTGCTTTAATTTCATTATTTCTTTGTCATACAAAGAATAAACTCCATGCTCGAAGGAAAGCTGGTACAACGAGGCTATTAAAAGTCCATGTGATGTAAAGAAGTATTTGCAGTCCAAATACTGAAGTGCTTATATTGATTTCCACAAGGTTTTTAGAAGAAAGTTCTAGATTTTTTTTCCTTGGCTTCTCTATTGAGGAGAAACAGGTGGTGAGCCATCCAGAGTCCTTCCCAGTCTGAATGAAAACCTTTGATGTTGATTAATGAAATACGTAGCCTGCCGCATAGCCTGTCTTAATTGTCAATCTATTCCCATTGCCTTTTCTGCAGGGAGAACCTGGTAAGGATGGAAATTTAGGTCCACCTGGTCCTACAGGTGAACCAGGAGCTGTTGGACAACCTGGATTACCTGGAAAGGGTCGAGATGGAGAAAGGGTAAATTTAACTCCTAAACTAGTTGTAAAAGCAGATACCTGAGATTCCTTTGGCTTCAAGGAGATCAAATCAGTCAATCTAAGAGAAACCAACCCTGTCTATTCTTTGGAAGGGATGAAGATGAAGCTCAAATACATTGGCCACCTAATGAGAAGAGAGGACTCATTGGAAAAGAACCTGATGTTGAGAAAGATGGAAGACAAAATGAGAACAACAGAGGATGAGATGGTTAGATAGTGTCATCGACAAAATGAACATGAATTTAGGCAGACTCCAGGAGACACTGGAGAATGGGGAGGGGTCTGGCATGCTGTGGTCCATGGGATTGCAAAGAGTCAGTAACTTAGTAACTGATCAACAAAAGCAGACACTTGTCACTTTTAAAATGATTGGTCCAATTTACTCATGAGTTATAATTCTATGCCACAGTATTCTCTACTTTGTCATTGGTTTACCTGAACAACATTTTTTTAAAAAAAAAATTTGCATTTTCAATGTCATCCCTTCTCTTATGAACTGTGAATATGCCCAGAAACACAGTATCAGGGGGAAAAAAAGCATATTAAAAAGACTGTGTCAGAAATGCTGCTACTATTATTCACTCCTGCCAAGTTTTAATTTGATTGGGTTGCATGTGTCCTTCTGCATCCTGGCAACCATTAGAGCAAAGAAACTGAAATTGGAAGAACAATAGGTTGAATAAATTGTGAAATTAAAGATGAAAGCACAAAAACTTGTGAGCTCTTGTAATTAGGCAATCTTCTCTGTGATTCAATGACTGTGTTTGCCAATGATTTAGTGATTGGCATAGCTGCTTTTCTGGGTTCATGAACTACACTGAATCATCAACTAACCCAGTAAGCTGGGCTTGTAGAAGTGTTATGCCACACCTACACATACACAGTTAAAACTAAGTGAGATATGTACAAACAGAGCTTATGTATAAATTTGGAAGAAGAAAATTTCTTTAGCACCTCGTACAATACACTCCAAAGAGCAGCTAATTATTAGAAGACTAAATATTAACTAGGCTTTTAGGAAGCAAACAATAGTTATTCGTTTATTTAATGTATATGCCACCCATCTCACTCTAAAAAGGGGATTTGGGAGGACATTAAAGGAATTTGATGGAATGACACATAGGAAGTGAAAGTACTTTCAATTGGTCTCCATCCCAAAAAAACAACATGTAAATTACTTCCTCAAACTTAAAAGGCCCTATTACATTCTGTTTAGTTAAAAAAAAAAAGAATATCTGATTACTTGGTGTACGAAGTATTAGCAGTTCACTCCAAATGTCAGAAAAGAGAAGAAAATCCCATCCTAGTTGTGATCTATTCAAACCTTTTCACCCTATAGCTTGCATTTACTTGTCAGTGATACAATTAAAATAATTTCCTTGATTCAAAAGAAGTGTTTCCTGATTGGTTTCTTAAGAATAACAGAGTGGCAAACAGCTTCAAGATTGTTGACTTCCTGTCCAAGCCCCTGAAGCACATCATGGCTTGGTTGAGATAACACAACCTGTTGGTTGGTGAACATGGCTTGAGTAGTTTGTGGGTTTGTAGGCCATTGTCTTTGTAAGTTATATGAACTGGACCAACAAATTAAGCAGCTAAAGCACCAATTGGTTTGAAAATACTGTGCCATGTTTTCTGAACATAGTAATATACTGAACCTCAATATAGTGGACCATTTGGGAATGGAACTATCAAATTTCTGTTGAATTTGAAAGGATGTGGATTGCATTTATGATATTTTGCTGTAGCCAAATTTAATGTAAATATAAATGGACCATCAAGACTACTTTGAATAACTTATCTATTATTTCAGAATAGAATTTCCAAACAAAAATGTTTCCCATTCCATCCAAAGTCTATTAAATTGAGGGTTTCTTTGTAACATATTCATCACCCAAGGGTTAAAGGCAGTGGTGGGATTCAAATATGTGAACAACCATTTCTCTGATTGGATGCTGCTTCTGGAAGTTATTCTGGGCCTGGACAACAACAAAAAATTAGCTACTGGTTCTGCTGAAGTGGTGCGAACTGGCTGAATCCCACTACTGGTTAGGGGTTATTATTTGTTCTTTGTAAATGGGTTCCCCACATGTCTGTTCTTGAGAGTGAACAGACCCAGGGCTGGAGTTCATGTTCATTTTCAGAGATCTAATAAATGGGTGTATTTGCTTTTCTAGTTGGGAGGATCATGCTAACTTCTTTTATATTTGTGTGTCTTTCCAGGGCGAAAGAGGTCCACCAGGTTTATCTGGATCCTATGGGCCAAAGGTGAATATCTGCTTTGCCATTCTTTGATAAACTAAGGATGGAGGTGTATTTCATTTATTTATTTTATTTTATTTTATTGTATTTATATACCGCCCTTTCCCGAAGGACTCAGGGCGGTTTACAGGGTGTTTAAAATGACAAATACAAAAGTTAAAAACAATTAAAAAAATTATATCATTCCCTGAACAAATAAAAACCCCAGTTAAAATTAAAATTAAAATTCTCAGCCTGGACCAGCGAGCTTGAAGAGCCAGGTCTTCAGGTCCCGGCGAAATGAACGGAGGTCGGGGGCAGTCCTAAGCTCCATGGGCAGCTGGTTCCAAAGGGCAGGCGCCCCCACAGAGAAGGCCCTCCCCCTGGGTGTTATCCGGTGGCAATCTCTCACCGGCGGCACCCTGAGAAGACCCTCCCTGTGGGAGCGCACTGGACGAAGGGAACTTGATGCTGGCAGCAGGTGTTCCCTCAGATATCCCGGACTCTTTTTTAAGCCAGGACTTATTTTTAATTGCAAGATAGAAAGCCATTTCAGAAAAGAAGTTTGTCAGTGCAGATATTGATTTAAAAGTGAATGGTTCCATTAGAGAGTTTAAAGTCGATTTTGCACAAATTTCAACTTTGTCCGAATGTTTCAGTTTGGATTCCACTCAATTTTAAGTGAGTGCTTAAATCTTGAGAAATAACAAGAGACAAATTCTTTTAAAACATTAAAACAGAATAATGTGAATCGTCTTTGTGTTAAACTTTCAATCACAACATGTAGTTTAGAAATTGAGAAAAGAAAAGAAAGGAGGAAATAATGATGATAAATTCTATCTTTTCTGCCCAGTAAGGAAATTATTTGCAAAAATATAAGTTTATAGATTCGTGTAAAAGACATGAATGTATCACTCTTTATATTTGTAAAACTCTTTATAAAAAAAAATTAAATATAGGAATAAGATGGAATTACCTTAAAATTGGAAAGCCAAAGCACAGTAAAAGTCACCTTAATCAAATCTAGCCATCCCTACTTCTGTTTCTGTTATCTCTCTCTTTCTCTCTCTCTCTCTCTCTCTCTCCTTTTTTTAATGTAAGATGGATATAACATAGTCGTTATAATTGGTCTGGAAAATAAATTTATTGATTTATGCACTATTTAACTTGCCCTTGTCAGGGAGACAGAGGTGCTCCAGGTGTTCCAGGTCAACCAGGAGATAGAGGAACCCCAGGTGTTGGACTTTCAGGACCACTAGTAAGTATGGGACGTATTACTCACTAATTTGTGATGAACCTCAATGAGTCTTCCAAAGGTGAATCATGTTTGAAATCGTGGTCCACGTCATCTACCTTGGGGCATGAATGATATCAATACTCACATCACACAGACTAAGTTGCCTGCATCTCTACTAGAAGCAAAAAAAAAAATGCTGATTATTTGACCAATAAAGGATTTGTCATAACAATTCCCTTTTTGTCCTGCATCTTTAATACTTTCTGGGTAGCTTCGATTATTACTAATAGTCAGTAATTTTTTTGTAAAAGAAAAAGGTGCTGAAACTCACACATGTCATACAACCCAACTTGCCTACCCTACAAGGTTCCATCCAAAAAAAGGTGCTGGAACTCCGTTCTGGGCATTCTATGACAAAAAAGCGCTGCTAATAGTATATTAATGTTGAAAAATAAAGCAAGTGGCATAATTAATTCTAAGATTAAATTTATTGTGTAGAAAATTCACCAGATGTAAAGTAAAAACAGGCCAAACACAATACCTTGGTGAGTCAGTCATATTCTGAATCAAATCATTGATTTAGATTTGCAAAATCAATCCCATTTGAATCAGTCATTCCTGCTGAAATGTCAAATTGTTTTTTTGGGGAAAAAAAAAAACAATTCTGCCCATGTGCAGAAACATCCAAAACAGTTTGGAAACAGTCAAGTGTATGATTTAAGCAGACTTCTGGATTTTATTTGGAAAGTCAGTTCAGTTCTTAATCGCATTGCCTTCAAATTCAATTCTGTCTCAAACCTGAATGTTTGTAAAACTGTATAATTTTCAAAAGAATTAGCCAGAAATTTAGGGAGGGTTTGTTTGGGATAACTGTACCCTCTGATTAACATACATTTTTAGAATTTGTCCCTGTTGTAACATTCATTTGCTATTTAAGTGCCCACCTGTGTCAATGTTATTCATTATGCACATTAAAGCATTGACTGAGATAGGTGGCTGCAAAAATTGAATGAATGAATGAATGAATGAATAAATTGAATGATTGCTGTCAATATTTTTCAGGGACCTATGGGACCTCCTGGAGACAAAGGGCCACCGGTACAGTAGGTCTTTCTAATTATATGCAGTGTGTGGTAGGAAATAGGATGGAAAGATTATTGTATTATATCACCTTTTGGTTTGCCAATGATAATAGTAAATTCAGGTACATATCGTATCAGTAGCATCAATTACTATAGAAATATTGACTTGATTCTACATTCCCAAATGTCCTGCCTTATGACATTGCTTAGGATCTATAGATATCCAGGCCCTAATGCCTTCCACAACTTCTGAGCATTTTGAACAGAATACTCAAGGGCTGGATTATTAGGGGATTCATGAAAGGATAATTGTGCTGGTCATCTCTGTTTCCATACTCTGTTCATTTGTTGCCACCTACTTGGATAGAAGCTAGAAGCCATTTTCAGATGTTAGAGATCAGAGCATTATGCATAGTTCATCACCTTTAGAAAAAAAAAAAATCCTATACTGTATGTATAAGACAAGCTTGTCAAGGACAAGCTTCTCTTCGACGTGGTTGCCGATCAGAAAATTTTATATAAGAAAGCTTTCATATATATATATATATATAATCAGTGCTTTTTTTGTAAAAGAAAAAGGTGCCGGAACTCACACATGTCATACAACCCACCTTGCCCTACCCTTCAAGGTTCCATCCAAAAAAGGTGCCGGAACTCCGTTCTGAGCGTTCTATGAGAAAAAAAGCCCTGTATATAATCTACTTTATTAATTTATTGCATTAATCATTATTTGGTTTATTTCAATTTCAACTCACTTGAAAAGGCGAAGTATGAAATTTCTGTAGAAGCATTGTTGAAAACTGCAGTACCCGAGGGTTGTTGTGATGAAAGCATAACAAAGAAAATAGAGCAGCGTAACCTCTGTAGATGATGTCCGGGTAATTTAGACAAGCAAAGCTGATAAAATTCTAGGTGTGTTTAGTGTGTGGATAAAACTTAGCAGGTGATGGATTCCACTATGTATCGCTTATGCTTATTATCTCCTTAAATCAACGGTATACAAGGGGACTCAGAACCACATGTGAGAGCGACCTTCAAAACTGTTAGCAAACTGTAATTTTAACATAAGAGGATAAATCTTTAAAACACACAACCAGAGATTATTGGATTAATTAGTAATTAATGCTTATAGAAGCATACATTATTGAGGTTTTTTCCCCCCCTTCCTTCTGATCTCTACCATAACTATTTAGAATGCTCTTGAACAGACATGTCAAACACAAGGCCCGGGGGCCGGATCCGGCCCGCAAAGTGGTTTCATGTGGCCCGCGAAGCCATCCTGGAAACAGTGAGGGAACGGCCCCCACTGCCTTGGCCCTGGCCCAGAGACCCTCCTTCTGCCAGAGACCCTCAGATCTGTCCCACTCCCGCCCGGGCCCCCATAGGCACCCTTGATGCGAACGATGTAGAGCTGGCCATGCCCACCCAGTAGGCCATACGCACTTTAGTCACGCCCACCCAGTAGGCCACGCCTACCCAGGCCACACCCACCCGGCCCCCTGAGGGCAACCGCAATGCTGATGCGGCCCTCCGTGAAATTGAGTTTGACACCCCTGCTCTTGAAGACCAAGGATAATTCTTGCCCCAAATAAGTTTCTCCATCTGTGACATAGAAAAATATAGTATGTAAGGTTTGAAATAATGCATCAAACCCTTCTTCCTCTTTCACCAGGGTCCTCGTGGTTTACCAGGCATCCAAGGCCCTCCTGGACTGACTGGTCAGGATGTAAGTAAAAAGGCCGATGGTTTATTAATTTATGAAATACAATGGATTGTTGAGCAAAAATTGTGATACCAGAGGTAGCATAGCTTTCCTTATCCAATCAGGAATATAATGGAATGCGCAGAAATGAATAGGTTAATGATGATGATTAAAGATAAGACAGAGTCGGAGTATTATGAAATTTGGGGAAAATTTTATGAGTGGGTGAAAAAGAGAATATGCTTAAAAGACAGCTAACACTAATTCAGATGGAAGAAAAATGAGGAGATAAGGATATTATCATACCAAATACAGATATTGAAAATCCAAGGAGAGGAGCTGCTCGGACATCACCCCTGAATTGTATCGGAGGAGGGATGGGAGGGAAGAAAGGAGAGGAGAGAGGGAAGAGAGTAGAGGAGGGGGAAGGAAGTAGGGAGGTTGGAGGGAAAGAGGAGGAGAAGTGGGGAGAAACGGGAGGGGAGTGTTGAGGGAAAGAGGAGAGGAGAAGAAGAGGAGGGAAGTAGGAAAGAAAGGGAGAAAGTAGAGAAGAGGGAAGAGAGAGAAGGAGGGTGGAGACAGTGAAAGGGGAAATGGACGAGCAGCACCCAAACTTACCTGTATGTATTTACGTATGGCTATATATGATACGAGGGACGCGGTGGCTCAGTGGGTTAGGACGCTGAGTGTGTCGATCAGGTGGTCGGCAGTTTGGCGGGTCGAATCCCGAGTGCCGCGTAGCAGAGTGAGCTCCTGTTACTCGTCCCAGCTTCTGCCCACCTAGCAGTTCGAAAGCACGTAAAAATGCAAGTAGAAAAATAGGGACCACTACGGTGGGAAGGTAACAGTGTTCCGTGCGCCTTTGGCGTCTAGTCATGCCGGCCACATGACCACAGAGACGTCCTCGGACAAGCGCTGGCTCTTCGGCTTTGAAACGGAGATGAGCACCGGCCCCTAGAGTCGGAAACGACTAGCACGCATGTGCGGGGGAACCGTTACCGTTATATATGATACATGAGCCTAAATGGACTCCAGAGGTTGGTAGAGGACAGAAAGGCCTGGAGGAACATTGTCCATAGGGTTGCGATGGGTCGGACACGACTTCGCAACTAACAACAACAAATATATGATACCTACAGCATTACTGATATAACAAATGTTAAACACTTGAAAAAAGGTTTATATTTCATTGGTTAGTTTGTGGTATATTAAAGGAACTGTGAAAAATAAAATAAATAAATAATATTTTGTTTAAAAAAACACACACCAGAAAACTAAAAAAAAAAAAATCACCCACAGATACAATGCATTTTCTTTTTACCTTGTTAGTGAAATAATAGCTTGTTGGTGAAGTAATTTCCTCAGCAGTGTACAAAGCAAAGGAGGTTACAACATAAGATGTAATCATTTCAATAATGCAATATTGATGAAGCAACCCATATAATCAATAAATAGAATAAACTCCCCTGTCTTAAATGAAGAGGAAGTTTTGAGCAACAGGGAGAAAAAAAAATTGTCAGGACTCTAGCAATCCTGCCTAAAAAATGTGATTAACCACTAAAAATCCATTCTTTTAATAACATTGGGTCTGTTTCATAATGCCCAAGGATGTGCAATTTGAAGAATAACTTATTATCCATACCTCATCTTTGCACGACTTCAATCAGCAGTAATTGCTTGCTAGAAATCTTTCTTTTTCTATTTATAAGGGAGATGGAAGCATAGAATGATGCAAACTTGCAAAAAGGAAATAATCAGTGAATTTCTTCTTGCTTTCTCTTCCCACGTGTCTCCTGTTCCAGCTGAGCTCAGCAAAGTAGAAACAGATAATTGCAGTAGTCAGCCAGCAGTAAAAAAGAGAAAGGAAGAAAGAAAGAAAGAAAGAAAGAAAGAAAGAAAGAAAGAAAGAAAGGAAGGAAGGAAGGAAAGGAAGGAAGGAAGGAAGGAAGGAAGGAAGGAAGGAAGGAAGGAAGGAAGGAAGGAAAATGTAGACAGATAGAAATAGGGGATAGAATTGATTCTCCCAAAATCTACTTTTGCGCAAAATGACATTGATGAATTAACTGAAAAACTCTAAATACAATCTCTTCTCTTTTTCAAAGACCTAGGTGGAAAGATTTCAAGCTATGATGGACTGTTTTCTTTTCAATGAAAAAAGAAATGGTCAACAAATTGCCCCCAGGTGGCCTCCAAGGTCTTGTTTTAAATATTTCCCCAGATTACATCAGGACTATGTCACCAGAATTCATCAGAGACCCCTGAACATCAGCATATGATGTAGAAACATCTTAAATGAAAACTGAACATAGAAAGACATGTTCAGAGTTCAGAATAACAGAGTTGGAAGAGACCTTGGAGGTCTTCTAGTCCAACCCCCCTGTTCAGGCAGGAAACTATACCATTTCAAACAAATGGTTGTCCAGTCTCTTTTTAAAAACCTGAAGTGTTGGAGTATTGACAACTTCTGGAGGCACGTTGTTCCAATGATTAATTGTTTTCACTGTCAGGAAATTCCTCCTGAGTTCTAGGTTGCTTCTCTCCTTGATTTAATTTCCATCCGTTGCTTCTTGTCCTGCCTTCAGATGTTTTGGAGAATAGGTTGACCCCATCTTCTTTGTTGTAACCTCTAAGATATTGGAACACTGCTATCATGTCACCTTAGTCCTTCTTTTCATTAAATTAAACATATCCAATTCCTGTATTGACCACATGAAACCGTTTTTCGTATGAAATTTGAAGACTTTAGGAAGCTCTCATGACCTCCTGAATCTTGATACTTAGATGAATATGACTATTGTGAAAATAATTTTATGAATGGAACACATGGTAGCTAAGGAGAAAAAAAAACTTCGCATCTGTGTACATTTGAGTGTAATTGCATTGTATGGATGAACAACACTATCCTTTTCGAAGCGTTTGATACCCATACATGGTACCAAGAAAAGAGAATATTTATAGTTCAGGTTCATCTATGAGACCTTGAAGGGATAATGTTATGTAGTTTGCTAATGAAACATCTACAAGATCACCACTGTTCAGAGAGCAACAAGGACCCTATTGTTCTTTTTTTACCCCTTTTCTTTCTACAGGGTTTACCTGGAAATCCAGGAGAAAGAGGACTGCCGGGAAAACCAGTAGGTCACTGCACAACCTTTCTCTCTTTCTCTTCTCTTTCTTTTCATTGGCACGTTTCATTGAGAAATCAACAACTTTGTTCCAAGCAAATATTTGTACTGCAGTACAGTACGTGAATATCTGAGAAGAAAACCATACCGTGTTGTACAAGGGTGGGCAACCAGGGCTCCTCTGCAACCTGTGGGCTTCAACACCCAGACTTCCTGAGCCAGGAAATTGAATCCCACAGGTTATAAAGGGGCCCTAGTTGCCCACCCCTGATGTTGTAGACATCTCTATCACTCTCTTAACTTACATCAGTGGTACCGGAGCTGCTTCTCCTTTGTGGTCCTTCAAAAAGGCGTTTGATCAATGGGAAGATGATCTTTTATGTTTCTACCTTTGATACCAGATTTTCTGAAATGATCTCCATAAGTGATATAGGTGTTTGTTTGTTTTTCTTCTCTTAGGGTTCCCCTCCTCTCCTTAACCCTGATGACATCAGACTGTTAGTTAAGGTAAGTTCTTTCCCCAGGTGTCCAAAGACCTACCTAACACTCAGGGAGCATTAATGTAAACCATCAAAGTCTGTAAATGCTTGTAAAATGTATTGTACATGCAGATTATAAGGAGAGACTCAGTAGAAAACGTAGATCTGCCAAGGATGTTCATGAGAACAAAAGAAGTGCATTTATTTACTTCTTTTTTTTTCTCCTCTTGAGTAGTCTTCTTCAAGTCAAGATTAACTTTTTGTAAACATCATGAGGACATCTCTCTCTCTCTCTCTCTCTCTCTCTCTCTCTCTCTCTCTCTCTCTTGTTGTGAGGGGGTAGCAATATAAAAATCATTTGTCATTGTCTTCTTGTGGGAATTTTTTCCCACAGCTTCCCAATCTACTGCACAGTCTTGCTAGTCACTACTGATCTTCCATTCTACATTTGGAAGGACAGTCTTTACTGGGGCCAGTGCTGGCTCAAGGACTGATAGAGAGCACTAACTCAACTATGAGAAAGACACCAGAAGAGCTTTCTGAAGTGTATGATGTGTGAAATAGTAAAGCATGGCTATAATGTGTCGTGCCACAAACCCACAGACAGAAACAAAGGCTTCTTCAATTTACATTCAATTCATAATTCACTACAAGAAAGTCAAGGTAGACTTGCATTTGAGAAGAACTGTCTGCTGCTTCAATAACACTATGATTCCCCTCTTTAGGATATTTGCACTGATTGTCCCCCTGGACCATCTGGTCTCCCTGGAATGCCAGGACAGAAGGGTGATAAAGGCCTTCGAGGCTCACCCGGGAGTGATGGACCAGTTGGAAAAAGGGTAAGAAAGACTTCAAGCATAAGAGACAGAATAACAGAGTTGAAAGGGACTTTGGAGGCCTTCTAGTGCAACCCTTTGCTCAAGCAGGAGACCCTATACCATTTCAGACAATGGCTGTTCAATTTCTCCTTATAAACCCCCAGTGATGGAGCACCACAACTTCTGAAGGTAGGCCGTTCCACTGATTGACTGTTCTAACTGTTAGGAGATTTCTCCTTATTTCCAAGTTGGTTTTCTCCCTGATTAGTTTCCATCCTGGCTTCTTGTCCTGCCCTCTGGTGCTCTGAAGAATAGGTTGACCCCCTTTTCTTTGTGGCAGCCCCTCAAATATTGCTATCAGGTCGTCTCTTGTCCTTCTCTAGATTAGAATAGGATTATCTGCAGACTTTGCTGTACTTCCTTGTAGATGTACTCCTACAGGCTCGAAGGAGAAAGAGATTACCTCTGCTAGGATATTGGACAGATTGCCCTTGCATTAATAATAATCATTCTTTGGACACTTCACATTAGTGATTTATTGGGCTGCCTCTGTGACCTCTGTACATTTCTAATGTATCCCCAAGCAATGTCTAGGACAGGGGTAGGCAACCTCGGCTGTTTTATGACTTAAAAGCCAGTTGGGTGACTTTGGGCCAATCACCAGGAGACTGTGAGTTCTAGACCTGCCTCAGCCAAAGAAGCCAATTAAGTGACTTTGGGCCAGTCATTCTCTCTCAACCCAACCCTCCTCACAGGGTTGTTCTTGTGGGGACAATAGGAGGAGGGAAGGCTATTAAATATGTTATTCATGCAAATAATAAATAATAAATCATTCATCAGTTTAATAAATAAATCAAATTAATATAAATAACAAAGGATCTCATGCAATAAACCCCACAGGAAGAGGGGGGGGGGGAGTTCTCATCTGCACCAACAAATGGCATGATGAATTTGTGACAGCCCTTCCTTACCAAGCTATAGTAAGTCAGATTCAAAAATAACATGAATTAATCAAACTCATCATCTAAGGTTATTGTATCTCCATACTTCTATATTTAAAACAATGCAACAATTTGGTGCCAACTATAGCAAAGGCAGGGACACGGTGGCTCAGTGGGTTAGGACGCTGAGCTTGTCGATCAGAAGGTCGGCAGTTTGGCGGCTCGAATCCCGAGTGCCGTGTAGCAGAGTGAGCGCCTGTTACTTGTCCCAGCTTCTGCCAACCTAGCAGTTCGAAAGCATGTAAAAAATGCAAGTAGAAAAATAGGGACCACTACGGTGGGAAGGTAACAGCCGTCTAGTCATGCTGGCCACATGACCACGGAGTCGTCCTCGGACAAACGCTGGCTCTTCGGCTTTGAGCCCCTAGAGTCGGAAACGACTAGCACGCATGTGCGGGGGAACCTTTACCTTTACCTTATAGCAAAGGCACTGGGAAATGTGTAGAAAGCTTTGAGTGGAGACCATATGGTATCATCAAATGGTCTGTCCCTATGGGAGGACGGGGTGACCTCATTTATCTGTGTAAGAGAAAGAGGACACAGGTTGGAGCAATGGCATGTGCTTCCCCATTGCTTCAACCTGTGCCCTCTTTCTCTTGAGCAGACAAATGGGGTCACCCCGTCCTCCCATAGGCACAGACCATTTGATGATGCCGGATGTTGCTAGGATACTATAGGAATGAACAATCGAGCTAGAAAACATCTGTTTGTAAACTGTGTTTCTGTCAGGGAGAACCTGGACTCAGAGGTCCCCCTGGATCTCCAGGCGGGGAAGGTCCCAAGGTAAGATGTACATTCTATCTTATATGACTCTTGCTTCCCCTCAAAAATACATATTTGAAAATAACTGGCATAAGCAGAGAAGACTCTTTTTACTAATAGAAAAGAACTATTCAAAGGGAAAAGCATTCCAATTTCAAGGTCCATCAAACCCTGCTTTCTAAAAATATATATATATTTATTCTAGCATTTAACAGTTGGGATGTGTTTGTGTCTCCTATTCCTTTTTTAAAGAAAAGTGACAAGGCTGTTATACGTGAAACAGCTGCAGGAATGTGACCTCATAGGCACGCTCAAGTTAGCATGAAGAGAATTGACTTTCCAAAACACTTGTTCCTCCAAAGCTGGAGGAAAATTAGATGAGTGGAACATCAGTGGAATCAGCTTCCGTGCAACATCTGTTTCAAGTAGCTCTTACATCTTTAAAAAGAAATTTCCTGAGCCACAACTCTACTGTATAAAACTAAGAATAAGCCCTAACAATGCACCAGTTAGAGCATTGATGCACAGAACCCTAACAAGTCCCAGAAATCAGCACTTCCCCAGTCAGATTGTGCAATTTGAGAGGGCCTTCTTGGAGTCGTGGCTTCTGCTCAAGGAGCAGTTGGCAGCGATGGCTAGAGCGGCTTTTTTACAGGTTCATCTTCCATTCTGGACTGGGCGATCTCATGCCTTAGATACCTCCCACAGTATGTGAGGCTACTATTGTGTAGTGGGTTCTGGAATGCATGGATGATGCCAGGCACAGGAGTACAGCATAACCGTCTTTATTAAGAGGTAGATTGTACTGGGGAAATAGGGTTTACCTGCCCAGGTACACTTCCAGCCAATGGATTTAAACCTGGCTTTCCCACCAAGAGTCGAGATACACTTCCAGCCAATAGATTTAAACCTGGCTTTCCCGCCGAAACGCTGCTCCCCGGCCGCAGCAGTTTCGGCCCAGCGCCACCTGGTGGTATCGGTAGAGCTGTTGCTTGCAGTGTTATTAAACCCCATACATAACAGCTACCTCTGAAGATCATTCAGATGTTCCTGCTGGTACAGAAGTGAAGCTGGTCCAGAATGCAAAAGTGTGGGCATCTCGCAATGTGCTCATATAAGAACACTTTTCTATGAACCATGTTGGATCCTAGAAGGCTTCTGTTTGCTTCACAGTGCTAGTTACCACCTATCAAGCCTTAGATGGCACAAGAACTGCCTATCCTGCTTTGTTTTTGCCCAGTTCCCTGGTTCATTAAGGAGGGTACGCTCCTAATCTCTTCTATTATACCAAGTCATCTTACTGGACTTTTTTTTAAATTAGGGTTCTAAAGGAGAGGCTGGGGCATCTGGTGAAGCTGGACTGAAGGGTGAACAGGTGAGAGAAAATAAGGAATCAGCATGACTTTAAAAACAAAAAAACCACTCAGTAACAACAAAATCTCTAACTTGACTCTTCTTCACTTCCCAAAGAAAGTTCTGTGCCCTGCTTTTGAGTTATTGTGCCAAAATATTCATATGCCTTTAGTCTTTAGTCATCATGAAAGTCATAGGTTGTACGATAGACATGAAAACTTGGCCATTAAGAAGACATCTGGTTTTGCAGAAGTGATAAAAATGTGAAAGGAAAATTGAAAACATTTAAACAATAATAATTTCCTTTGAAGGTAGCATATAATTTGGAGTGTGTGTGTGTGTGAGAGAGAGAGAGATTACTCCATCACAGTTGACTTTTTTGAATTGTTATTAAGCAGCACAATTTATCTGAGAAGATAAATCCTGATGTTATATGAAAAAATGGTGATGGCATAGCTGTTGATATTTCTCCTGAGAGTATTAGGAAGCCAAAAATGAAAGGAAATTTTGTTCTATCTCTTTGCTGAGTTTCTATTACCCTCAAGATCTAGACATCTGCTTTGCTTCGTCTGCCGCAAGAGAGATTTGATCCCAGCAGCTGCCATCTCATTTAAGTATGCTGTTTATCAATCTCTGCTGCAAAGAGAAAACACTTAAGATGCATCACAACAGCACATGTAGCAAATGCAGCTGCTGCATACAGGTTTACACAGGGTGAGCGCAAAGGAGAGAGGAAGATTGGAAACTTCTCTGGAACTCAGAGTTGCTGTTTATAAGTATGGTGTTTGGCCTAGAGCACATTTTTCAATCTCAACAACTTTAAGATATGTCAACTTCAACTCCCAGAGTTTTCTAGCCAATTGAAATTAACACATCCTACTGTTGGTGAGGCTGAGAAACACTGTTGTAGAATTTCAAATCAACCTTAAGCAACTCAGTCTAATGATATCTAGCAATGTAACCATTCATTGCAAAGATCGCTTGGAGGTAAGAGAAACTTCTAATGTAATTTACCAGCTGGGAGAAGATGGGGTGGAATCTAACTACCAGATTGCAAGAACATGAGCCAGTGTTTAGATGAGGAGACCCAAATTCATTGGTAGCCTCATACTGCAATGAACAAGGACACACATTCAGTTTCACAGCTACTAAGATTGTTGGCTGAGCAGTACAAAAATAGCCAGGAAAGGACTGAAGCCTGGGAAGCCAGCCACTTGTTAGTCAATAGGAGTGCTAATTTACCATCAGCCTACAAGATACTTAAGAGCCAAGGGCACAGCAGCACTAGGAAGCAACCCACAACTTAATAGCTGGCCACCAATACTCCAATTAACAACTGAAAACAACACAACCACAGACACAACATAAATACTATGCACAGAACAGTCCAGCACACATGTAGAGAGAGAGGTTCCCAAGGATGGGCTCCAGCATGAGTCCAAAAGCTTGTGCGATTAAATCTCTGGCCCCAGTGACCAACTTAGTTGGATTCTGCATGATACCTAGTCTCCAAGATACTTGGAAAACCTGGAAAGTGAGTTATTAGAAATTGAATACCATCATACTTCAGAGGAGGAACAATACAACAAAGTTATTTGTCTCTCCATGGTATCATCTCTTTGGTATTTTGTCACCCTCCAAGACCGGGGACAGAAAAATATGACAAATTATTTTTCTTCCACCACCACCCTCCAAAAAAAAATATTTTCTTTGGAAGCAGTGCCAGGAAAATTTCACTAGCACATAAGTCACCATATTCAGTCATCAGACTCACTGTGAACAAATGGCATTGTGTTCTTGGATTAATGAACATCCATGTTTATCCTACATGTGATGTCCCGATTTAGCCATGGATGATACTTAAATAGATGCTGTGAACATTGCCTTTGTGCTATGATTAGGACAGGAAAAATAGCAAAGGGAGATTTTTTTTCTCTCGCTCTGATAGCTCCCATATTTTTCTTTCTCAAGTTGCTTTTCATAAAGAAAGTTTAAAGTTGCAAGACTTGATTTCAACGTGAGGTTGAAATTACTGCTTAAATTGAACCAGCTATGTTAAATCCTCAAGGAGGTCTCAGTAGCACTTTGTCATTCCTCAAACCTTTGTTCTTCACACACAACAAAAATAAGAAGAAGAAAAAAACCCCAGTATAATTCAGATGTATTGCAGATGCTTATTTTTATTTATGTGCATTTCTGATGCAGATACACACAGAGAAGAGTATTTATTTATTCAGAAACTGTGCTTGCTATGTTCTTAATAGAAAAATAACATGCTGTATTATGTTGAAACTATATTCCTGGGGAAAATAATAAACAGAACTAAGGTTGAATGTAGATGAGATACTTGGTCATTCATACTTTCCTTAAAATAGTGATAGGGCCAAGAAAGTGGTTTATAGTCTGGAACCCAAACATTTTGCCTGGTAGATTGTGTGCATACAGAAATGTACACAAAGCCTTGATTCTATTCCCTTTTAGCGTAAATAGAATAATGCAGAGTGCAGAAAGCATAAAAAAAATAGCCAATGGAATTAAAGATGTTGGATTTTAATAAGAAAAGAAAATATACCCAAACCAATTTATACCAAGACTTTTCCTTATCTTTATCTTCTAATAAACCATTCTTGCTTACACCATGCCCAGAGACTGCTTCCTACATTGCTTTTTAACTCATTTCATTTTATAAAGATGTTATGCACTCTCTTCAGTTATATATCTTTCTTAGTCTTCTCCAGTTGACTTTGCCTTTATATATTTATTTTGTAATTTAATTCTCATCCATACCTCTGCATGGAGGTAGACATCTATCTAACATTCAGTACACATTAGTCACAGTGTTAAACACAGACTTCTCTGCATAGGCATGCAATTATGGATTCACCAATGTACCTATTAAGTGTTCACACATGTATTTCTTATATATTTGTCCATCAGTATACCAAAAAACCAAGAGGATATCCTATATCTCCTTAATTTACTAGTTGCACAGTGTCAAAACACCAGTTAAACATTGCATTTATTCTCATTCAAACTTCACTTCCACATATGCTTCTTTCATTATGTTCAGCAACTATTTTTACAACAGATCTATAATTAGTTCGCATTCATTGTTATCCCATGCTTTCACTAACTCAAAAATGGTCTCACTTTCATGCTTTCCTCAAGAACCTTCTGAAAAGCAAAATCTAACTGCCATAAAGCTGCATTGCACTCCAATTTGGCTCGCCATCACCTCTTGTGTCTAGTGAATTATAATTCTGCAAGACCCTTTGGTTGGGGGTTTTCCCCCCATTCACTCTTGCTATATTTCCTTTGGTGTAATAGCAGTGTTTTTTAGGTGACAAGCAGCCTTTATACACCTATGAAAATCATACAATAAATCCAGAAGTAAACCACATCCACATTTTGAATTTTTTCACTTATACTTATGGTGTTGTTTGGCGGGGGGGATCATAATGTTTTTTAACATGCTGTAGACTTGCTAACTTTTAACATAGTGTAGAACATGGAAAGCATGGTTTAGACTTGGTACTGTGCCTTAGTCATACCCATGTTCAATGAAACTTTCCATCCTGATGATAAAGATAAGTCCCATCAGTTTGGACATATTATGGTTAGTATGTCAGAAGTCCAATCATAACTCAATCTTACCCAAAGCAGGATCTCACTGTTCAGTGCAACCTAAAACCTCTATCGAGGTACCATCTTGGAAATCCTCTCCCATTTGTGTTGGAAGCACCCAGATGCTTCTGGGTTGAAAGGATTAACCAGTGACATCACTGTTGCCCAGGGGATGCTGGTGGGGGCTCCTTTCAACATGCCTACCAAAGTGGTACCTATGTATCGACACATGTTTGCACACTTTTGAATTGAGCAGAAGCTAGAGCAAGGATCTTCAAACTTGGCCCTTCCTTTTATGTCTTGTGGACTTCAATTCCCAGAATTCCTCAGCCAGTGTGCTGAGTTTGAAGTTCCCTGAGCTAGAGCGAATGCCAGGAACTCACTCCATTATACAGCAGCATTTGGGTCTCAAACGTGGGCTTGCAAATTGTCAACCCAGTATTCTAACCACATGAGCCACTGTGCTTCCACCTTGAAATTAATGCATGTTACTGTAGCTGTTCTTCAAGAATATGCAGTGCTTGATACACATTTAGGGTGGCAAGTTGTTTGCTTGTAACACTTAAGAAGAACATGAACTATACTGTACAAATAATAACATGTATGATAAATATTGTTCTTGTCTGTAGGGTCATCCTGGAATACCTGGCTTCATGGGTCCCCCTGGGAATCCAGGCCCAGCTGTAAGATTTTCATTTACATGTTAATTTTTAACCTTCATCTACTAGAATATAAGGCAAAATGTTTTTTGTAAATCTATTTGTGATGATGGTGACGATGATTCAGTAATTTTGATTATTGTTGATGATAATTCAATAATGTTGATGTTATTGATGATGATTCAGTTATTGATGATGATTTCAATAATAATTTTATGAGGTTGTTATTGAGGGTAATTCAATAATTTTGTCCCACGGTACCTTGGAGCATTATATAGACTTCTACAGTCTAGATCAGGGGTGTCAAACTCAATTTCATTGAGGGCCGTATCAGCATTGTGGTTGCCCTCAGGGGGCCGGGTGGGTATGGCCAGGGTGGGCGTGGTCTACTGGGTGGGCGTGGCTAGAGTGCGTATGGCCTACTGGGTGGGCATGGCCAGCTCTACATCGTTCGAATCAAGGGTGCCTATGGGGGCCTGGGCAGGAGTGGGACAGATCTGAGGGTCTCTGGCAGAAGGAGGGTCTCTGGGCCAGGGCCAAGGCAGTGGGGGCCGTTCCCTCACTGTTTCCAGGATGGCTTTGCGGGCCACATGAAACCACTTCGTGGGCCGGATCCGGCCCCCGGGCCTTGTGTTTGACATGTCTGGTCTAGATCTCTGAGCTGTAGCAAATATTGTACCATGATAGATGGACTGTCCTTTATAGGTGCTCATCTTATTAAAGTCTGTCCATCTATTGTGGGAAGTCTGCCCCATGCCCCGAGAAAGAAATATTAAAAGGGCAGAATATTATATTTCCTCAAAGGATCTTAAAGAGGCAGAAAAGCATGCCCAGTTTTTCTTAATAGCCCCAACTGTCTCTCCCCAAAGCAGAAACCAGTTCTGTAGAAATGCAGATGTAGGAAGGCTGGAGCCAGGAAGCTAGAAGCTTAGGAAGACACCTAAAAATTGTATACCCCACCCAAATTCTAACCCACAGATGCCAAGGGGGCACACTCAGATTCAGTTCAAAGTACATGACACAGGAAATACAAAGCCTCAGACAGGAACAGGAAACAACCTCAAGAGCCCCAGAGGGTATAAAAACCGACTCCCTACACATCTTCTCTCTCTTTTCTTCCAGAGCCATCTTTCAGTCTGGCTCTCCCCTTCAATAAACTACAACCTTCTTTCTAAAGCAGTCGCCATGTTGTTTATTTCCAGCTTGGACTGGACCCTGATGAAGACTTTTCCTTCCACACTATCATGGTACAATATTCATTACAGCAAATACAGAGAGTTTCAGCAGTAATGTGCAAAAATTATCTTCAAGCCATATGAGAGAGAGGTTTCTCCAGAGATACAAATTCTGCATCAACTATCAATTATCATGTATGTTTTTTGCAGGGTGGGGCATGATGGTAAATGAAAACTTCAAGGCCATTGTATCTAAGATAAAGAATTGCTACATTAAATATATTTTTTCATTGTTGTTTAGGGAGCAGAGGGCTCCCCGGGACCCGTAGGCTCTCCAGGACCTCCAGGAGAAACGGTAAGTTGCTGTTCTAAATAGAATAGAATAGAATAGAAAGGAATGGAATGGAATGGAACAGAACGGAACGAAACAGAACGGAATGGAACAGAATAGAAAACATAAAAGAATAGAATAGAATAGAATAGAATAAAATAGAACAGAACAGAACAGAATAGAATAGAATAGAATAGAATAGAATAGAATAGAATAGAATAGAAAATACGGAATGGAACGGAACGGAACAGAACAGAACAGAACAGAATAGAACAGAACAGAACAGAACAGAATAGAATAGAATAGAATAGAATAGAATAGAATAGAATAGAATAGAAAAGAAAAAATGGAATGGAATGGAACAGAATGGAACACAATGGAACAGAACAGAATGGAACGGAACGGAATGGAACAGAACAGAACAGAACAGAACAGAACAGAATAGAATAGAATAGAATAGAAAAGAAAAGAAAAGAAAAGAAAAGAAAAGAAAAAATGGAATGGAATGGAATGGAATGGAATGGAATAGAATAGAATAGAATAGAATAGAATAGAATAGAATAGAATAGAATAGAATAGAATAATACTTTCTTGGCCAAGTGTGGTTGGACACAGAAGGAATTTGTTTCCAGTGTGTGAGGTCCCAGTGTACATACAAGTAATAGTGGTAATCATGATCATATACAACATGAAAATGCATTCATCGTAAATTGTGAAATACAACACTTCATCATAAATCATAAGATGCAACACTTAATGATAGTCTTAAAGTACTAGCTAAGCAAACCACATAAATCATACTAGGGTACAAAAAAATATAAATTGTAACATACAAGCAGCAAGTTATAGTCATAAGAAAATAAGGATAAGTAATAGGAAAGATGAGGAGTATCATAGTAATACAGATTTACTAGTATTTTGACAGTGTTGTAGGAATTCATTGTTAAGCAGAGTGACAGCATGGTGGGGGAAAAAACTCCTATCCTTATGCCTAGTCCTTCCAGTGTGCAATGCTCTGTAGTGTCATCTTGAGGGAAGAAGTTGATATTCTTCATATCCTAATATTCTTTCCGAATATTAGAGAATCCCCACAAAAGGGGCCTCAGAACTTTTAGAACTTTGGAAAAGATCTGAGAGAGTTGAGTCTACGAATGGCTGAGATTATCAACCATCCAGGTCAAAGTTATCCCAAAGCTTCTTTTTCCAAAAGTCAGCTGTAGTTTTACATCTCATCCAAGAAACATCTTCGGTTCTTCTTCAGAGAAGCGAAGAAGCTTCTTGGATGAGAAGCAGAACATTTGCAGATTAAAAATCAAGGAAGTCTAGTTGTCTTTTGGGGAGAAAAAGACCTTTGTGGTGTCTATGAGTGATGGGTTCCAATGAAGGGGAAAATCTAAAAGCTGCAAGAATATTTCACTAAGACTCTGAGAGATTTCTTAAGACTTCTGGAGTTTTGCTTTTTTCCCCCCTCTCTGAATTGATTGCGGTGGTAAATTTATTTATTTATTTTATTTTTATTTTTAATCCCATTTATATCCCGCCCTTCTCCGAAGACTCAGGGCGGCTTACAATCTAAGCACAAATCAAATGTGCTTAGCAATAGCCTTCTATGTATATGCCTGCTTATTAGGGCTTTTGCCCCTGCCCCCCAAGCGGCATTATTACAAAGTCAGCTTATTGCCCCCTACAATCTGGGTCCTCATTTTACCTACCTCGGAAGGATGGAAGGCTGGGTCAACCTTGAGCCTGGTGGGACTCGAACCTGCACTAATTGCAGGCAGCTGGTGTTACTTAAGGGGGGGGGGCAAATGGGAGGGATGAATGGAGTGGGATATTTCTTCCCACAAAGCTATTATAGTTCTTCAGATGTGTGGGAGAGACAGGATCTGATATAATGATTGTACAAAGCAAGGACTTGGTTTCAGGTTTTCCTCATCCAAGCACCTTAATGATTCTAATGTAGTATCATGTCTGGGTCTCTTTGACAGGGGAAAGAAGGTCCCCCAGGACCTCAGGGACCCCCAGGATTGCCTGGACTCATGGTGAGTATGAGCATTTGTAACTATTGATGGAAGATACCATTTATAAAATAGGATCTACTCTGAATTTCAGGCCCCTATAGAAGTATTTTGTCAGAAGAGTAAAAAAACTCTATCAGAGGGGATGGATCGTGGTTCATTTTTAATGCATGATAAAGAAAAAAAAACCCCAAAGCATATATTCTTCTATTTTTTATTATTATTATTATTATTATTATTATTATTATTATTATTATTATTATTATTATTATTATTATTATTATTATTATTATTTGGATTTATATACCGCCCGTCTCCCAAGGGACTCGGGGCAGTGTACAGGGCAATTAAAACACTATAAAACAACACATAATATACAAAAATTAAAATGAAATCAAACCGACTAGCCCTAAACAATAAAACACATTCTAAAATTTAAAATATTTTAAAATTTAAAATCTAAAATCCCACTCCCTCAGTCCAGGCTGGCAAGTTCAAATAGCCAAGTCTTCAGGTCGCGGCGAAAAGAACAAAGGTCGGGAGCCATCCGGAGCTCAACCGGAAGCTGATTCCAGAGGGCGGGCGCACCCACAGAGAACGCTCTCCCCCTGGGGGCCGCCAGTCGACATTCCCTGACCGACGGCACTCTGAGGAGGCCCTCTCTGTGGGAGCGCACAGGACGATGGGAAGTTGACGCCGGCAGAAGGTGCTCCTGTAAATTTATTTATTTATTTATTCATATTTATATACCGCCCTTCTCCCGAAGGACTCAGGGCGGTGAACTGGGCTATATATAAAATACAGGATACAAAAATTAAAAAAGAATTAAATAAAAGCCCAAGCTAAAACAATAATATAAAAACCCACGATAAAAGCCCCAACCCATCCCCCATCAGGCCAGGCCGGCTTGTTCGAATAGATAGGTCTTTAGGTCGCGTCGGAAGGAGCATCCGGAGCTCAACCGGCAACTGATTCCATAAAGCCGGGGCGCCCACAGAGAAGGCCCTCCCCCTGGGGGCCACCAGCCCACATTCCCTGACCGGTGGCACCCTGAGGAGGCCCTCTCTGTGGGAATGCACAGGGTGGAGGGAAGTAGACGCCGGCAGCAGGTTTAACCTTTTAATTACAAAGAAACTTATAAAAACACAGTAAGAAATTCATGGCTACATGTCTATCTCACCAGAGAGCACAAAGAAGAGGAGAGAGAAAGTAATTTTTGCTTTGGACATGTGCACACAGAAGTAAACTGGCTGAACATGTAACGCTCACCATGGTTACCATGATAAGATAACAAGACTGCTTGCTTTACTGAAAAAAACAGAAAAAAAAAGGCAGTGACATATTTCTATTGGATCCTGAAATAATTCAACTGGAATGGAGGTGCCACATGTATATCAGAGCTAAAGAGAAGCATGTATGGTTGTCTACATATCTTCCCATCCTCACCCCGATGTAGCTACATAGCATGTTAAAATAGTAGGCTGTGCACATATTGCTTGAATTTTCTTAAAAAAATATCTCTTAATTTGAATTGGCAGCCATGCAATCAGATTTTAATTATCCTATTTCAAACTTGGTGAGACAATCTATGAAAAGAAAGATAACTCAATTCGTGGAAGGAAAAATATATACATACATATATATATATATATAAAAGAGAAGGTAAAGATAAAAGTGTCTCCTGGGAAGGAGAGAGAAATCTATTAAGGCATCAAAGTAATCCAATACCATGGTGATAGAAAGGCGACTCTGTTTGCAGACAAGTTCAAAATCTCCACAGTCAAAGGATCTTAGGAGATCCTTTCCCAGCCCTGCTTCGCATCATCTCGAAGATCTGTTCTACCCAGAATCAAGATTATTGGCCAAGAGGAATCCATATTTTGACTCAAAATAGTTTCACAGTTGTGCATGGATATCTTTACTGCTATGTTCAATCCTCTGGCAAGCCTCTCCCACACTCAATCTTCTTTTCTGAGTTTGCAAGTTTTACAACAAAGTAGGACAAGGCTGTTCAAGGGTCAAAGCCATCCATCAGAATGAGGAGGAAGATTGGGAGCATGGTGTCAAGGTTGCAGAAAGGAGGAGGGATTCCAAGAGTCAGGAGGCGAGCTGGAACAAGCATTTCCACCACTGAGAAATGGCCTTGCTAAACAACTCTGGAGGAACCCTACAAAACTGCCTTACAGTGTTTAAAGTCAGGAAATGAACCAATAGTTAATCAACTTAGTTTTTAGAGCTTCCTAAGGTCAAGGAGATATAGGGGACACACTGATTTAAGATTAGTGGTGCCCTCTCATGTGTGAAATGGCTCCAGATTATATTCACCATGGAACCAAGACCTCAACTATATTATCATTCTTAGACATCTAATGGAAAAAGATGTGGAATTATTTTTTTAAAAAAGTGAGTGAAGTATGTGTGATGACTTAGGTCAACCTCAATATCCACCCCCTCTAAATGAATCCCTTCTGCACTCGTGAATCTAGCTGTGGCTCGAAATCTTGACTAATAATAACGGATTTTCTAATTACGCACCTTGCGGTAAAAGATAATAGAACTATGAGGCTTGGGGGTGGTTTGAATTTTAGTACAGGGATATGACTGTGAGCAAAACCTCAGAGGTTGAGTTAGTTATGATTCTACTCTTCCAGTGTAGAATCATAACTGGAAGAGTATATACTCTAAAAAGCTTCCTGTCAAACAGAATATCAATTTTTGGTCAGGTGTATAAATGTGTGAAGGGACGCGGTGGCTCAGTGGGTTAAGACGCTGAGCTTGTCGATCAGAAGGTCGGCAGTTTGGCGGGTCAAATCCCGAGTGCCGTGTAGCAGAGTGAGCGCCTGTTACTCATCCCAGCTTCTGCCCACCTAGCAGTTCGAAAGCACGTAAAAATGCAAGTAGAAAAATAGGGACCACTACGGTGGGAAGGTAACAGCGTTCTGTGCACCTTTGGTGTCTAGTCATGCCGGCCACATGACCACGGAGATGTCCTCGGACAAGCGCTGGCTCTTCGGCTTTGAAACGGAGATGAGCACCGGCCCCTAGAGTCGGAAACGACTAGCATGCATGTGCGGGGGAACCTTTACCTTTACCTTTATAAATGTGTGAAGCTATGTTAGCATGGGGCAACAGCACAAAACTGCATCTCGCTTACTTTGGCCACTTCATGAGGGGGAAATCACTGGAGAACGCAATTGTGTTTGGAAGAGTTAGCAGTGAAAGGACCAGGCCGCCAAAGAACATGAACACCAGCCAGAGCATACAACAACTCAAAGAAGTAGTGCAAGATCAGAAGATGTGGAGAGACCTGATCCATAGAATTACCAACAGTAGGACACTTAGAGAGGAAATTTGACCGAGAAATTTCCTGACAATTAGAACAGTTAATCAGTGGAAGGACTTGATTCCAGAAGTTGTGGATTGAATGAACCTTTATTGTCAAAGTACAACCATGTATACATTGAGATTGGCTAAGCCTCCCTTCGTGCCCCCACCCCCCAACTCACAGGATGCTCTAATGCTGGAGAGACTGGACAGCCATTTGTCTGAAATGGTATAGGGTTTCCTGCCAAAATAGGGGGTTGGACTAGAAGACCTCCAAGGTCCCTTCCAACTCTGTTGTTCTATTATTCTGACTCAAAACATAACACCATCATCATATTGGCATGGAACTAAACTGCAGTAAACACCATTAACAAATTCATTAACCACTTTTTGCTCCACTGTTGGAAGCATGGCCTGACGTGTTTGAGGTGTTTATCTATGAAAGGGGATACATCATTTTAGATAAGCGAAGTATTATTTGGTGTCCACGTACATTATGCATTTCATTGGCTGGGACACTGAAGCAACAAACCCTTAGTTGGTTTGACTTGCTCCTTTTCATACAACCTAGTTTTTCTCTATGGATTTTCCACAGCATGGAGTTGGCAGGTTTGCTACTGGGTATATAGTCTATAGATGTGGTGGCTCAGTGGGTTAGGAAGCTGAGCCTGTCGATCAGAAGATCGGCAGTTTGGCGGGTCGAATCCTGAGTGCCGCGTAACAGAGTGAGCGCCTGTTACTCGTCCCAGCTTCTGCCAACCTAGCAGTTCGAAAGCATGTAAAAATGCAAGTATAATAATAGGGACCACTACGGTGGGAAGGTAACAGCGTTCCGTGCGCCTTTGGCGTCTAGTCATGCCGGCCACATGACCACCGAGACACCCTCGGACAAGCGCCGGCTCTTCGGCTTTGAAACGGAGTTGAGCACTGGCCCCAAGAGTCGGAAACGACTAGCACGCATGTGAGGGGGAACCTTTATCTTTACCTTATATAGTCTAATTTTGTCTAATTTTCCTAAAAGAGTCATCTTTGGTCAGTTTTTTCTTTTATTCTCAAAAGCACCTCCCCCCCCAAAAAAAATATTGCAGAATGTCTTTGCATCTTTAATCTTGTTTATCTATTTGGGTTCTGTTTTAGGGTGTATCTGGAAATGATGGCAAAGATGGCAAGCCGGGATCACCTGGGGAACCAGTAAGAAGATAGTTTGTTGTTAATATAATCATCTATTGTTCTCTGTCACTGTTCTTTGTTCTTTGGCTACGATGTCACAGTCTCTCCTTATATTTATAAATTTGAGTGAGGAAAGACACTTTTCATGCTATGCTTTCGTACATTTGTATATCACTCAGTGAGGGAACTAAAATGGCATTTAGTCTCGGAAGAAAAACTCTGCATAAGTGACACCCATGACGGTTGAGAATGTAGACTAAACAAAGCCAACTTGCTAGTTGAAGTCTGCTGTATAGGAAGATAGAGAATATTCCTTGGTTGTTGTTTTTTTTTTTTTTCAGTTTGGCTTGACAGGTTCATTTGATCGCAATCATAGGATTTACGTTCAGCACTTTAGAATCAGTTTCTCTTTAATATATCCCGAAAAATTGGGGTGGATTGGACTTCATTTGTTTTCAGCTGGTTGACCTTGGGCTAGTCCAGGGGTAGGCAACCTTGGCTCTTTTATGACTCATGGACTTCAACTCCAAGAATTCCTGAATCAGCTATGCTGACTCAGGAATTCTTGGACTTATTTATTTATTTATTTTATTAGATTTATATACCGCCCTTTCCCGAAGGACTCAGGGCGGTTTACAGGGTTGAAGTCCATGAGTCATAAAAGAGCTGAGGTTGCCTACCCATGGGCTAGTCACTTTCCCTCAGCCAAACCCACCTCTCAAAGTGGAGAAAATTGGAGGAGGGAAGTCTGTGGGATATGTTTGCTGCCTTTTGTGAAAATAATAAAGGCAAGATATAAATAAGTAAATAAGAACTGTGCCACATTATTATTGGTCAAAAATTTCCAGAGCTCCCTCAAAATGCATTGTTTTTTGCGTGGCATTGTGCATTGTGTAAACTATGCCAAAGCAGTATGGAAATCTGATTTATGGCTTAGCAGTACAAGAATTTATTCTAAATGTGCTTTGACTCTTTCAGGGTAAGCCTGGAGAACCAGGGCTACCAGGCCAAGAAGGGGCCAGAGGACCACCAGTAAGTCCCATTGCAAGGTGTTCAGGGACAGAATAAATACACTTTTTTTTTTAATTTAACAAATGGCATGAAATACATGGATAGCAGCAGTAAAGATTATGAAAAGAACACATAGTGATATAATGAGAAAAGCAGCTTAGAACTAAGGAGAAATTTCCTGACAGTGAGAATGATTAACCAGTGGAACAACCTGCCTCCAGAAGCTGTGAATGCTTCAAGACTGGAAGTTTTTAAGAAGAGACTGGACAGCCATTTGTCTGAAATGGTATAGGGCAGGGGTAGGCAACCTTGGCTCTTTTATGACTCGTGGACTTCAACTCCCAGAATTCCTGAGCCAGCTGTGCTGAGGGAAAAGGGAGAGGTTTCCAAGCTGAGCCGTGTGGCTCAGGAATTATGGGAGATGAAGTCCACGAGTCATAAAAGAGGCAAGGTTGTCTACTCCTGGTATAGGGATTCCTGCCTAAGTGGGGGGTTGGACTAGATGACCTCCAAATGACCCTTCCAACATTATTATTATTATTATTATTATTATTATTATTATTATTATTATTAT